>JBAMJV010000555.1:0-477925 GCA_037951105.1 Echinarachnius parma | reverse complement strand
CCCAAGTACTAATGTGGATTGAATGAAAGGAGAACCACTTTAGAAGCCCAATAGTGAACGTTTGAGCAAATTTGGATTTTCAATTAAAAAGTTATGAATTCGGTAAGTTTGTTTGCCGCCCTCTCTAGATGGCAATTTGCCAAAATCTGTGATGCCATCGTAGAACAACCTTCCACTGACTTTGTACACATATTTTCATATTTTTTAATTTTTCGTGGATTTCACTGGACCAGTTGAGGAAGTTTTACCTTAAATGCTCGCACATTTAACTCTTCTCTAACATATCTGAGAATGAGAGTAGAGGGGCGATGCTTTTTCATGAAAAGTGACATTTTGTGAAGTTTTGTTGTACCGTTCCAATGGGAGTTGTTCATCTGTGACATCACAAGTGGCAAAGAGCCGACTAAGAGGGCAGCAAACAAGATTTTTATCAAAATTTAGAAAAATCATAATTCTTGATTGGATTATCAAAATCTGCTCAAACTTTCGCTATTATATAGGTATCTAAAATTGTTCCCTTTTCGCCCAACCTGCTTAAAAGCTTGTAGAAACTTCCCCTTTAAAACCGAAATTGATTTATCCTGTATTTTTTAAATTTTTTTATATTCAAGGGGATACCTTTTTGCTTCAAAGACCTGTCGGCAACGCTTCGCCCATATATATAATGATTTGCAATTTGCAATTTTGTCTTTCTCAATATTGCAATAAATGTTTTTGTTTTTCTCTTTGTGTAGCCTATAACCTAGACTAAATATAGAATTGCTTACATATTGCTTGTAATGTCGAGTAGATTGTTATTATAAATAAACCGATTTTGCATTAAAAATACAAAAACAAATGTAACATGCATTTTTTTTGGGGGGGGGGGGGGGGGGGGGGGTAGGGTGGAGATCAATATTTTGTTTCCACAAATATAAATCTGGATTGAATGAAAAAGGAGAGAAATTTTCTAAAAAGTTATGATTTCGTCAAGTTGTGTCTGCCGCCCTCTCTAGATAGCAATTCGCTAAAAATCCATGATGAGCACATTGTACATTTATTATTTACTTAAAAAAAAAAAAAAAAAAATTCTTTGATAGCACTAGCCCAATTGATCAAGTTTAACCTTCAGTTCATGCATAATAATCTCTTCTCTATTGTACCCGAGTATAAGGGTAAGAAGCATGTTCATGTAGTTACCCCCAACTAATGCTATTTCAACCCCCTCTCCCTGCATATCACTATTTTCGACGGAGAAGATATTTCTCTTTGTGCACCCTCCACTCACAAACAGGATTATTTAGCCCCTAGACATCTAACTATGCGTCAATTAAAATTAAAATTTACAGGGTCGGTGGCATATCAATTAGGGGGGGGGGGGGGGGGGGGAAGGGGAGGCTGTGGCGCTGTGTCCCAATCAATATATAAAAACGATAAACAAGAGTTATGCCCGGCGCAGACAGAGCCGACTCGACCCGATCCGACTGGTTTTCAGCCTGATTAACTCAGTATGTGCTGCCTCAGGACGCCGATTTTTTTAGTCAAGCGCCAGTCGGAGGTCATTCGAGGCCGATTCAACATGTTGGATCGGCTCCGACTGAGCGAAACTGACTCTAGCCCATAGAGTTTAACTCTATGCTCTAGCCTGACTGAAAACCAGTCGGATCGGGGCGAGAGTCGGCTCTGTCTGCGCAGGGCTTAAGCCTCCCCAGTATTTCATGTTCTCCCCCGATTAGTTGGACCAACGCTATACTGTAAGGCTAAATATTGAAGACCAATTATTTTTTGCTTCTCGGATGCCCCCCTTAAGATTTTGCTAACCCAAGTGTGAAAGGGTTCTTTGGATGCGCAACTAATGAGAATTCAAGTAAAAGACTTTTACGTCACAATGAAACTATTACAAATTATCCCCTTTGTTATAATTATAAATACTTTGACCTTTCTCGTAAATATAAATGGCAGGCCAGTTAAACAGTATTGATTGATTTTTTTCACCTATTCTAGGAAAATTTGATTTTTGTTATGAACTTGTTCCTTTTTGTTATTGGTTTACTTTGTATTTCATATTGAGAGAGAATTCACAGTATGTGAACATGAAATGTACTTTGCATTATTGGAAATATAATAATAATTTAATGATTCATTACGAGTTTTGTTACTTTAACTGTACAGTGGAACCTCTTTATAACGAGGTCCTTGGGACCATGAAAATGACCTTGTTTTATCAGTTATCTCTTCAAATCAGGGTAAAAATCAACAGAATGTACAGAGCTTGGGCCAGCAAAATGACCTTGTTATAAGAGGGTTTTGTTATATCAGAGCTCTTTATAACGAGGTTCCACTGTATTATATTTATAATGGATGTATATCGTGTTGAATTTGAAAATGTATGTTTTGTACATTCATATGAATTATAAAATGAGTTACTTACATGTAAATGGCTCTATAATTAGGGGCAGATGATAAGGCTGACGAAACAAAATATGATTTTATTATTAAACAAGTTTATTCAGTTTAATATAGGCAACGAATTATAAAATAGAAGTGATATTAATACATGTGGGAACATTTTTATTTATGCTGTAATGTCAGATACAACACCATTATTGGAAATCCCCTTACATAAAACAGGAACTTAAAATAATATAATTCGGAGTATAATTATGATAACAAAGACTTCAATAATTTTGTTTCCTAATTAGGTCATGATTACATTTGATGAATAATTCAGAAAAATTGTTAAATTATAATTACTTCATGATAACTCAGTAGAAATTCATTTACAATTACAAAATAGGAAATCAATGGATCACTCAAGAGCTAGGAGCTTACAGATAAACGTGTCCATATTTGAGATCGTAGAAAAATATCAATTTAAAACCCCATCTCTATAGTCGAAAATGGGCTTTGGACTGAAATACACTGTGTCCCAGAAAAAACGAAACCGGGTTTCATGGCAGAAATTTTATGTTATAATGAATAATTTCCTTGATGATGTATATATGTCTGAAAAGCTATGTGTCTCTTCTTTTATTTGATATACAACTTATGGCACATAATTCACGCATGACTGAATTAGAACGATAGAAAGTGGTGTTACCAAAATTCAATTTGCGCGCAGAAATTGCAAGTTTGGGTGAGGTTTTGGGTCGAGTTTTAAGAGTAGTAAACGTACTTATTTTGAAAAAGGACAGACACCGCATGAAAATTCATAATTTTATCTTTTATATGACACCTCATGATTAAAAAATAAATTATATATGCCAGAGAACGAATACAATGAAAACATGCTTGATTCCAGCCCAAATGAGTAACTTTCCTGATCTAGCCCGTTTCCTGATCCCCATGTTTGTGTAAATTCACTCATGCATCAAAGTCCATTGTCAGCTGCTAGTCAGGAAAGCTGAGGGACTTCTTACTCAACTTTCACTCATTCGGGCAGAAATCAGGCATGTTTTCATTGTACTCGTTCTCTGGCATAAATCATTTATTTTTTCAGCATGAGGTGTCATGTAAAAGATAAAAATATGAACTTTTATGTGGCATTTGTCCTTTTTAAAAATAAGTATGTTTACAACTCTTAAAACTCACCCAAACTTCAAATTTATGCGTGCAAATTGAATATTGGTAACACCACTTTCCATTGTTCTAATTCAGTCATGCTTGAAGTATGTGCCATAAGTTGATCATCAAATGAAAGAAGAGACACAGAGCTTTCCAGGCATATATATATCATCAATTAAATTATTCATTATGACAGAAAATTTCTGCCATGAAACCCGGTTTCGTTTTTTCTGGGACACGGTGTACATCAAAGGGATCTTGTAACATTGTCAAACTCCTCAAATCTTACTTAGAACTCTAGCAGTGCTCACATACCTCATTGCATTTGTATTACCAGTAGAAAAATTGAACACCTTTCAGTTTTCCAAACTTCTCTTCCGTTTAAGATACAATTGTTTGTATTGATTGAAGTGTTCAGATATGTAATTATTTAGAAAGTCCATTAAATTAAGTTAACTAGTATCACTTTGCATTTTTGCTCATTACTTCTACTTCTACTTCTACTTGGTCATATGACATTCATTTACCATGTAATTTTCATACATCACTCAGCGGACACATCAGATTACAGAAATACACATTTTATCAACCATTTGCCAGTTTTTGCACAAAGTATGTCAACAAAGTTACTAGTTCTCTTCAATAGTTCAATGTTACAATGACGTCAGTCATTATATAGATGGTGTCTCATTGCAAATGTATAAAATGATTAGTGAACCCCTACTGACTGGTAAAAGTATAATTTAGCAATGGACATACACTTATTCCATGACATTGCTGAGAAAAGGTTTCCCTCACCCTAGATACAATAATCACTTTAAAACATCGCTGTAAAACATTTGAAGCAAGGAATACAAATTCAATGAGCTAAGTTAAATACCATCCCACTTTATACATTCAAATTTAATCAAGGAAATCATGTGGTAGTTCAGAGAGGGGGGGGGGGGGGGGGGGGGTAGGTGGGCAAATGAGCTACCCCCTATTCTTTTTAGGGTTAAAATTGTTCTGTTTACACAGGAATGTTTGAAGTATTCTTTTGCAAATTGTTCAAAGGCAATTAACAGTGACGTTTGCAACTTTTCCAATAACCCAACTCCTATGCCCTGTCAGTCGTAACACTGAAATGTTGCAATATGTTATAACTGAGAAGTCAAGAAAGAGTATAATTCTAGATAGTCAACTGCATGAAAGCTTTTCTGTTTTGAATCATCTGCAGTCAAAATGAAGTCAAAATGCATCCAGCTATTTAATGGACTTTATGCATTTACTGTAATTACCGTGGAAAATGGGTCGCCCAAATCTTCTGAGATTTATCCGAGAATGGGCCAATTCTCGGAACCGTCCCGTTTCCGTCTCGGAGGCCGGGACCGCCTGGATTTGTTCCCGTCTTCGGATCACAGCATTACATCCAGGTACAAGCACTAATGTGCCATTTCCCTCTCGTTAAGCTTAACTGCTCCAGTAGCTCATTGCAATCTGTTGACATAGTAGCACACAAAACAAGAGACATATCCCTATCTAAACTGTATTAACCCATTCATGACTGTTCTCGAAAAACAATCAGTCTGAGACCTATGGAGAATGAGTGTTTCACCAATATCCAACTGTCTCCAACAAGGGTTGATGCAATATTAAGGGAGGACAACTACAAACAAGTGGTTTCCTAATTTTATAATTGACAACTGCTGACTTCTGAGCTATTTCTCCTACCCATTGCAAGCAGCGAAAAAATTAATATTTTTTATTTCGGGGGCTCCTTTTCGGGGGCAATTTTTATCATCTCGGGGGCTACAAATTTCCGGGCTTTTTTTTCGAATTTCAGGGGCTACTATTAGCTCTAATGATGTAAGTGATCATCTGATAAGCATTTGATCACGATTCAAACAGAAAATTAAAAAAAAAATCCTCAAAATCAAAATCAAAACCAAAAAATTGGGGGGCTACTTTTTTTTCGGGGGCTCTTTTGGGCATTTCGGGGGCGAATTCGCCCGCCGCCCCCGTGTATTTTTTTCGCTGATTGCAAGTTTGCAACTCAATGGATGTGTTGGTCAACTCCTCTGGCTGTTCTGGTAGACCACATGGACCTGTCTTGTCAAATCACTAATGGTCTTGGAATATAAAATTGGTATGAAACATAAATTTGTTTAGCGTGTATCACGACTCTTGAGTTAGTACTTCCTTCCCGCTCAGCTCGACATCCCTGTTCCCATTTATGCAAACCAGTATACTGGTCACCACTCTCATAGTAGCTACTAGCAGTTTTGGAAATTAGAATTGGTATAAAACCAAAGTTCTCAAAAGTTTTCTAGTGTTTATCATGACTCTTGAGCTTGTTTTTGTTTCCAGCTCAGCTTCATATTCTGCAGCTCAGCACTGTTCTTGTAGTTCATGGACCTTGGGTGTCAAATCATGAACAGTCTTGGAAAATGAAACTGGTATGAAACTAATTTTTAATTAGAGTATATCAAGACTCTTGAACTTGTTCTTCCTCCCCACCATGAGTAGGTTTCACAGCTGTGTTCGTATACTAGAACTCATAATCGTTCTCTGAGACCATGTAGACAAGAGTCTTGGAAAATAGAATTGTTATGAAATCAAAGTTCTCAAAAGTTTTCTAAGAACTCATCACGACTCTTCCGATTGTTCCTCCTTCCCGCTCAGCTTTGCAGCCGTGTTCGCATACTGGAACTCGTCACCGTTCTCGTAATCGCACATGTCCAGCGCCACGACGCAACTCTCCCTGACCACTCGGGCCCCGTCCTCCGCGTACTCTCGAAGCGTGTCAAGACACGCCTCTCCCGCGATCGATCCCAGGGCCTCTGCGCACTCGTGCCTCACCATTGGGTCTTCACTGGCAGCTGCCAGCCTCTGCTTGAGTTGCGGGATGCTGGCCTTGTGCTGCATCTGGCCCAGGACGTAGGCTACCTCATGGCGGAAGAGGGCGCTGTCTTTGCACGTCAATCCTGCAATGGATATTAAAATATACATCATATAATACTCAAACCTAGCAGAAAATTGTGTTATTTAATACCTAAATGAAACTCAAAGTGATGGAATTATACATGCATCTAGTATGAAAATGAACTCAATCTCAAATCAACATTAAAATCTCAAATTCCAATTTCAAATTTAAAAATAATATCTGCCATGCAATAGCATCATTTGAATTCAAAGCAGAATCTTAATATAATCTTTTTCACACACAAAAAAGATTATTCAAGCAGAACTATGATCTTATGAAGTTAGGGGATGGTTGTCTCTTTAGTCTTCTTAAATTGGTTTTTACACTTGTAAGCATGTTTTTAATTATTTTCCTCTGGAGCAAGTAAACTTGACCAAATTCGTAAGGAATCTGATCACCAGAATTATGGACACAGAAGAAGAAAGTAGCTAAACCTGTGTATAGTGACCACTCAAGGGAAAAACATAAAACTGGCCGTTGTAGACAGGTGATCGCTATAGACCAGTTCCATAACATTGTTTTTCATTGCAGGGGATCACTTTTGGTGGCCACTAGGACAGGTTTGATTCACATACAGTCAAACCTGTCTTAGTGGCCACCTGCCTATAGATAGCAGCCAACCTTCCTATAGTGGCCACCAAACTTGCTCTCCTGCAGAGGAAAACAATGTAGAACCTTTCTATAGAGGTCACCTGTCTACAGTGGCCACTTTTTTTGCTTCCATTAGGTGGTCACTATACACAGGTTTGACTGTACAATCAACACTTGCCTTCAGATAGAGCCAAAACGGACTCCTCATCATTCCTGTTCCTGAGTGCAAACATGGCGCGGGTTACCGTTCAAACAAGGGCAACTTGTCGTCAAGAAGCGTCTTCTTCAGATCGGCAACGGTCGTCTCGACTGCAGGAGGGGCGGGGTCAACCGAGCTGAAGGGATTCTGCTTCAGTTTGGACTCCTCCAATGGGCGCTCCTCACTGGATAACCACTGAATGCGCTGCAGAGCAAGCTGACATGTCTCTGCAATCTGTAGAAATAATAATATGTTTAGAATTAATAATAATTGCCATCTATAATGCAGTCATGTCTGCCATGATGTGACACTTCTGGCGCTATCAGCTCAATCTAAAAGCTTGAAAATCTCTATATATCAGGGGTCCACACTTGCCTTTCTTGCCCCCTGACCCAGTCAGGCCAGTGAAATAATTTCTTCCCCTTTTCTGGTGGCCTGAAAGAACAATTTACTGCCTGAATTAAAACAAAAATTATGAGTTAACTTTTTACTATTAAAACACTCTTTCCTGATCAAACCTGTAATTATACAACATGTCCCAAAATTAATTACAACGGGACTTTCTGCAACGATAACTTTAAAGATAGTAGATCAATCAGAATGATATTTCAGGGTATGAAACTATAACTTATTACCTACATCTTGCAGAAACCCCTATTCTATTTGATTCAGTGGTCATGGAGAATGAGGATCTTTTGTCAATCATGTCAGATGTCCCTTCCCTCCAGGTTTTGTAATGTAAGGAGACGCGTTGTCCATTGTCTATCACGCGTTATGAACGAAAATGGACACATGACATGATTGACAAAAGATCCTCATTCTCCATGACCACTGAAGTAAATCGAATAGGGTTTTCTGCAATATGTAGGTAATACGTTATAGTTTCATACCCTGAAATATCATTCTGATTGATCTACTATTTTAAAGTTATCGTTGCAGAAAGTCCCGTTGTAATTAATTTTGGGACATGTTATAGATGAAACATGATAGAAGAAAACAAGATTTCTCTAATTTTGTCAATGTCAGGGTGAAACTCTGCTTGCCCGATCGGGCCACCAAAATATGACTTTTACACACTTTTGCTGGCCTTCCTGTCTTTAATGTACAATGTACTTTTATTCACTCTGTATGAATGTTTTTATTATTATTATTTTATTTTACAAAGGTTGAAATGCATCATCAGTAAATTCTAGATTGGGACATACCACCACCACTGAGTTGTAAAGACTGTAAGGCTGTAGTATATGCAACCCACTGGTGGTGGTATGTCGATCGGCATTGACGTGCCCACGACTTGGCATGCATGACTAAAAGAACTCTTTAGAAGCAATTTGGATAGAGTATCGGTTCTTTTAGTCATGCATACCAAGCCGTATAGAATAGTATAGAATGCCTGTTGATCCCCATCTAGAATTTACTGATCAATGGCGATATGTCGTCCAGTCTTTTGTTTTTCATCCAGGCCAGGCTGCACTTATAACTCAATTACCTCTTGAATGGGATCTTGCTCATACTCCTTCAAGACGTCGATACACGTCGAGGAACCAATGGCACCAAGAGCTTCGCCTGAATAATAACAACCCAAACAAATTGTTGGAGAAAACAAATAAAAGAAATAAGAATAAAAATAGTAACTTGGCTAGTTCGCCTAGTTGTGAACCCATAGCAACAACCAATCAACATTCTCATTATTATTGTATGTATAGTAATACTATTAGTAAAATGAAAATGACCGAGCTCGGCGAGCTGTATAGATAATGTATTTGTCTGTTGAATCAGTTCTTTCTAACAATTCCCAGAAGTTGCATCCAATATAATATCAAGTTATGCTATTGAGGTCACAAGGTCCTTCTGTGTAGGATAATTTAATAATATTAAACATTAAAAAAAAACAATTAAACAAAAATAAGTTTTTACAAGAATAATACTAAAAACATATATATCTCTAGTTTGTCAATATCAGTAGGGAGAACGACACAATACCGCAATCACGCATTTGTATCTGCTAACACGCAAAATTTTGCTACGAAAAACCTTCAGTAAAATGAATATTTTTCAATATTTTACCATGAAATTGGTATCCTCTTGAAGCTTAATCCTTCCTTGATCTGGATATGGCATTAGTTGTTCCTAAATCGATGTTTTAACACCCCAAAAAACAATCTGAATGCGCAGTGAGTTAGGAGACTTCGCGGTAGTCGCGGTAGTGACTGCACTTGAAGACTCCATTTTGCTTCCACAGTGCATACATTTTCCCAACTTCCATGCCCAGAGTAGGGGTTCGTAAACTCCCTCTACGTTGAATTTGAGGCCATTTTCGTGTAGAGCAGGATCTGATCTTTCGAATGACACCAAATTCGCCGGAATTTTTTGGAATTTTCACCTTGCAAATTGATTTTTTGGAAGGATTGTTTTGCTGACATTTTAGCATCGATTTTCGGCACAAAAATTCGACGAAAAATCGTTTAAAACTGGAGGAAGGAATCTGAAAAAGGTATGGAAAAGTAGTATTTTATGAAAGTGTGTTGATTTCTCTACACATTGAAATACATTACTATGGGAGTAGTAATAGCGCTAAGCTGCGATCATCCAATGTAAACAAATTGCCCACGTACTGATTTTGATATTTTTGGCCATGTTGAGGCATGCGTTTTCTATTAATAGCGCTGGGGCACGCCACACAACACTACATTGTAATGCTGCGCTATACGGGAACAATGTGGGACAGTACAAAAAAAGTTTGTCAAAATTTCACATCATGACTGGCCCTAAAAATGATACAAGTGTTATATGAACTTACCAAAATGGTCCAAATTATTCTTCAAATGTCGAAAAAAATGGAAAATCTGCAGTTTTGGAAAATAAAAAGACTGAGAAAATCTCAGTCGTGATCCCTCTCGAAAGTGTTGCTGCTATCTGGATGACTGTCATGTATTTCCCGCAAGCTTCCCACACCACACGTGTTACCGTATCCGAATTCTGACACGGCGTATCCGAATTCTGATACGGCGTATCCGAAATCGGATACGGCGGGCATGCTTGCAGATCGCGAGTTGGCTTGTTTTGGACAATAATAAGCGGCCTCCGCATGTTGCGGGCGGGCTTTCTTTGTTTACGATGGGACATCGAGCAGGAAGAGAAAGAAATGGAACTTATATGACGATTTTTGTAAGTATGACTTATCATTTTGAAAATGAAATTTTGTACAATAAATCATAAAATCAGCTTCAATCAAAGGTATGCAATTTTTAACTTTAGATATGCTGTTCTTTTCTCTCTGTTTGTAGTTCAAATTGTGTCCCGTAGATTTTTACCACTGTGAGCAGTAAATGGTCCATCAGGACCATTTACAATACATTGTAGATGTGGGGCACGCGCAGAGCATAGTTACCGTCCATCGCCTGAAACTGGCAGAACCAAACTTTGTACCTTCTACCTCTAAAATTGGAATATCTCCACTAATATTGAAGCTAATAAGTTGATTTAAGCACCATTATTTTTCTCACTTTACAAGCTTTCCAATGATATTAAGTTTGTTGAGGTTCCTTCAACAAATCCAAAAGTCACCGAACTCCCTAATATCAGCGACTAAAATTAAAATAATTTATTTTTGTCAACATTATTTATATTTTGAATTTGAATTTTTGTAGTCTTTATTTTTTTATTCAAAATTCCTGGCAATGTGCACAATCTACATTATACTGCATATAAAGATATTTACCAGCTTCATGCCTGACTATGGTCTCTTGTTTCACATCCCTGAGCACACTGACCAAGAGTGGAATCGCCTGTTCATCTTGCATCTGACCCAAACAATAGGCGCATTCGTGCTTCAGCAATGCAGAGGGGTCAGCAAACGACTTTCCAATGCAGTCGATGGCAGCTTGACCACCGAGATTTCGAAGGGTAAATAGAGCGCGAAATCTCTCCGATAAGTTCTGTTTTTGGTCCAGTAAAACGGCTCCGATACTCTCGACATTGTCCTTTTGGTTTCCCATTGTTTTCCTGTTAAATATTATACAAATTAGGGATAAAATATGCAGCAATTATTTGTGTACGTGATGCTCAGCCTCAGTGATGTAACGTGTGAAATCTGTATGTGTAGAACAACAGTAAAATGACATGTGTGTGAAGATTGCGCAATATACTGACCATGTACCGTGTGTACACAAAAATGCAGCCGAGTTGTAGCTGAGTCGCTTGCTCCCCGGCCCCCGCTTCTCTGCCGATAGCTTGAAGGCAGCGTAGGTTACCGGGTACCCCTCGCGATCGTGACCGGCCCCGTTTACTTCGGTCCTACCAATCACCGCGAACACCGTGAAGCACTACGAAGCACTATGAATTCACTACGAAACACTACTAAGCACTACGAAGAGCTAAAAGATAGCTTTTAGGAGCGCACGTAGGAGTAGATGATCAAGGTACGGTAGCTGCCATGACAAGCACGGTACAAACACGATTCACAATTCATGATCGAGGGATCGATAACCGCGCTAGAATGATTTTTACAACATTGTTATCATTGTAATCAGGGGTGTCGATCACGGGGGTGGGGGGGGGGGGGGGGGGGGGCGGATATATCCCCCAATATTTCAGGTGGGGGGAGGGGTGGCCTGTATTATCACCCCCCCCCCCCCCCAATATTTGGGGTTCAAAAATATATATTAATAACATTACAATTATAAAGGAGCATTGCCCCCTCTCATGAATGGAAGATGTTACTATATTATATTCTTCTTTAAACCACTTTTTGATAATACCAAAGACACTACAACGTCTACAAGGGTAGTTAGTGTCTTTGATAATACTAAACTGCCCATAATCCAAAATCTTCCGGGGCTGCACCCCTGGAACCCCCATTAATGTTATTTGACCCAGGACCAGCTGGCCCATGATGTACTCATTAATCATTTCAGTTACATCCTTGTCATATAACTTAGTGAGTAGCATGATTGATATACTACCATGCTCTGACATCGGTCATGATCGAATTGGATGAGTGTTTGGCAGCTACCATAGTCTACCTGACTACCTCTACGTGCGCGCATAAAAGCGAGTTTTTAGTACAGGGCGCTCTTCGCAGTGCAATCTTCGTCTTCGTAGTGCTTCATAGTACTAAGAAGACGTGCTCTTCGCAGTGCTTCGTAGGGGTTTCGTAGTGCTTCGTAGTGAGCTTCGCAGTGCTTCGCAGTGCTTCGCAGTGCTTAGTAGTGATCCTTGGCGATTGGTAGGACCCGTTTACTTTATAGCCGCGCCGGGGGCCGCGGCACGTGCTCACACGTACGTACGTACACACCGAGGCAACATCCTTCCGGAGATGAGCTTCCCTTTTAATTACACGTGCGTTTTCAATGATAATTGGCAGGTACTTTATACTTATAAATATAAAATATATGTGCGTGGTATCTAATCAACACTTCCACCTTGCTGTTTTACTTTTAGCGCTGTCTGACAGTCTGAGAGTCCGAGTTTTGAGCATGTTTTGTTGAAAGTTTGAGATGGACATGTGATGTGTGTGTGTGTGTGTGTACCTTTTTTTTGTGTGATGACTGCATGTCTCTGACTCTGCATGTATGACAGGATGATGATGATCCACAGCATGCAGCACTAGCACTTGTATGGCGCCATTTATCTGTTAAAACATTCAAAGGCGCCATGTGACCTTATTTTTAAGTCTCAGACTCAGTCTAAAAATGTGACATTTTTGTGACATGTAAATATGGTTTGAAATTGAATAAGTCTACAGAACGCCAGCTCTTGCGCTGGCGTAACTGTGATCAGCGCCGTCCGTAGGACGGCGCTGTGAAGACGAGACGTTAAAAAATTTGATGAAATTTTGCGACGGGTGGTTTCAAGAACTTTACATCTATTATTATTATTTTTTTTTTAGTTCTAGACATGAATTAAACCTTCAACCTACCTTGCTTGCTATTTAATTTGTTGCAAAAGAATGATAACTTACCTCAAATTGATGATGATGATGATGATGATGACTGTTATTTCCTTCGTCTTTGTTCGCTGCATGCAATGTCAGGTGACCGAAAACTCGTCGGCAATGCATAGCGCATGCGCGGGGCAATCGGTTGACGTGCATTGCATTGCCGACAAGTTTTTGATCACCTGATATTGCATGCAGCGAACAAATTCGGAAACTATTTTCGTCACTTCTGTAATCTTGCCAGTTTTGTAGTAAATTTCAGTATAAATAAAACGAATGGAGCATCAGACATTTTACGATTTGGATTATTGATGCCCATGCATAACATAATTCGTAAGTATGAACCGAGATATGTTATTTAAAGTATGATATTGTGTTTTTTTTTATAAGTGTTTTTGCCGTTAAAGCCTATAAAGTGTTACCATCACGGTATACACACCTCAGTATGCCAGGCGCCGTACTACGTACGGCGCCTGGTTAGGTTAGCGCTGGCGTAGTTTGGTAATATATAGATCGACAAATCTATCGCTTTCATGGCCTTTTTGACATTATTATTGTTATTTTCACTGTCGGCATTCTAGCTAGAATGCCGACAGTGAAAATAACAATAATAATGTCAAAAAGGCCATGAAAGCGATAGATTTGTCGATCTAGGTAATATATAGACTATAGTCAAATTCCAAAACTCTAGAGACTAGGGAGTCTAGATAAGAAACGTTCAACTGATCACTGGTAATTTCTGACTTTTAGTTGTAGTCTGAACTGAAGTTGTGTCATTGACATGAATACAGGCCAAAGAGTTGGAGTTGGTTGTCTTTTAAAAGCCTGCTTATAGAGCTGTTTGATTTTTTAACATAACTTTTATTCTACATTTATTGACCCCGTCCAGTGTACTATGGACCAGTCCTTGCCTTGACTTGACCCTGTTGCAGGAATTGAAATTGATTGTAAAGTTGCAATTAATTGTAAGTCAGATCATGTTATTGAATGCACAAATTTGATTGGTTTCTGACTTGCAATTAATTGCAGATTTTAAAAATTGATTGCATCTCTTTCTGCAACAGGGCGCGCCTAAACGGGTTAACAACTTTGACTTTACTTACAAATTACAAGTTTACTTACTTTGGTTTACTTTGGTGTTGAGGCTTGAAGCTTCAGCTTATGTGCCCCTCTTTACTGCATTGGATTCGCGTTGGTATGGGCAGTAATTCTGCGGGTGGTGCTTCCAATGATTTTCAAGTTCTGATTTGAACTTATTGATAGATGAGGCATTAATGGCAGTTGCAGGAAGATTATTCCAACTATATGCTCCGCACTGAAAATGACATCTGCCTCATCTTTGATTTACAGTGGGGCTTCCTAATTTTTCTTATTTCTTAATTGTCTCTTATTTCATTGATCAATCCAGAGTGAAGATATACAACTGACGTAACTATGGCAACCACTGGAGTCTTCCGGGAATCGTTTGCTTTTGGTCACAAGGAGCTGGTCCACTGGTTTCCATCTCACATGGCGAGAAGTAAGTAAACCCACTCATACAGACATTACCATACTGTTGTGTGGAGCAGGCTGTGCATTGACAATGCATGGGTGGCGAGTCTATGAGCTTCGCCATTCTACAATTGTAGATGCACTCTGTGCTACAAGGAAATAGAGCGTATTTTTTTTTATTTTTAAAATTTATTTCCAAACTCATGGGCGGAACACCCTATCAGCCACAGGCTGGTTTTCGTAGGGGTCCTTACAATAAAAATACAATTAAATCGTATTAACATGTATTAAATCGTATGGCATGTATACCATTGTAATTTGTATGACCGATTACATTGCAGATGTAAATAAAATAGTAAACTTCTCTCCATTGGACACACTAACAATGGTCTGCTGGGCTGGGGCCACTACAATTTTACGTAAGGCTGGCAGAAATTCAGGTGCTCTTTTCAGCATTTTAGGGGCTAAATCATGCTTAACAAGTTTACTAAGTCTAAAGGCTGTCGGAAATTCAGGGGCTTTTACATTTTTGTTGTTGCATTTTTGGTCTAAATCGTGTGTTTTAAAATTTACAATGCATGGCTCTGTTAAATTTAGAAAAAGTTTTGATTGATGTTTTTTTATTTATTCAAAACAAAAAAATAATAGTTTTTCTCACTTTTGTCTACCTTTATCATGATTATTTTGTTGGATCATGTGTTATGCTTTCTCCATTTCTTGTCAATATTTATTGACCATAAAATTATGATTATTTGGTTATTCATTATCGTTATAAATTATTTTAAAATTTGTTTTGCTCTTGTAGGCATGAAGAAGATGAAGGCTTCCATGAGGAAGGTTGACTGTGTGATTGAGGTGCATGATGCCAGGGTAAGTGTCTGTCATGCTAAGCAGTCATTCATTTCCCCAAATTTAGAAACAAACAACTTTTACCTTCATGGCGAATGTTACATTAAAGTTGTAAAAGGAAAAGTGTTACAAAAAAGGAGGGTGGAGGGGGGGGGGGGGGGGGGGGGGGGAAGAGAGTCATCACCAAGAGCGATCGTGGCACAGGATCGAGACCCGTACTGGTTTAGATGCCCGAGACCGATACAAAAGTGAACCTTTCACATGGGTATAATACTGTGTCCTATTACCGGATACCGATAGTTTGACGGCACAAAACAAACATTAGATGCATAAAATCAAAGTGGAAATTATACGAGCAGCTGCATAAACTAATAAAGAACACATTTGATGTAAAATATCTTCAAGAATTTACCAATTTTTCTCCAAATCAACTTTCTTTTTAACCCTTTCAAAAAAGAAGCCTCTTCCCCACGCAAAATTTTGTGTTGTATTACCGAACGTGAATGTTTTGCATGGGAATGTCATTGACATGCGCGCTGCCACAGGTGCGCGGCAAAACGCGCGTAAAACGCCTCGGGACACTCATTTTCTTCGGGAAATGATGGAAATTTTTTGCTGAACATCCATTTATTATATCCGATATTAATGCCGACTGTCAAATTCAACTTTCAAAATTTGAACATTTTTCCTATATGTGAATTTGCATGTCCGGTAATACGACACATTCGGTAATACAACACCTTGCTATACTAGCAGATACTTCCAGGAGCAGTTGCTACTATTTGCCTAATGTTTAATTTCTACTTTTGCTTTCATGTTGACAGCTCCCATTCGTTGGTCGTAATCCTGCGTTCAGAGACAGCTTTGGCATCCGGCCCCACCTCCTCATCCTCAACAAGAAGGACCTGGCAGACATGGCCAAGAGTAATGTGAGTTCCCCTTTAAAGGGATCTAGTAACTTTGTTGACATGTGCAAAAAGTGATGAATGGTTGATGCAATGTAATTTTTGTTATCTCATATGTCCACAGGGTATTGTGTGAAAATTTCAAGTCAAATGGACATTAATGAGTAATGAGCGAAAATGCAAAGTGATATTCACTAACTCGCTGCACTCACTTTGTACACGGTTTCAAAACTCTGGGGGAGTTTTTCTTATCTGAATACTTCGATCGTACATATATTTGTATTAAACGAAAGGGAAATTTGAAAAACCGAAACCGGTCCCATGATTTTATTGTTAATTCGAATACAACAAGGTATGAGGGAACGGCTAGAATTCAAATTTTTGAGGATTTGGGCAATGTTACTAAGTCCCTTTAAAGATACTCTCCATCTTTTGCAAGGGCAATGTCTAGGGAAAGAAATGTTCTTGACCAACTCAATTTGCGTGACTTTAGCCCAATTAAAGCACACAGAGCCAACTCGACCTGATCCGAATAGTTTTCAGATAGATTTGGGTCCCAGTCACTTTGTGTGCTTAAAACTAAGTGTAGTATTGTTGTATTGATAATTGTGTACATTGTATGAATCAAGAAATCTAGTTTAAATATTCATTGTGATTAAGAGTTGACCATGTCACCCAGAGGTTTAATTATAGGTGGTTGATGTGTTAATGAATTTATTCTGAGAAGCAGTTAATTGTTGGTCAGCCTAAACGCATGTTTTGAATTCCACAATAACAAGCCCCTTTCATTCATTGTGTACAGGATATCAGAAGTCGTTTGCTTGAAGAGGAGGGGATCCAGCATGTGATGTTCACAAACTGCTCACAGCAGAACAGCCCCAGTGCCAAGAAGGTACATATGGTTTTCAAGTATCTTTCAATTACCGTAAACCGGGGAGTGACTTTGGCCGCCGGGGAAACTTTGGCCACTTTTTGAGAAAAATGTATATTCATCAAGACTCACTTTTTAAAACAAATTTCTGATTTTGTACATTACCCTATAAGAGTTTAATAAAAACAATAATAAATTTGTGACATTTTGTTGAATAAATACCATTATTATATGACCTATATAGATACTGATGTGCAATTGGTCAACATGCTGTCACGTGACCATCGCTACAAGGATGAGAAGCGTTATATTTTCATTCATGACGTAAATTACGTAACAATAGGTATGACAATGAACAATTTTGCGCGTATTAGCATCCTGGTCAAGCTTTCTACAAAGATTGTGCGATCCGAAAGTAAATTTGAAAGGAAGGTCGAATAAATGAGCATTTTGCGCAGCATTTCGATAACAACATGTCTGTTCTACTGGAAGGATTTCGATTTAATTTCATGATTTTCCCTTGTCCATAATTTTATTTCAACACCAAATTTCTATTTATCTTGATTTGTATCTATATAGGTCATCATAATATAACAGATATGGACTTTTTCCTTCGGGAACCATATAACATTTCATTTCCCTTGGGGAGTTATATTTTTGTCTCGGAATACTATATTCTTCCTCAGCGCTATAATGTCCCTCGGCAAAAATATAACGTTCCCTCTAGGATCTCAAATGTTATATTGCCCCTCTAGACAGTCAATATCTGTATATTATTAAATACCATTATTATTAAATTTGTTCCAAATAGCGAGGCGTGATGAAAATACACCCTTCTCATAAAGTGGCCAAAGTCACCCAGGTTTACGTAATTTGCTCTGATCTTTGCATTTAAGTCTAGAGGTGTTTCTCTTGTTGGATTGACCATATGGCACCATGCACCAGAAGCTAGCCAACCAACATCATCCATCCAATCTCTTTCCCTTGTCTCCTCACTTAGAAATTCACTTGGCTCAGAGCCTGTCCATCCAGTCATGTTATCCTCCCATCTCTCTCTCTGCCTGCCTGCCTCCCTCTGTCTGTTGCATTCCTTAGGCTGTGGTCACATGGTGCTTACGATGAGCTGCAATGGGCCGATTGTGCATATGAAAGGCGGATATTGTCTAAAGCATAACCCCAGCTCCTTACTGCAGCTATACAAAATAAACCCTTCACAGCTTGACCGCCCAGGCTTAGATAATAAGTGCCTCATTGTACCATCAGGAATACAGGTTTTCAGGTGAAGACCCGATTTCAAGCACTGTTCACCTAGAAACTTAGCCTGATATTGGTAATTTTCCACACAAATCAGGTGTCATTACTCAGTTCTTGACTTGTAGTTCAGAGACATTCATGATGTACTATGCCTTTATATAAATCTGTTTTGGTGAGGTTTTGTTGGTACCCAGTACCCAGTAACGGTCATTTTGACTGAAACATGGGCATAACATTTTCATTTGATTGCATTATTTAATTCCCATATGTTGCAACATTGCAGGAAAAAAAGTGTGTGTGTTTATAGAGGGGGGGGGGGGGGGGTTATTTTTAAACTTGACAACATGAAGATACAATGTAGCACTGTAAAATTTGTTTTGCATTGAACTCTAACTTGCAAATTTATGGCTCTCTTTTATTTATTTATTTATTTGTTATTTTATTTTATTTTATTCATTTATTTAATTTATCTATTTATTTATTTATTTATTTATTTATTTATTTATTTTATTTTTTGCTTTGGGGGGGGGGGGGGGGGGGGGGTGAGGGGGCTCATTTTGGCATGTTGGAGTGCTATTTTGCTCTAAGCCCCTGCATATATTCTTTTCACTGAAAAATTGCTGATGTTGATGGAAGTTGTCATTAACTTTAACTTTAATTTGTTTTTGCCAAAGGTCGTACCCACGGTTGTGGATATAATAGAAGGGAGTGAGAGGTTCAATCGCAGCGAGGATCAGGAATATTCCATTATGGTTGTGGGGACACCAAACGTCGGCAAGTCCTCCCTCATCAACGCTCTTAGGAGAATGTACATCAAGAGAGGTAAATATTTAGCGAATTAATGACATCGCAAAGAAAGAGAAACTATACACTATACAGTAGGGCCTAACCGATAATCGGATCGGACATCGGATCGGGCCGATATTTGGCCACATCGGCAAAACATCGGATCGGCAATATTTTGATAAATCGGCCGATGCGCTACCGATTCACTAAAAGAAGTGAAATTTGCAAAATCGGAAATGAAAAAACAGAATTTAGAAAATTGTCCATGTATGTATTTTACCGTAGGAGTGGTTATTTCCGCAAAATCATCGATTTGTTTGACAAATTTACGGACGAAAATTGAACAGAATTCAACAATTTGCCCGTCCGTGGAACGTAACCGGTATACGGAACACGCACAGATCGGCCCCCCAGAGCTTTGGGTGCCACGCAGAGCTGGGTTATGCATTGCACTAGAAAATGCTAGCGCCGCTGCGGCCTTGCACAAACCAAAAAAGAATAAAAATGAAAGATTCATCGAACCTACGACGGACGATCTGTTAATTTACTTACATGTTCACATGGTTTTTGAAACATATCCAAGAATATATGGCAACAAAAATAGCCACCAAAAAACTGCAAACGAATTCGCTGACTATTTCAGAGATTCTTCTACCGATAAACTCGCTTGAACTTGGAACATAAATTATTAGGCAAACTCTGTTCATTGCCAATTTGCAGACCGCATGAACCACATGTATTAAATGCATACACGTAATCACGTATTACACATATTGGCAACGTTGAAAATGCAGACTTTTTTTACTTGCGCCAGTTGCTAGTTATTCATCCGCTTGTCAATACTACGCAATCGAATCAAGTTTTCGTTCATCTACCTCGGGGAAAAGTAATGTTCTGCTCGTAACAGAGGTAATTCTGTATATTTTGTAATCATATTTCCGTAAATATTGTTTCATAAATCAACCAAAGCATCAACGTTTGTTATTTTATTGCCATATAAAAAGATGAATTTAAGCGTAAAACATTGCATTTTTGTAGGTGCAGGTCATGATCGTTATGCACATATTCCCTCTGCCCTCGCCCGGGCCAGCCCGGAGCCTCGCATGCAGAAGAGGCCTTGGCAGATCGCGGCCGCGTAGTAAAAAAAAACAATAGGAAACATAAGGCAACATTTTTGGGAAAAACATCGGTGCATCGGATCGGATCGGCCGATACGGGGGGGAAAAAACATCGGACATCGGATCGGCAATGAAATCCCGCATCGGTTAGGCCCTACTATACAGCCCTGAATAAAGGGAAACAGCACCCCAAAACAACTTTCTAACAAACTTAAAGGGTTAAAGGGACTTAGTAACATTGTCCAAATCCTCAAAATAAAATTTTAATTATAGCAGTTCCCTCATACCTTGTTGTATTCGTATTAACAATAAAATCATGGGACAGGTTTCGGTTTTTCAAATTTCCCTTTCGTTACAAAGATATGTACGATCGAAGTATTCAGATAAGAAAAACTTCCTGGAGTTTTTCTTATCGTGTACAAAGTGAGTGCAGTGAGTTAGTGAATATCACCCGAATATCGCTCATTACTTGGCCATGCAATGTCCATTTGACTTGAAATTGTCACACAATACCCTGTGGACATATGAGATAACAACAATATACATTGCATCCACCATTCCTCACTTTTTGCACATGTCAACAAAGTTACTAGATCCTTTTAACCCGTTCTCTACAAGTTTCTGAAATCTCCATAGACTTTGTACACAACCCAGCCGGTTCCCGTAGTCAAGGGGTAAAGTGGATAGTATTAGTACTTAATTCCACCAAATATTTCAGAAGATTAGGTTTCCAGAAAAATGTTATTAGACTTTAAACAAATAATCATCTAGTAGTAGTACCAAATTATATATCCAAGGGTCTGCAATAGGGGACTAGACGATTGTCTAGGAACTGTCTCCAAACGTATGCTTGATAGAATTTAGGCACTCGCAAGCTTTTGGCGATTACGGAACTAAAGGGCCTGTTACGTTCCGTAAGAGTCTTGAATGGCTTAGTACAGGGAATTAAAAAATAATGATCAAGCCAAATTGATTAAGGAGATGGATTTTAGCTTCTACCTACATTGTATTTTCACATTATTATTTTTCATTTTTAAGGATTTTTCTTTTCATTTTCCAGGAAAAGGTACCAGAGTGGGGAGGTTGCCAGGGGTAACCAGATCACTCATGCAGAGAATATTGGTGAGTCGTCATTCCATTGGTTCATACATTAGGGTTATTACTTGCCATCTTGGGTCAGAGCTTTTTAAAATTTTCAGATTCGGTCATTAATTGGATCCAATAATTAGTTTATTTTAATTCTGTGATCTGCAAGATGAGTGAACAATGCCAAATAATTTGATATTAAATAATTTATTTATTTTTATTCCATGATCTTGAAGGTTAGTGAGCAGCCAGGAATATGGCTTCTTGACACACCAGGCATGACAACACCATTGAATCCAAATGAAGGATTTCATCATTAATTTGATCTAATAATTAATTTATTTGAATTCTATGATATTAAAGGTGAAAAGCAAGAGAACTATTTTTTATATACACTGTATAATAATTTTATTGAAAAAAGAGGGTACTCTTTCATTTTAAATTATTTATTAATTTTGTTTTCCATGATTTTGAAGGTGAGTGAACAGCCCAGAATATGGCTCCTAGACACACCAGGCATAACAACACCATTGATTCCAGATGTGGAGGTCGGGATGAAACTGGCTATCATGGGTAAATAACAACAAAATAAACTTTCTGTTCCTTAGGCTTATGAAACCCTTTACGTACAGGTAACTTGTGTGTCCTGTATTAAATCTTTTGGAATTGCAATATCTAGTAGTAAACAGGTTAATAATAAAAAACTCAACAATTTACTTGATGCAGAGTGTACAAGGTTCCTGTTTACAATGGATGAATTCTTTCCTTTGTTGTAATATTTAACATCATAGCAGACTATAAGGGGTAGAGGGGGAGTTTGGTTAGTTAAAGACCTTCCCGTGCCAATGTTGGCACATAAGGTGGCGCCTATCTCTGATTCATTAGCCCTAGGCCACACGTCTACTAAATGTAGCGAAAGCTACAGAAGGGGGCCAGTCCCGTCTGGTAACTCGTGTGATTAACTTTCCCTTCTCCATTCTATAAATACTGAGTGCCTGGCTAGAAGGCAGAGGGGACCATTTTTAAGGTCTTTGGTATGACCTGGTCTGGGTTCGAACCCGGGACCTCCTGTGCATGAGGCGGACACTCTAACCGCTAAGCCACCATGCTCGGTCAGAGGGGGAGTAGAGACTGTTAAAACCAGTCATTCATCAAAAGTCTGACAAACTCTTTGTTTTACTGATTAACAGTTGTAGATGGAATAATAAAACATAAGGCTGAACAGTAGACTAAATCAGTCTTGTGACACAATGATAAAATTACATTAATGTTATGCTGGGCCCGCTTGAAGAGCAGTGTTCATCACTGAAGTGGCTACCCTGGGTAAATATTATTATTATTATTATTATCATAATTATGATTTATTGATTTTTGGTCAATTTACAGGTACCTTACAAGACCACATGGTAGGCCTAGACATTATAGCAGACTACATCCTCTTTACACTCAACAAAATGGAGAAATTCTGGTAAGTATCAAGAAAAACTGTGAGATTCTTCATCTTTTTATACACAGGGCTCCACACTAACCCTTAAAAAGCAACAGTTAAAAAACAGTGAATGAACTCATTCTAGTTAATGTATATAAAGATTTGATGACCCAAACTAATTCATTTCTTCCTCACTTTATAGTTCCAGTAAACATGTTACCATCACTTTAGGACACTATTTCAACATGCTTGGATTCTTTCGATTATCCAATTGTAAATGCTGTTTACATTTCTTACAGAATTAGTATTTGTTCTCTTCATATTTGTGCAAAGGTATGCAGACATCTACAATCTCTCCGAACCGTGTGATGACATCGATGCTGTACTGAGGGATATAGCCATGAAGTTCGGCAAGACCAGGCAGCTTAGGACATATGATGGTAAGTATGGATGAAAGATACTTTTGTTTCATATCTCCCAAAATGGCTGGAGGCATAATATGTTTTCGCGTTTTTCCATCTGTCCGTCCCATGAATAAATCCCATACTCTAAATAAATATATCTCAAGAACTGGTTGATAGATTTCCATCAAACTTTTTATCTGTATGTATCTTGAGGAGTAAATTATTTTATCAGATTTAGGGTCCATGAGGTCATAATGCTCAATATGCAAAAACGTGTGTGATTTCAACATCTCAGGAATTGCTTTCATTATACTGCTTTTACTTCCATTATTGTTTCTTTTCTGTGTAGGATCGAGGAAAGAGGTCCTGAATCTAGAGGCAGCTGCAGCCATCTTTGTTCGTGACTTCAGGAACGGCGTTCTAGGGAGAATATCGCTAGACTGAGCACAGAACGCCTTTAACGTGGAACCTGAATCTACAGCTTTGGCAGCCATCGTTTTGATGACAAATGGCCCAGAAATGAGGTGATGGTATCAAATGATGCAAAACGTTTGTGATTTCAGGAATGATGTACTAGCGATGAAGGAAGTATATCACTAGATTGAACATGGAATGGCTTCCATCAAACCTAAATCTACAGATGTAATATGGCAGCCATTGTGATGATAACAAGCTGCCAGAAAATCAGGTATAGATGGTATCAATTGATGCAAAACAGTTTGTGGTTTCAAGAAAAATGTGAGGTAGAATATCTCTATATTAAACAGGGATTGCCTTTTATCGAACCTAAGCCTACTGATTTGACAGCCATTGTGTTGATGAAAAGCTGCCCTGAAAATCAGGTGATGTATCAAATGGAGTTTGTCTATAAAATTGATGCAAAACTGTTTGTGGTTTCAAGAATACTGTTCTAGCTGAGGCAGCATATCACTAGATTGAACAGCTTTCATCGAACCAAAATCTACCGATATAGCAGCTGTTGTAACACTGTAACATAATTGTGTTTCAGTCTGCAAAGTCTGCATTTGTGGCGGCCATTGTGTTGATGAAAACCAGCCTGGAACTCAGGTGATGATGGTAACAAATATTGATGGTTGTGGTTTCAAGAATTATGTACAAATGTAGTAGAAATAATATCACTTAGATTGAACAGGGATTGCCTTTCATTGAAAGTTCTGTAACTCAACATTGTGTTGAAGTTCACCCCCAATGACCTAAATCTACTAAATATACATATATGGCAGTCACTGTGTTGATGAAAAGCTGCCAGAAAATCAGTTGATGATATCAAATGTTTGCCAATCATTTGTGGTTTCAGGAATAGTGTGCTACGGAGAATATTGCAAGAGTTCAAACACCAAGCAAATCATACAGAAGAAACCTCAATAACATAAGTAGAACGCAGGGAGAACATACCTGTATGAGATGTGTTGAGAAGTTGTATTCTGGTAGTGCACTGAATTTAATAAGCCAAACTGGCCAACAAGAACTCATAACAATAGATAATGATGAACTATAGGGAGAAATGACCTAAATCTACAGATATGGCAGTCATTGTGTTGATGAAAAGCTGCCAGAAAATCAGTTGATGATATCAAATGGTTGCAAAACCATTTGTGGTTTCAGGAATGATGTGCTAGGGAGAATATCGCAAGACTGAACTGGGATTGCCTTTCATCGAACCTACATATTTGACCAGCTATAGAAAATGCCGGCACTTGTCGGTAATTGATGTTTTGAAGAAATGGGCATTTTAAGTTCACACAATGTGTGTAAAAGACTTTTGATTGTAAAGTTGAAACAATCATATCTTCGCCAATTATTGACCAATTAGACCATAGCATCGAATGAAAGCTTGTGATGAGGCCTTTCTAATGGTGTGAAAATCTACATTTTGTTATCTACCGACATCCGACAAGTGCCGGGTTTTGCTATAGCCTGTCACATATATGACAGCCATGTACTTTAGTAGATGTACATACGTACATGTTTTTCGAACTAATTGTATCTGAATTGTTACATATTGAAACATGAAGGCATTGGGTAAGGGTTACGATGACATAGTAACTCAATATAGTACTGCTAGATATCAATGCAATTCATGCAATAATGTTAGTTAGGTATATCTATGTTTTTTTACCTAACTATACCTAACTATCTAGTTAGGTATATCTATGTGCTATATTCAGAAACACCTTATATCTTTATCATGTGATAGGAAGGTTGTAATCTGGGGTATCATTGTAAACAAGTGGAACCTTTACAACCTGATTTGCTAGTTTTTTTTTTCCATATTTACTTAACTTTCTCATTAAAGTAGGTCATAGAATATGTGACTATGACCTGTAAATTGAACAAAGAAAACCACTCGGGTGAAACAAACCCCAAAACAATCAAACACAAAGGAATACAGTTTATCAAACTTGAGCTGCTCACCTTTTAACAAGAGCCTTCTTCAAACAAATACATAGGCATCGTAATACATGGAAATTCAACATGAACATAAGGTAGTGTGCAGTGATGGTAATGGCAAACTGGATCAGGGAGTAAATTGTATCACTTTTTTGTTTTTTGTTCATGATAGCTCTTAGGATGTTAAACAAAAGCTGGGAAGAGTTAAATTTGAAATGCATTAGTTGTGGATATATATCACAATATAATACAAACAAAACATTACAGGAATTAAAATTCATCTGGACTCCTGATGAATTTCAAACACACGTCTGGTATGACTAGCACCTACATTTTACAACGAAGATTTTTTTTTTCATTTTTTTCCCTACACGATTAGAAATTAATATCAAATAAACTTGGAAAAAATGTTGTTCCTTTTTAAAGAAAGTATACATTTTGGTGATTGAAGGCATCCTTTTCAATATTTGGGTAGTAACATAGCAGCAAATTATTTTGATATTGGAAATAATGTCCATGATGTCCAAATAAGAAAAATGTACTTGAAATTTAACGATTTATAACAGAATCAGTACAGTTTACCAACACTATACTTTTCAGCTTTTAAGATATGAATAAGTACAGTTGGTTCCTTATCCTCTAAAACATAAGCGTTCTTGTTACTACTTTATCATAGTGTATTAAATGTCACACAGATATTGTCAGTCCAAGTTTTGACAAGTGTACACATTTATTGGCATACATGTATTTTGGTGGTTCCTCCCCCCCCCTCCCCCGCGCCCTTTTTTCAAGTTAAGATTTATTGCAGAAAGACAGTGAAATCACCCCAATAACGTACACCTTCATTTTCCCCACAATTTTTGGCACTTTAGCACATATGAACACATGAATATATTACTATTGACTCATGATCTGGATCATCTCTTTAAGCAGAACTGATATATAACCTTAATGCAAAAGATCAACACTTTTTCAATAAAGGATGCAACATCCTTTTGTTAAAAGAGGTTACTAAGTTTTGGAGTGCATTTATATATAATTTTCAGCAGGTAATAAGATATGTCCATCATTACAAAATGATTGTGAGAATTTTTTTAACAGTAGGTTTCCCGAAAATGCTATTGTTTTCTGAAAACAAAAAAAAAGCTACTTTTATGCATAATTTGAAAATGATTTTAAACCATCAATTTATCCATGACATTTTTAATTAAGCAACTACACTTCTAGGATGTCAGCAAAATGACCAACACCGTCATAGAAGTATTGTGTGTGTTGTTGTTGTTGTTGTTTTTTTTTGGGGGGGGGGAGAGGGTAGGGGATGGGGAACCACCCAATATTGCCAATGTTGCCAATTTACACAATGTCCATAGCGAGGTAGCCACATGACAAAACTGCCTCCCACTCTGATCTAAAATCGCGATAAGAAGTATATGTTGATGGTAACTGAAGCATCGGGCCACATGTATGCGCAACTGGACGGCGAGCTAATCCAGTTATATTAGTGAACTCTACAGTGATTCTGTCAACACTCATGACAGACGAGGCTGTGAGAAATCTGAGCAGACGGCCCAAACCTTCATTATTTTGAGCACGAATGAACTGGTTGAGAAACCGCAATGAATTCGATTCCTCACTTGTTTGGGGGTTAGCTTCAAACAAACTGCATACCTTTTTGGGTGTTGGTTTCATTGAAGTGTACAGCTTTTTGATTGCCTGCACATCAGGGAATGCCAAATGACTCTGCATTACTTTCTTCATACCTTCGAGGGCATACATGCTTTTTTGTATTATGCATTTGTGAGCAATCTGTGTTATCAAGGGGCGGATATTTTCTTTTTTGGGGATGACATGGCTCCCCTCACGATCTAGAAGCTCTTCTAGAATTTCCTGGTTGTCTTCTGTAAGTGGGTGCTCTTTAAGAGCTTGCTGAACAGCCTCCCTCTCAATGGGACTAAGGTACATCAAGAATGAGTCAATAAGCTCTTCTGACGCAGCCTCCTCACCAAACATTGTGGCGATAACGAAAGCCGGAGCCAATTGCAATGGAAAAATATTGTGATCTTTGAAACCTTTTGATAAGATTCTTCCTATTGCTTGCCACTCTTCCAACCCATACTCCGGGTTGAGTGATGGCACTCTATAGTCCTCTCCATCAGCGGACCCACTGAAGAAAGCCTTCCAAAACGCACTGTAAGCCTCTCTTGATACACCACTTACATCCTCACCAGCCTCACTGACAAAAGTGACATGTAAATTCACATCCATAATCTCAGGTGTCTTAAAGAGAGCGATCATTTCAGCCTGTAGATTTATTCTATGAAAACGGACACACAACTTTCCATCATGGGTTTCAGGTCTGGCTTCAGGTAGGGGTGCAGCTTCAGGTAGGGGTGCAGCTTCAGGTAGGGGTGCAGCTTCAGGTAGGGGTGCAGCTTCAGGTAGGGGTGCAGCTTCCTGTGGGGGTGCAGCTTCCTGTGGGGGTGCAGCTTCAGGTAGGGGTGCAGCTTCAGCTACAATGTTTGAATATGTTAACTCATTGCTTAAGAATCCAAAGTTAGGAAAGTTATCATCATCATCTAGTACTACAATCTCCTGCACTAAAGGCAAAGTCTCTTCAAGATGAGCCGAGTCTACATCACTGCATCTTCCAAAACAGATAACACTGTCATCACTGTCACTGTCAGTTTTATTTGGAATCTCTGATTGAAAGCTTGTTGTCGGTTGGTCTTCTCTCTCTCTATTCCCTTTAGCATTAGAGCTAGAGCCAGTTGTTGTCTTTTTCGTGCAAATATACAACCTCAGAATTTTTGACTTTGCATCTTCATATAACTCTCCAACTGTACTTTGTCCCATTTTACATCCTCGGAAGTCCTGTATTTCACATTCAAATTCTTCTAATCTGCCTCTTTTTGATTTTCCATTGGGAAAAAATAAGTTCTTGGCTGTGGCAAGCAGGTCTTCCTGCTTCTCATGTTTCGGGACTCTAAGATCTCTTGTTCCCCCGCCATTCTGACTCCTCACCTGTCTATACTGACTGCTATCAAAGTCGAAGTCTAACCATCCGAGCTCTAGTTTTCTATCTTTCTTTTCAGCATTTTTCTTTCCTGTGCTGGAAGACTTGACACCATCTAATGACTTTCTTTTATGTCCTAATCTATTCTTTATCTTCTCTAGCAAACTTGTTTGTGGTTTTTCCGCTCTCGCATCACTCTGATGTAACCTACAAAACGCCTTCGCAGCTAGACGATCTCCAAATGCAGGCAGGTATGCCTTCATGTCCTCGTCATCCATCTCCAAGAAGGAGTTGCAATCAATCTGAAGAAGAGAAAAATAACAAGTGAATGAGTAAAAAAAAACATGATGCGCGTAATATATGTCCCCGCCAGAAGTGTAGATCTGTGGAATGGGAAGCATTTTTCGTTTATTTGGAATAAATTTGCAAACTTAACCCTAATCCCACTGGGTTATTTTGGTCACTTGAGTCCACTGGGGGGGGGGGGGGGGGGGGGGCCTTTTTGGCCCCCCCTCAAATCTCGGCAATGAATGGACCGATCGACTTGAAAATTGGCACACACGTAAAACAAGTCAAGTAGAATAAGAATTTGAAAAAAAAAAAAAATTGGACCATTATTTTTTTTTTTATAATTAATTAAAATTTTGAATATGCAAATTGTTGACGATTTTGGGAAAAAATTGGTATTTTCATCTAAAATCAAAAGAAATTACAGGATTTCTTCAGGTTTTCTGTAAAAATACTTTCAAATGATGTTATTCATCATATCCATGTTTTTTATGGTGATAAAATATATCACTAATTTGCATAAATATGCAAATTAGTATTCCCGGATTTATCCACATTGTTTTCATTCTTATGTATTTTATTGTTTTGTTGTTGTTTTTTTAAATTTTTTTTTAGAAGAATTCATCTCTGAAGTGTATGAATTCAACTAATAACAAAGGAATAATCCAAATTATAATTAAAAGTAACAATTATAACAGATTTGGAGTTTACATAGCATCGGATATAGGAATTAAATAGAAACCTGTACAAAAATTACATTTTTTTGTGACGGACGAGCAATTATCGACCTCTAAAATCAGTTCTACAGGTCCGACCGGGGTGAATTATATATCAAAACATGCGGGAGACTTGAAAGAAAATAGTCGTGAAGTTTGAACGTGAAATTCCAAGCGGTCTAGATGCACGTCGAAAAAAACGACAGGGGGGGGCCAAAAAGGCCCCCCCCCCCCCCAGTGGGATTAGGGTTAATGAGATGTTGTTTTAATGAGATATTATCTCGTTTTAATGAGATTATTATCTCAATTTATTGAGATATTATCTCATTTTAATGAGATATTATGTCATTTTAATGAGATCTTATCTCGTTTTAATGAGATATTATGTCTTTTTAATGAGATATTATGTCGTTTTAATGAGATATTATGTCGTTTTAATGAGATAGATATGTCGTTTTAATGAGATATTATCTCGTTTTAATGAGATAAAAATATTTTTACCATGTCCCTTCCCGGGCTCCGTACTTTTGGGAGGCTAAACCAATGATGTATGTATTCCAACAGCACTACAAGGTGTCAAAAAAAAAATCTTGTTTTCCTCAAGTAGGCATTTTGAGTGTACAATTTTCTTATATCCGTGTATTGACCGCTCCCCCCATTTTTGCGGTTCTCCCGCCAGAAAAAAGGGGCGGTTAATACACCGGCAAATACGGTATGTCATTAACATAACAAGGTACGACGATTTCGGCATCGTGCTGGATAACTTTTCCGATAAGAAATCCCTGTCTGTCTTTTCTCGTCTGTAATTCGAACGGCTCCGCGATCCGCAGCTTTACCGTCGCCATCGTGAGAATGAGGGGAGTCCAAATTTAATCAAACACAAATTCAATATTCCCATAGAGTAGTGCATTCGGAAATAGTGTTGACCTGCAGCGTTGGAACATGCATGGTGTACCTGGCTTACTGCCAACTCTCCCTCACTCTCCACTCTGGATCACTGGTGAACCTGGCAACTTGCTGTAGGTGCCTTCTCAGATGTAGTGGACCTATAGCGTGGAAATATGCATGGAATCCCCCACCTCCTGCCAACTCTCCTCCACTCTCTCCTTTGAATCGCTGGTGAACTCGCTGTAGGTGCCTGCTCGGATTTAGTGTAGTGGACCTACAGCGTGGACATACATGTATGCAAGGTGTCCCCGGCCTGCTGCCAACTCTACCCCCACTCTCTGTCCTGCTCTCCTGGCCATCTTCTTGACTGACCCTCTGCCAGACTCCTGAAGGGCTTCTTTGAGTTCTCTCAAAACAATCTGTTTGTATCTGCCATTGTAAAGATGCGCAGCTGGGTGGCGGTTCCGATGTATTCGTTCTGGAAAAACAAAAGGAACAGAACGATAATTATGACTGTCAAATGTTTATCTCATGATCTCGTTGCCCAAGTCTCCCAGTCTCCCAGTCTCCTCCGTGATGATCTTGACGTACTCGGACCAACCAAAAAAATACTTTTTTTTTCACGAGGGCTATTTTGAAAATTTGGAGGGGAAAAACGCCCTCGTGAACATGTTCACGAGGGCTATATGAGGCTCACGAGGGCTATATTTTATTACATTGTTTTCACTGCTAAGAGTCTAATAAATGATTATCCTACCCTCTTATGAAATACACAATCACAACTGAAAGCAACAAACTGCATCCTTGAACAAATACATGAATGATTCATTTGAAACAAATACATTCAAAACTTACCATAGCAAAGCTTGTGCTGACCGCTGACTTGGTGTCTCTCTGCGCCATACCTTTTCACATTTGTAGTTCCCAAAACGAATGGGTCCGTGCTGATCGCCCCTTTGACATTTTTCTTGGCGGATTTCGGCGATGGTTCCCTACAAGCTGTACAGTATATTTTCAATTTCACACACCCACTCTCAGTCTTGGCTCGCTCCACTCCCACCCAGTCCATCTTCCATCCCAGAATGGTCTTCTCCTTTTGTACATTCTTTTTCTTCTTTTTGGTGGTGGTTGCCCTTGCCTCTTTTGAATGCATTGTTGTAGTGTTGGACATTTAGGCCAAGGGCAAGGGTCCTTTTTTCACCAGAAAACAATCCATGGCACTGCTAGCGCCTGCCCTCCTGTCTACTGACTACGACTACTAATTGTACGTATGAAAATAACTAGCGTTTATCAGCCCACAAAACTTTCGCTGTACTTAACAGCAATTGCCGGGGCTCACATTGCACAGAAAATGTGTACATATTTATAGCGCATGAAAATTATCTCTAGCTGGTACGCTGATCCTATATATTTTCTTGCATCAATGATATACTCATCCCTCTCTCTGATTACTTCGGGTGCAGCGAAGTCTTCACATAAACGAGCATGCAACGTACGCGTAAACACCATTCCAGAATGCAATTCAGTGCAGGCAGCGCAGCTCAGCGCGATAGTGTACGTTTGTCGTCGCGCGCTACCGGTCGCCGAGTCACTGCGGGCAATAAGCATGAATTGCCATTGTCGGCGGCCGAATAAACCGCGGTGATATAGCTGGGGTCGCTAAATTGCGCTGCGCTATCGTCATTCCCGATCTGTCCAAATTCTGTGTTATTTTGCAAAATATTGGTATTTATTTATGGAATAATGTATTTTCGTGACATGTCTGAGCTGTGTGTGTGAGTGCAAGTCAGACAGGCTTCGGCAATATGCTACGAGGGCGATTTTTCAAATTTTTTTTTCGCCCCCGTGCCGTGGCTCACGGGAGCGATTTCAAAGGCCACGGGGGCGAATCGCCCGTCGCCCCCGTGTATTTGTTTGATTGACTCGGACCCCGTGATGTATCTTGTCATTGTTCTAGTGAAGGCGTTATCTGGAGCGAGTGAGAAGGAGTTTCTTCTTGAACCTCTTGGAACCTGCCATGATGGCATCACCTGTATGCTTGGAGCCATGCTAGTCTGGTTCACATCGCACTTTATATTTTTTATTTGAGCTACACTGGGTCTCACTTAAGTACATTGGTTTGTTTGTTGTGAATTGCTCTTGCCTGGTCCCTCCAACTGCTCGCAACTTCATGATCTGGTGTGGTAGGTGATGTGTCCTCTGACCATGCTGACTCGTATGGATCATGTGTAGGGAACGGGTTCGGCTGTTTGGTTCATGGCTTTTTGTGTCCTCTGGAATTGTACCACTTAAGAAACTAATCTAAAATAATTTGCATAAAATTATCATACAACGTATCAGAATCATCGTTTCTATTTGCAATTATAAAAGAAAAATTTGAAAGTTTTCTTTTTTGTCTTCTTATCTTGGTAATGTTTGAAGGTCTTGTTGGTTTCTGTTGGGCTGATACTGCGCCCTTGGCATATACGCCAGCAGGTGTATTTGCACTCGGGGTATACCGTAAAACTTCGCCTATAGGCGGTACTGGTTCAATAGGGTTGTCTCAACTTTACATGATTATGCTATCATGAATATTCATTAAGACCTGCTCGAAGATCGTTGACAAAGGGCTAGATACATATTCATTATACTAGATCCTTGTGGACGCGGCTGGGGCTGTTGATTAATACCTGCTAATACTGTGAGATAGTAGCGCCTATAGGCGAAGTTTTACGGTAGTACATGGAGGTATCCATGGCAAAAAAAGTAGCCAATATATATTGTTATCAATCGTCGAAACTGGTTTTTGCCCATTATTGTATTTTGTGATGTCTATGGACGTTTTACTTGTTTTTATTATTACAATAAGATCAACTTACTGTGCCTCGCCCATTACTTGAGCCAAGGGCGGATCTGACGCACGCGAACGATATGGGTGCTGTCTTCTCCGATTTGGAATTCCATTTTTGCCATCGAAATGTCTTCAGGGCGTTCAGTTTTGGCTGTGGCGACTTGCTCAGCGTCCTCGTTTCTCTGGCGATCTTGGACTTCAGATAAGCGAGGAGCCCCGCTCTGCCAGCTGGCAGCAGCGAAATGCATCGTATGGCATTTTCATACTGTCCTTGCAGAACATATCGGTTGAAATAAATTACGAATGGTAAATGATTAAGTGATTGAAATCATAACAAGGTAGACTTTTGGAGACTTGTACCTGCCCCACAATAATTCTTATTTGCATCGGGCAAGGAATAGTGCCGAAAATCTAGTCATAATTTAATTATTTTTTAGTCATTTTCAACCGAAAAGCATTTCCATGGCAAATGTATGTCACTCAATCTGTTTTTTTTTCTTCTTTATATTTGGAACATACTACATTATAAAAATAATTATTATCCACAACAGTTAGTGTATAAGGAGGTGAATTAAATGAGTCATATTTTATCCAGGCGATTTAAATAGCGCCAATCCTGTACCTTGATGCTCTTTTCTTCATGGTATTCTTCGGCCTCCTTTTTGGCTGTCTGAGCACCCAGTAGCCCGTCTTCTCCTTCCACTCGTGGCAAGCCACATCTACCCTCCTGATATTGGTGTGGATTTCTTTTGATTTGGTGGCTATGGTCAAGCAAGTATGACTCCGATTATGAAGGAAACTGGAGATCCATTGGAGGTTTCTACCTCTTACGCCATAGAACTTGAGCTTTTGTAGGAGTCTCTCGTGCCCAACCTTGTCGAAAGCCTTGCTAAAATCCATCACGAGGACGTCTATTTGCTTCCCTTGATCAAGGTTGTTGTGTAGCAGAATAAATTATTGCACCGATATGAGAGAGGTTTTTACTAAAAGATTGGACTAAAACATTAATATTATCATTTGAGACAAACGTAGAAGTATCATCTGCATGAAAAATAAAACCAAAACACAATTAGCAAGCAATAAACAATAAAAACAACAATGGCCCTCAAATTGATCCTTGTGGCAGCCCAGGATTTTAAGGGAAGTGTCTGTGAAGCTTCTGTGAAGTGTCTTTTAACCTTCTTTCGATGGCCATCTTTGTCCACTGCACTGTAGAAGACGTACCAACACAGCGGCCCCTGTCACCTCGCCTAGATTGCTCTCTTGGTACTGTGGCATAAGTTGACGTGGCAAACTGAGGAGTTACGCCCTACAGTGTGCTCCTCAAATTTCAGCTTTCCTACACGTCGGTCCATGTGCCGTGCAAGAAACCTATATTCTTCACGAAGCCCACTTCTGGATTTTAGTGCAGACCCTCCTACTGCCGCCTTGACTTGCTGATAATCGTCCCCATAAGGATGCAGTGGACACCGTCCACAACCTCAACGTTCACATGATATCTGGCAAACGTTAGGTCCTTCCAGTAGACATCTTTGATGAGGTAAATTGCTCTGCCTTAACTCTCATATCCTTCCTTGTGAGCTCTTTGTTGCCTAATATTTGGACGGTTTGGGCTGATCTTCACCTGGAAGAGTCAAAGGCAGGTACACTCCTGTAAGATGTCTGGTACATGGGGCCCACAACTGTTCTACAAAGTTCAGGGCCGAATCTCCTGAGGCTTTGGAGGTGATGACCATTGCATCTACATTAGTTGTTAATCCCTGAAGAAGCACCGAGTCCGTGTGTGGCACACAAGAAACCTACATGTATCTTCACGAAGTCCACTTCTTCTCGGGTTCAGTGCGGATCCTCCTACTGCCGCCTTGACTACCTATTAATCCTCCCCATTAGGATGCAGTGAACTTCCACCTTCCACAACCTTGTTCACTTGATGTCGGGCAATCTGTAGGGTTTTCCAGCAGACATCTATGATGGGGTTTATATCTCTGCCCAAATCTCTTCTCCTTCCTTGTGAGCTCCTTGTTGCGTAGTCTTTGGATGGTCCCACAATTGTATCTTTGGCTTTACCACAATAAGCTGAATGGTTACATACTTATAATAACATTAACATTTCACTTATAAAATGCAAAGAAAATATTTCATAACCCTCTTACTTTCATTATAATTCAGATAGCATATTAACTCTATGGGGAATCCAACCTCACAGGTACAATTACACTATAAATGCAAGTTACATGTAGTTCACCTTTGGGCCACTAAAATATCTTGTAAATTAATGGTTTATTATTCTCATAAGTGTGAACACTCACCAGAATTTTTGCTGGGTCCTAATGTAAAGATACAATGAGTGCAACGAATAAGTACAGTGTCAACAGTTCTTTCCAAATTCACTAACAGTATACGAAACAATACAGAGTGATGGAAGAAAGCTATCAAACCACGGTCTATTTCAAAGTTCAGGTAATGATTCTCTAAATTCACTAACAAGTATGGGATTACTAGAGTGAAAGGATCACCATAAACCTCTATCAAGGAGAGAGCTGCTTCTTCAAGTGAAAGTTATCTTAATAAAAAGATGAATTTCTAACGATTGCACTCGTATTTATAGTCTAATGGGACCCGGCAAAATTTTGAGAATCAAAATTCCTGCCTAAGATAACACGTAGTAAAATTCCTTACTCAATTACGAGCACGTATGCACATTATATATACTGTACTGCTCAAGATCATTAGCCCGCATGTTGAACATATCCACTTCCTCTGACAGCTTATTCATCGAGAGTGAAAGGGACTGAACTCTAGCCTCTTTCTTATCTAGCTGATTCCGCAACTCCATGAGCTCACCTTCCTGCCTCTCAAGCCGGTCTTCATTGGCCTGAAGCCGCTTGGCTAGAATCTTCTCCACGCACCTCTCCAGGGCAGAGATGAATTCATCCTTGCAAAACAGTTTCTTAAGCATGGTAGACATGTTGGAAAAGTCTGGATCAAGACTATCTTGCGAAAGCCCTTCACTACGAGGACCTTGACCAGCCATGGTATTTTTTGCGTTGAATACAGCAATAAATCAAACAAGCGAGGAAGAAAAAAGAACTCAGCAGTAAAGTAAGCAGTCAAAATGAAGGTGGAAAACGTGCAGGAAAAATCACATGTCACTTACACAGAATGGTATGTGTAGGACTGTAGTGTAAACATAGCTGGATCGAGATGAAGTTTATGGTCAAAAACAGTTAGAAAGAATCCACATTCTGGCCAGCTCACAGTATAAAAGTTCTCCAAACATGTCCCAGAGGCTTTAAAGTAAATTCCCACAGAATTACATGATGAATAACCGCAGGGTGACCATTAATTAGTGGTCGATGTTCCACGACGTACCGGACCCTACATGCTAAGCAAAATTCTCCCTAACGTCGTATATGAGAACACGCACCGCACGTTTTACAAGTTTATTACAAAATGTCACGCCGAGAGTACTATCACGAGCGAAGGAAATATACACTTCTCCTGTCTGAACTCCAGGGAATTGCATTAATTCAGGAATACATGTATCACTAACTTCTAAACATTCTACTAGTATGTGTAAGTAACAAATTGCATTATTAAACAATTTACGTTCGGAAAATAATGCCGAGAAAAATCCCTTAGTCCAAAGTGTGAAGTTTCTTGTCAGTGTGCATGTGACAGGCACTTGCAACTGATGAAGTATAATAAGCTTTGTTCACGTGATCATCATGTGCAGCTGGCTTAATTTTGGCAGAGACTGTGCTGAGATTTCTAGGTAATGCGACAGTGCGCGATAGATATAAAATAATGCGAGAAATGAGCGCAGTCTCTTAATTAAACTAGGTCGGATTTCGAACTTGAAACGGCCGATCGCCAGCTGTCAAACGTAGCTTGTGTGTTACAGGATTTTCAGTGCATGTAAAATGTATACAATAACAATTAAAGAAATCCTAACTCTTTGTTTATAAAAACTTATGATTTAAAGCTTTATTTTATCAACATTTGTTGGATCAAGCCTGCTGAAATCAAGGTTGTCTGCAGCACCCAAACCGACACCGACTCAATTATTTGCTTCCCCCGGTTGCACCCAGATGCGAGGGTTGGGTTGGTGCTGAAATGCCTGCAGTTCACCTGCTGTCTGATAATGCTCATCTTCTTCTCCTTCTCCCCCTTCAATCTCGCCAATTTTGCCAGCATCATAGTCACTATCATCACTAGTGCTTTTTTCGTCATCAAACTCAATGTCCAAGTACAAACCAACATCTGAATCGAGGCCAAAATCAGACATTTTGTTGTCAAGATTTTCAAAGATCAGAAGAAAGCAGTAGTTTACATCGTAACGCGTACGCTGTACAAGAATATGACCGGTCGGGTGCGCCAGTATGTACATGTGTTCCGACAACATTAGCGTCATGTTTTCTATCTTCAAAAGTCAATGGAAAATAAAAATTCAGGGCTACGATTGGGATATTTTCATGTTCAGGACAGTGTAACAATCAGAATTTTGTTAGGATAAGAATAAAATTAAATTCTGATGAAGTGTGCACATTGCTAATTATGATGAATATTTAGTTTGTAGGAGCATCGAGCGCCTTGGCCGTGTCCCAGTCATCCTCTATGTCAATCATTGGGAAGAGGGGAGATGGTAGTAGTGATTTGTCGTCAGCGCCTTCTTGTACTCTTCTACCTTGGAAGCATGAGGTGCGATGCTAGTATGCCTCTGGGTGCTGCCGTTACGCTGGCCAATATGTTAATGTCACTTGTCCTTGCTGAAGAAAATTGCATAGTCAATAAACTTGATCATGTATGGAGTTAAATTCTCTTGTGAATATCCGTAGCTCGGCATGATCTCCGCCCTTGGTTTGGAACCATGAAAGCGGGAGTTCTAGATTTTCATGATGAAAATTGCATACCGCAGTCGATAAATTTGGTGGCACGGTAGGATACACTACCCGCTTAGGGAATGTAAACCCATTGAAGTGATCTATATGTTCTGTGTGTACATGTACACGTACTGCTTTAGACCTCCTTGCCCTTGGCCTTGAAACATTGCGTCCTTTTTCCTTTCGGATATATATATATAAGTCAAGGTCTGTTTCTTTCCAAGTACTGACACGCTTTGTTTTTCTCTTAGTAAATAGTTTTTTAAGTTCCTGTGGCACTCTTCTTGTAGCTGGTGTAGATTTATGTGAAGCAGCACGTTTTAACAAGAAGAATTCTAAATTGTCTGCAAAAATACTCTTTCCTTCGGCTGTTAAATGGATCCCATCCGACGAATAGTAAAAGTCTGATGAAAGAAAGTCTTCACCACAATCAAAAACTAAACAATGTTTAAACTTTTGTGAAAATCGTTGTAATGCACAGACTGTAAGTGCAGTGTCTCATCATCCCAACGAGGAAGAATTAAAGAAAAAATAATGTCTGCTCTCCTGTAAATTTCAGACAGTGTATTGAAGAGTTCATGAAAATAAAGCTTGTCTCTTTCCCAAATTCTAAATTCCAAATTGTTTGTTCCGATATGTACAACGCAGTCAGTTATATATTGTCCACCATCTCTGTTCAGACATTTAAAAATTTTCAAAAGGGTTTGTACTGTAGCTCCCGGAAAAAAAATCACATCTTCCGACTTCTTCCTGCAGCGCTTGTTTATTGAAACAATTCCTGCGTCAGTGAACATTCTGTCCAGTGTACGGCCAAATGGACCAGACCTCTTTGCACAACGCAGGCCAAGCTTGTCAGTGATGTTCCCATGCGAAAAGGCAAGCATTCCTGATGTAAACGAATTTAGAAGAAAAATATGAATAATTAAAAGAGGATTATGCTGCAGTGTTGCAGACAGTTGCCTCTTTCTGAACAAGTTCCTTCTTCTCAAATCGCTGTTGACTGGGTGGGTGATCCTCATGACATTCATGTACATTGTGTGCTTATATGAAAATGCTGGGCATGATCTTGATATTCTTGTTTTAGGCCGACTGTGAACTTATTACTCTTACAACTTCACCAGCTGAGACCTCCTGCTATCTGGCTCCCCACTCTTGGACCTCTTCTTCACACTTTGGTACTTAGCAGCCAAGCGCGAGACCTTGGCTGGCGGTATGTCCTCCTCGCTGCTGGTATGTCCGGCAAGAGCGGCATCCCTTTGATTAACTTGATGTCTTGCCTCTTCCGCGCGTTGCCACAGCTGGTCAGCTTCATAGATGATCAATTCTGAATAAAAAAAATAGAAAGAAAGAAAATACATTATAAAATATTATTTCTACTTCAAGGGGGAAAAAAGTTTACATGTTACTATAAATAAAGGCCATGAAAGTGCTGGGCATGATCTTGATATTCTTATTACTCTCTGGTAACTCTTCCTCCAGAATGCTTCGGAAAATGAAGTCATAATCCAATATGATATACCAGCATTGGTCAGGTAGGCTTCTCTGACTATATCTGGCACTTTCTTGGCATTTGATATACTCTGCTTGTTCACAAGAATATCATACTTCTTTGAAGAATGACTTTTTGTGTTGCCTGGCAGTGACTTCTTTGTTCTGCCTCCAAGATCCTCTCTTTTCTCTCTCATTGGTTTGCTGTGTTAAGGGGGGGGGGGGGGGGGGGCACTTGTTGGGCCACCTCCCGCATGTGCATCAGTTCATCTACATCTACTACAATCTCGATCACTGTCCATTTCAATGTGTGGACACAGGGTCTGGCTAGTCAAAGCCTTCTAAACCCCTGTGCTACCTGACAGGCAGATTCTCGAACAGTCCATCTTTCACAAAGTCATCGACGAAAGCTCTGACTTCATCTTTTCCAAAGTCATTGACGAAAGCTCTCACGTCATCTTTGTAGACATCTTCCGACTTCTTCCTGCTGCAGCGCGTGTTCATTGAAACAATTCCTGCATCAGTGAACATTCTGTCCAGTGTACGGCCAACTGGACCAGACCTCTTTGCACAACGCAGGGCATGCTTCTCCGTTATATTGCCATGCGAAAAAGTAAGCATTCCTGTAAATAAGTTTAGAAGAAAAAATATGAATTGTTAAAGAGGATTATGCTGCAGTGTTGCTGCAGTATCATGTGCAATTGTAGAGGGATTAAAATATCTTGGCTCCTTAACTTCAAGGAGCATGGTGGGTTGAGTTCCATTTTCTGGTCTTCTTGCTTTCCTTCATCTTCCCTTGAAGGACCTGTCACTGCTGCTGATCATGATGACATGGCCATGGAATACTGTTCTAGGGTTCGAGGGTCCAGTCCAAAGAGCCTGAAGGTTGAGTTTCCATACAGACACGTGTTGGCGTTGGTCAGGATTCCAGAAACCAAGTACATTTTGCCTATGGCTGTCCGGTTTTGTCTTGTCAATGAAAGAAATGGCAATGAAAATAGTGTTCTAGGGTTGGAGGGTCCAGTCCATAGTACCTGGAGGTTGAGTAACCATACAGACAAGTGTGGGCATTGATCAGGATTCCAGAAACCGAGTTCATGGCTGACAGACCACGTTTTTGATTTTTCTTGAAATCAATGAATTTAAAGTTATTAACTATAGCACTGAACAACCACTCCACGCTCACCCGCACACCGCTCATAGAACGTTTGTATGCCTCTTGGTCAGCTGTTATGTTGTTGCCCTTGAATGGACACTGCAGATGGACTCGTATGGGGTATGCTGGGTCACCATTATACAATGTACATTTCAAGAATGTTGGTCTGTCTTTTTTTCTTTATTCTCTGTCCTCGGAATGACCACAACAAAATACACACACACATGCACACAATGTATGCATAAATTGACATGTCTTACCTCTGGGTTTGTCAGGAGTGGCACGAAGTAAGTCTTGGTCTTTGGCATGTTTCCACTTCCCGTACAAGCCTTCACATGATCCTCACCAACAGCATGGTTCCCTTGGCTCTTCATTGATTGCACCGCTAAGATTAACTTCCTTCTCTCCCCGAAGGTCTTGCTAATGTTCAAATCCTTCAAGGCAAGTTTGCCGTTATGTTGTTGCCCTTGAATGGACACTGCAGATGGGCTCATATGGGGTATGCTGGGTCACCATATACACAGACTGTTGCCCACCGTATCATGCGCTTGACGTTCCGGCTCATCCAAGAGGCCAGATTCAAGATGCATGTAGCCGTCTTGCACTTCCCTCTATAGGCCTGAATAAGTGCGATCAACCCATTTGCTGACTGTGATGCTAACGATATTTTAATGCATGTAAGCGTATGTGGCCATTGTAAAGCACATGTCTCAGCAGTGCAGACAATGAGCTGCAGTTGTTGTGCTTTGACTGCTCTACAGTAGTGATGACCCCACCAAGACCGTATCCTAGGGTTCACACAGGGCCTGGAAAACCTGGAAAGTCATGGATTTCGACTTTTTTGTTTTCCAGGCCTTAAAAGTCGTGGAACATTTTAAAATGATCACATTAGTCATTGAAGGTCTTGGAATTTAATTATATCTGCTTTTCCTCAGTGCTAAAATGCAAAGCACGATTTTTAATTTCCTTTTTCTGCTTTTTAAAAATCTGCTTGAACAGTATAAAAACATCCAACATTTCTTCTGGCGTGCCCGGATGTTGTTGTCGTTCAATATGGTCTGGAGGTTTGGTCTACATTCGTATTTGTTTGAAGAAGCGGCCATGAAAATACTGTTATAGGGTTGGAGCACATTTCTGTGGAGATTTTGGTATGCTGGGTCACCAAGTACAACAACGTCGTTTGGCAAGGAGTCCAGGAAGCACATTAAACTGCTACTACAGTCTGCATCTTGTCTTGTCATGGGTAGCTCCTGACAGTCCTATATGATGGTCCAAATTGAAAACTTGAATTGCCGCATTCTGGTCAAATCTTGGTTGAATTGAAGCTCTTCCTTGGTCAGGTTGTTGGAGACTACTGGATGGAGCACATTCCTGTGCAGATTTCGGTATGCTGGAGAACATCCACGTCATCCGGCAAGGACTCCAGGAACCACAGCGACCGTCTTGAGCTTTGGTCAGGAGTCTTGATACCAAGTATATTTTGCCAATTTATTTTATATTTATTTATTTATTTGATAAATTTAATTTCCACATTTTTAAACATAATTATGCACAAAGTACAAATGTGCTAACAAATTAACAAAATCAAATATTGAATTATACAATGAACCAATGCGCATAAAATGCAACAATTTACAATTTAACACGCATAACTATTACTGTCATAGGCGAAATGCTACAAATATCAGTCATGTCTACTGCAGTTAAATTGCTTTCCTTAGCCATCCCTTGAAGGACGCTGATCACTGTGATTTAAGGTGCTCCTGGTGTTTGTCCATACGCTGCATAGTACTACCTTAAGGTTCGAACTGGACGTTCTGGCCTTAACGTGTGGCTCAAGGAATGCTAGTCTTCTCAGCAGCCATCTCTGCCCGCTGGTCTTGACGACTGCAGCTGCGCCACTTGCAGGGGTCTTTAAAAGCCAGCCAAACTGTGTCCTCAACGTAATTTCACTAGTGGCTCGAAATAGTGCATGATATATTTGTTTTATATCCTTCGCATAATCATAATCATTGCAAAAATAAATGATTTCATTAAAGAAAAATATAAAGAAAGACAAAACATTGATCATGGAACCATCACTGCACTATGTTCTGTTTGTGACACTGACCCCCTTTGCGCAATAGTTATAGCGCAAGGGCGCATTGCGCTATCTTTCCATTCATGGTTACGCGCATTAACAACTAATGCGCACCCAAATGCAAAACGCGCGCATCAACGTGAATAATTAACACACTTTACGTAATGTATGTTTACATGTTTACAAACGTGTAATGGAATGCATGATATAGACTATTTGTTTTTTAATATCTTCTATCGATCTCTTTAATATATAAAAAATGTGTTTACTTACCATAAATGTCACTTAATATATCCAAAATGTAGAGTCCACAGCCTCAGGCATGTTAAATAGTTTTAAACGGACGTCAATCGAATTGGAAAGTCAACGGAACACAGTCAAAGTCTCAATCAATGAGTTTCAAACAAACAATGTCAAACCAAACAATGGAACACTAACACGTATTTAAAACGTATGTACATGTACATGATGAAGTCAATGTTATTATTACTATTTGTTGTACATATGTACAATGCATCCACTGTGAAAGTGGAAAATCCGTGGGCGACTCTCAGAAACAAGGTTCATGTGAGTAATATTATTGCTTGTAGTAGGGTGATTATCCTCCCATTGCCTGAGAACATGCAGAATATAGAACTTCTGATGTAGATTCACACAGCATTCCAAACAGCAGCCTACTCAGTCTTGCGCAAAGTGGCAATGTCAGCTTGTGTTACTCCTAGGACATCAGTGAGAGCCAACAAGTCACATACAGCATCAGACTCTGCCTTCTTTGCACTGTCCATTCCTGATCTCAAGTACACTTCAACATTCTTGATTTTCTGTTCTGCCAAGTAGAACAACGCACCACTCAGTGTGACAGAGTCATTTCTTCGGTGATGTGAGCATATTTCCTGAGAAAGGCCCGCACGATCTCCATCACCTTGCCATCGGTAAGCCCAAAGCCTTCTGACCACTTTTCAAATGATTACAGGGGCTTTACATCATAGCAGATCATGTTTTCTAATGGAAGAATGCATTAATTATGCTAAAAGGGGAATAAATCTAGTAATGAATATTTGGTGCTCTGCTTTAAATTGTTTTTTTTAATTCAATTTTATATTTCCTCAGATCTGCTATTTTTTCTCGGATATAAGCCTTCACCTTGGCTATCTCCTTCCTCACTGTCTCCGGGCTTATTGGCTCCTTCTCCAAGCGGTTCAAGAAGCAGTCTTTGAGAGCCTGAAGCTTGGCGGGGTCCAGACCGGGACGGACTACACGGTCCTTGAAGTGGTTGCTTAGTGTTCCTGTCACTGAACTCTGGCGGAGGATGGTCGTCCCAAAGACGGCTACCGCCAGGTTCTTTACCACCAAGGAGAATTTCGTTTGACTCATTGAGTCAATCTTGTAATTAGGTATAAGAATTCTTGCCCCTAGGTCGACCTGTCCATTCACAGCTACATAGTCTCTAGCCTGTGGTCTGGTGTTGTCCCGTGGTGGGGTAGTAGCAGAAGAGAGTGGAGCCGGTAGTGGTGGTGGCGTGTTTGGTGGTGGTGGTGGTGGTTGTGCCGTCTTCTTTGATGATGATGTCAATGTTGATGGTGTTAGTGGTGCCATCTTCTTTGGTGGTAGAGCTCGTGAGGCGGCTTTGAAGAGTGGTCCCAATCCTGTAAATTTGTCAAGCATCTCCTTCTGGAGCCGCATATTCAAGCGCCGAAGGTCTTCCGCCTCCTTTTTTAGCGCCTGGTTCTCCTGCAGGAGGCTCACGTACTGCCTGCAGGAGGAAGGCGCCTTGTTGCTCCCAGAAGATGATGGCCGCTTCGGTGCTGGCTCTCCCATAGGTGTTCTTTTTTCTGCTTCTCTGCCATGATCTGGCCTAGGGCAGCATTTTTGGCCCCCTGTGTTGAAGCATTTCTCTCTTTATTTGCTTTATGGACCTGGTCCAATTTCCTCTTCAGAGTGGTGGTGGTGGTGGTGCCGTCTTCCTTGGTGTTGATTTTGATGTCGGTGGCGTGTTTGGTGGTGGTGGTGGTAGAGCTCGTGAGGTGGCTCTGAAGAGTGGTCCCAATCCTGTAAATTTGTCAAGCATCTCCTTCTGGAGCCGCATATCCAAGCGCCGAAGGTCTGCCCCCTCCTTTTTTAGCGCCTGATTCTCCTGCAGGAGGAAGGCGCCTTGTTGCTCCCAGAAGATGATGGCCGCTTCGGTGCTGGCTCTCCCATAGGTGTTCTTTTTTTCTGCTTCTCTGCCATGATCTGGCCTAAGGCCGCATTTTTGGCCGCCTGTGTTGAAGCATTTCTTTCTCTCTTTATTTTCTTTATGGACCTGGTCCAATTTCCTCTTCAGAGTCCTGCTCTGCTCTGCCCCCTCATCGGCACTCTCCTCCACACTCGAATCCACCACCTTCTGTATCCGCACCCTCGGCCCGTCCCTTAGTCTGTCTTTGATTTCTTCCCGTGTATCACCCAACAGTAAAATCTGTGCATGGTAGTACACCTCCTCCTCGTCCACTCGTCAACTCCTGCACTTTACGCAGATCATCACGTGTCCCAGTCATCCTTCATGACCATCACTGGGAAGAGGGGGGAGATAGTGGTGTGGATTAGTTGTTAGCGCCTTCTTGTATTCTTCTACCTTGGGAAGCATGAGGTGTGACGAGCGATATCCTCTGGGCGCTGCCGTTAGGCTGGCCACTGGTACCTCGAAAACTCCGGAAATCAGATGAAGAAAAATACATTAATGTCACTTACTTGTCGTGGCTGGGCAGGTCCAGAAGGGCCTGCCACAGGATGCGTCCAGCCAATACGTGGTATGTAGACACATACCGCCTTGGCGGTATCCCAGCTTGGAAGTTGCTGCAGTCATTATTAGTGTCTTCCTCTTTCCTCTTTCTGACCCTGTCATACTCATCGACGAAATACATAACTTTGTGATTAGGCACAAATAGATGTGAGGTGTAGTTTGGTAAAAAGTCACTCTTCCCAGATGACTCTTTTCTGACCAGGCCAAAATTGGCATGTGTTGTATTCCACAAGGTTAACATATGTTTCTTGCCATGACAAAAGACAGGCCAGAGTTTAGTCCAGATTTAACAGCAGCCTGCTCAGTCTTGTGCAGTGCAAAGTGGCAATGTCAGCTTGCATTGCTCCTAGGACTTCAGTGAGAGCTGACAAGTCACATACAGCATCTCTGATCTCCACTCCAATCAAATATTTTCCACACGCCTTGATGTAAGATATTTATATCATCACAATCATTCTTTTGTGACGACCCCACATGGCAACAATTTACAATTTAATACGCATAACTATTACTGTCATAGGCGAAATGCTACAAATATCAGTCGTGTCTACTGCAGTTAAATTGCTTTCCTTAGCCATCCCTTGAAGGACGCTGATCACTGTGATTTAAGGTGCTCCTGGTATTAGACCATATGCTGCATATACATAGTACTACCTCAAGTTTCGAACTGGACGTTCTGGCCTTAACGTGTGGCTTAAGGAATGCAAGCCGTTTCTGCAGCCATCTCTGCCTGCTGGTCTTGACGACCGCAGCCGCGCCACTTGCAGGGGTCTTTAAAAGCCGGCCAAACTGCGTCCTCAAATAGGAGTGAGTATCCTCCCATTGCCTGACAACATGCAGAAGACAGAACTTCTGATGTAGATTCACACAGCATTCCAAACAGCAGCCTGCTCAGTCTTGCTTAAAGTGACAATGTCAGCTTGTGTTACTCCTAGGACATCAGTGAGAGCCAACAAGTCACATACAGCATCAGACTCTGCCTTCTTTGCACTGTCCATTCCTGATCTCAAGTACACTTCAACATTCTTGATTTTCTGTTTTGCAAAGTAGAACAACGCTCCACTTCTGGCCACTTTTCGAATGATTATAGGGGCTTTACATCATAGCAGATCATGTTTTCTAATGGAAGAATGCATTAATTATGCTAAAAGGGGAATAAATCTAGTAATGAATATTTGGTGCTCTGCTTTAAATTTTTTTTTTAAATTCAGTTTTATATTTCCTCAGATCTGCTATTTTTTCTCGGATATAAGCCGTCACCTTGGCTATCTCCTTCCTCACTGTCTCCGGGCTTATTGGCTCCTTCTCCAAGTGGTTCAAGAAGCAGTCTTTGAGAGCCTGAAGCTTGGCGGGGTCCAGACCGGGACGGACTACACGGTCCTTGAAGTGGTTGCTTAGTGTTCCTGTCACTGAACTCTGGCGGAGGATGGTCGTCCCAAAGACGGCTACCGCCAGGTTCTTTACCACCAAGGAGAATTTCGTTTGACTCATTGAGTCAATCTTGTAATTAGGTATAAGAATTCCTGCCCCTAGGTCGACCTGTCCATTCACAGCTACATAGTCTCTAGCCTGTGGTCTGGGGTTGTCCTGTGGTGGGGGAGTAGCAGAAGAGAGTGGAGCCGGTACTGGTGGTGGCGTGTTTGGTGGTGGTGGTGGTGGTGGTGGTTGTGCCGTCTTCTTTGATGATGATGTCAATGTTGATGGTGTTAGTGGTGCCATCTTCTTTGGTGGTAGAGCTCGTGAGGCGGCTTTGAAGAGTGGTCCCAATCCTGTAAATTTGTCAAGCATCTCCTTCTGGAGCCGCATATTCAAGCGCCGAAGGTCTGCCGCCTCCTTTTTTAGCGCCTGGTTCTCCTGCAGGAGGCTCACGTACTGCCTGCAGGAGGAAGGCGCCTTGTTGCTCCCAGAAGATAATGGCCGCTTCGGTGCTGGCTCTCCCATAGGTGTTCTTTTTTTCTGCTTCTCTACCATGATCTGGCCTAGGGCAGCATTTTTGGCCCCCTGTGTTGAAGCATTTCTCTCTTTATTTTCTTTATGGACCTGGTCCAATTTCCTCTTCAGAGTGGTGGTGGTGGTGGTGGTGGTGCCGCCGTCTTCCTTTGTGTTGATTTTGATGTAGGTGGCGTGTTTGGTGGTGGTGGTGGTAGAGCTCGTGAGGTGGCTCTGAAGAGTGGTCCCAATCCTGTAAATTTGTCAAGCATTATCCTTCTGGAGCCGCATATCCAAGCGCCGAAGGTCTGCCGCCTCCTTTTTTAGTGCCTGATTCTCCTGCAGGAGGAAGGCGCCTTGTTGCTCCCAGAAGGTGATGGCTGCTTCGGTGCTGGCTCTCCCATAGGTGTTCTTTTTTTCTGCTTCTCTGCCATGATCTGGCCTAAGGCCGCATTTTTGGCCCCCTGTGTTGAAGCATTTCTCTCTTTATTTTCTTTATGGACCTGGTCCAATTTCCTCTTCAGAGTCCTGCTCTGCTCTGCCCCCTCATCGGCACTCTCCTCCACACTCGAATCCACCACCTTCTGTATCCGCACCCTCGGCCCGTCCCTTAGTCTGTCTTTGATTTCTTCCCGTGTATCACCCAACAGTAAAATCTGTGCATGGTAGTACACCTCCTCCTCGTCCACTCGTCAACTCCTGCACTTTACGCAGATCATCACGTGTCCCAGTCATCCTTCATGACCATCACTGGGAAGAGGGGGGAGATAGTGGTGTGGATTAGTTGTTAGCGCCTTCTTGTATTCTTCTACCTTGGGAAGCATGAGGTGTGACGAGCCTTATCCTCTGGGCGCTGCCGTTAGGCTGGCCACTGGTACCTCCAAAACTCCGGAAATCAGATGAAGAAAAATACATTAATGTCACTTACTTGTCGTGGCTGGGCAGGTCCAGAAGGGCCTGCCACAGGATGCGTCCAGCCAATACGTGGTATGTAGACACATACCGCCTTGGCGGTATCCCAGCTTGGAAGTTGCTGCAGTCATTATTAGTGTCTTCCTCTTTCCTCTTTCTGACCCTGTCATACTCATCGACGAAATACATAACTTTGTGATTAGGCACAAATAGATGTGAGGCGTGGTTTGGTAAAAAGTCACTCTTCCCAGATGACTCTTTTCTGACCAGGCCAAAATTGGCATGTGTTGTATTCCACAAGGTTAACATATGTTTCTTGCCATGACAAAAGACAGGCCAGAGTTTCGTCCAGATTTAACAGCAGCCTGCTCAGTCTTGTGCAAAGTGGCAATGTCAGCTTGCATTGCTCCTAGGACTTCAGTGAGAGCTGACAAGTCACATACAGCATCTCTGATCTCCACTCCAATCAAATATTTTCCACACGCCTTGATGTAAGATATTTATATCATCACAATCATTCTTTTGTGACGACCCCACATGGCAACAATTTACAATTTAATACGCATAACTATTACTGTCATAGGCGAAATGCTACAAATATCAGTCATGTCTACTGCAGTTAAATTGCTTTCCTTAGCCATCCCTTGAAGGACGCTGATCACTGTGATTTAAGGTGCTCCTGGTATTCGACCATATGCTGCATATACATATAGTTAGGCAGCTAAGGGCCTGAAATCATAACAATTGTGCACAAAATGAAAAAAGCATGAAATTGTCACAGTAAATTCTTATCATCATAACGTTTAATTTTTCCCGTGGAAGTTTCTTAATTGTGACCTTGAGGGGCGGGAGAGGGTCTTGAAAAAAAGGGGGTTCAAAATGAATTTTTACATCATTTCATTGGTACATATCATGACTTAGCGCTTTTATTGACATGAACATGGGATAAAAGTGACCCGAGAGAATCATAATGTCCACCATTATAATAATATATATATGTTTATTTTAGGGGGGTAAATGGGAGGGGGTAGGGTGGGACCCCTCCTCACCTTTTTTCATCTGTCGAAAGTTTCACTTGCGTTTTTGTTTGCATATATTAACATAAAAGTGTAATATGATGTTGAACATTTCATTGCAGGGGTTGGGTAATTGGAGGGGGGAAGTGGGTGTAATGGAGAAAAGGGGAACTCCCCTCCCCCCCCCCCCTTTCGCCCTAAATGTTCTCTCTTTTTGTTATAAGTGCACTAATTTTTTATAGATTAGCGTACGATGACTGTACATGTCATGGCAGGGTTGGGTAAAGTAGGGGGGTGGGGGGGGGTGGAGAATAGGGGGAATACTACCCCCCCCTCAGATGTTCCTCTTTAGTTTAAAGTTGTGCTCATGTTTGTGTGTGTTTGACTATTTAAGTGATGTGATTTTGTAAATATGTTGGCTTTGATTCTGTATCGGGGGAGGGGAGGGGAGGGGGGGGGGGGAGGGAGGGGGGGGGGGGAGGGGGGAGGGAATCTACCTCCCCCATACTTTTCTCCATTCGCCAAAAGTTGACTTGAATATTTGTAATTTTGTCTTGTTTTGTTTACCTTGCAGGAGCCGGGGAAAAAGGGTATATAGAATTAACTGCCCATACTTTGCTCCAGGTAGGCCTTGGTAGTTCCAAAATTGTTCAACATATTGTAATTTTACAACAATAATGGGTGGACAATTTGGGGGCTGGAGTATGAAATGGTGAGGTGTTTTTTGCGTAAGTATTTCGCATTTCTACTTACAATATTCATGCTCTAGTTAGGTAACTATGTTGCACTTATCATCACTTTTTATCACAATTTAAGATTATTTTTAAAAGGCTAGAACACTGCAGAACATTTCTCCAACAAAATCTGACCTTGAACAACATCTGCAAAGTCATGTGAAACAATAGGTACGCCAAGTAAACTTGCACATAATATAGCCCGGCAAGATGTGGATCGAGGGGTGATGACTAGGGTGGACCTTATTTACAGAAGCTTCAGAAAATGTTGATCAATGAACTATGATTAAGTAAAAAGCAGTTATCATTCAAAAAGAGCCATTAATACACAAAAGGGCGCTCTCTAAACACTGATCAGTTTCAACCATTACAAATAAAATGTTGTGCATGTGATGTTTTGTTGAAATAGTAATTAGATAAAGAGATATTCAACAACTATTTAAAAACCTTTTTGTACATTTTTGAGATTGTAATGTTATAGTGCAGGTTTTTGTAACTAAAAGTCAGTTTTGGATATGAACTAAGATCGAGTAGTATACATCACAATTTGAACTTTTTTTCATCATCTGAACAATTCCCGCCAACTGTTTGACGTATTGATAAGGTGTCCCCCATCCATGGGGGTATTACTGGTGTTGACTTTCTATACACAAATGAAGCGATTGTCAAAAGAGCATTACACGATAGGCGCCAGTATGGCGAATGAAGCCGTACTAGTTCAATGATTCAATTATATCGAACCAGGTGGTACCTTACTCCATTGTTCATGACAACAAAAGATCATGAGACAAACACAAATAACATTCTGTTCTGAATGAATAGAAGTTATTACATTACGTTTCGGTTGAAATGTAATAAGCCAAACAGATTACTTATGGTAGTGCGTTAGGTATGATTGATAATGCCGAGAGCGAGTTGAATCTTTCCACCTTTTGTTTGCCAAGTATTATTATTATCGGCAAGACAAAGTCATGATTCAAAAAAGAGATCATCAACAGATATATAAAAAAAAAACATCTTTAGTATATTTTTGAAAAATAGTTTGGGAGTTATATACTTCTTTAGAAAACTCATTGAATACATGTGGGTCTCACATGTATTCCAACCGTATTATATCACATATGTCAGCTGTTTCTCAACAGATTTTGATTAAATAACTTCTTGTTTTATCTTTAAAATCACGTGCTCTTCCAAGAATTCGACTTAATTGTTAATTTCCCCACAAATTAACTTTTTATCAAAGCGCCCTCAAAACCATCACCAAACTACATCCCTTTAACACAAACAACATTCGTATATCTCATATAATCATAATGTCCACCATTATAATAATATATGTTTATTTTGGGGGGTAAATGGGAGGGGGTAGGGTGGGACCCCCTCCTCACTTTTTTTCATCTGTCGAAAGTTTCACTTGCGTTTCTGTTTGCATATATTAACATAAAAGTGTAATATGATGTTGAACATTTCATTGCAGGTCTTGGGTAATTGGAGGGGGGAAGTGGGTGTAATGGAGAAAAGGGGGAACTTCCCCCCCCCCCCCCCCCCCCCTTCGCCCTAAATGTTCTCACTTTTTGTTATAAGTGCACTCATTTTTTATAGATTAGCGTATGATGACTGTACATGTCATGGCAGGGTTGGGTAAAGTAGGGGGGTAGGGGGTGGGTGGAGCATAGGGGGAATACTACCCCCCCCCCCCCCCTCAGATGTTCATCTTTAGTTTAAAGTTGTGCTCATGTTTGTGTGTGTTTGACTATGATGTGATTTTGTAAATCTGTTGGCTTTGATTCTGTATCGGGGGAGGGGGGCAGGGGGGGAGGGTGGGAGGGAATCTCCCCCATACTTTTCTCCATTCGCCAAAAGTTGACTTGAATATTTGTCATTTTTTCTTGTTTTGTTTACCTTGCAGGAGCGGGGGAAAAAGGGTCCCCCACTTATCTATCTAAAGCCAAGAGATTTACAAAATCACACACAAACACACACAAAAATTAGCATCTTTAAACAAAAAAGGAACATCTGAGGGGGGGGGGGGTAGTATTCCCCCTATTCTCTAACCACCCTAAGCCCCCCCCCCTTTTTTTTTACCATACCCTGCCATGACATGTTCACAGTCATCATAAGCTAATATATAAAAACACGATTTTTTTGCTTTTTTTAATGAGTGCACTTTTAACAAAAAGTTAAAAAATTGAGGGGGGAGGGGGGGAGAGGGGGGGGGGGAGGTCTCCCTTCCCCCCTCAAATTACCCAACCCCTGCCATGAAATGCATAACATCATAGTACACGTTTATATTGATATATACATTTGTATGCACACAGAAACGCAAGTGAAACTTTCGACAGAGGAGAATAGTGAGGAGGGGGTTCTAACCCACCCCTCATATTTACCCCCAAAATAATCATACATGTATATTAATATAATGGTGGACATTATGATTCTCTCGGTTCACTTTTATCCCATAATCATGTCAATAAAAGCGCTATGTCATGTTAAGTACCAATGAAATGATGTAAAAATTCACTTTGCACCCCCCTTTTTTCAAGACCCTCTCCCGCCCCTCAAGGTCATAATTAAGAAACTTCCACGGCAAAAATTAAACGTTATGATGATAAGAATTTACTGTGAAAATTTCATGCTTTTTTCATTTTGTGCACAATTCTTACCCTTAGCCGCCTAACTAATAGTACTACCTCAAGGTTCGAACTGGACGTTCTGGCCTTAACGTGTGGCTTAAGGAATGCAAGCCGTTTCTGCAGCCATCTCTGCCTGCTGGTCTTGACGACCGCAGCTGCGCCACTTGCAGGGGTCTTTAAAAGCCGGCCAAACTGCGTCATCAACGAGGAGTGATTATCCTCCCATTGCCTGACAACATGCAGAAGACAGAACTTCTGATGTAGATTCACGCAGCATTCCAAACAGCAGCCTGCTCAGTCTTGCGCAAAGTGGCAATGTCAGCTTGCATTGCTCCTAGGACATCAGTGAGAGCCGACAAGTCACATACAGCATCAGACTCTGCCTTCTTTGCACTGTCCATTCCTGATCTCAAGTACACTTCAACATTCTTGATTTTCTGTTCTGCAAAGTAGAACAACGCACCACAGTGTGACAGAGTCATTTCTTCGGTGATGTGAGCATATTTCCTGAGAAAGGCCCTCACCATCTCCATCACCTTGCCATCGGTAAGCCCAAAGCCTTCTGACCACTTTTCGAATGAGTACAGGGGCTTTACATCATAGCAGATCATGTTTTCTAATGGAAGAATGCATTAATTATGCTAAAAGGGGAATAAATCTAGTAAAAAATGAATATTTGTTGCTCTGCTTTAAATTGTTTTTTTTAAATTCAGTTTTATATTTCCTCAGATCTGCTATTTTTTCTCGGATATAAGCCTTCACCTTGGCTATCTCCTTCCTCACTGTCTCCGGGCTTATTGGCTCCTTCTCCAAGTGGTTCAAGAAGCAGTCTTTGAGAGCCTGAAGCTTGGCGGGGTCCAGACCGGGACGGACTACACGGTCCTTGAAGTGGTTGCTTAGTGTTCCTGTCACTGAACTCTGGCGGAGGATGGTCGTCCCAAAGACGGCTACCGCCAGGTTCTTTACCACCAAGGAGAATTTCGTTTGACTCATTGAGTCAATCTTGTAATTAGGTATAAGAATTCCTGCCCCTAGGTCGACCTGTCCATTCACAGCTACATAGTCTCTAGCCTGTGGTCTGGGGTTGTCCCGTGGTGGGGGAGTAGCAGAAGAGAGTGGAGCCGGTAGTGGTGGTGGCGTGTTTGGTGGTGGTGGTGGTGGTTGTGCCGTCTTCTTTGATGATGATGTCAATGTTGATGGTGTTAGTGGTGCCATCTTCTTTGGTGGTAGAGCTCGTGAGGCGGCTTTGAAGAGTGGTCCCAATCCTGTAAATTTGTCAAGCATCTCCTTCTGGAGCCGCATATTCAAGCGCTGAAGGTCTGCCGCCTCCTTTTTTAGCGCCTGATCTCCTGCAGGAGGAAGGCGCCTTGTTGCTCCCAGAAGATGATGGCCGCTTCGGTGCTGGCTCTCCCATAGGTGTTCTTTTTTTCTGCTTCTCTGCCATGATCTGGCCTAAGGCCGCATTTTTGGCCCCCTGTGTTGAAGCATTTCTCTCTTTATTTTCTTTATGGACCTGGTCCAATTTCCTCTTCAGAGTCCTGCTCTGCTCTGCCCCCTCATCGGCACTCTCCTCCACACTCGAATCCACCACCTTCTGTATCCGCACCCTCGGCCCGTCCCTTAGTCTGTCTTTGATTTCTTCCCGTGTATCACCCAATAGTAAAATCTGTGCATGGTAGTACACCTCCTCCTCGTCCACTCGTCAACTCCTGCACTTTACGCAGATCATCACGTGTTAACTGGCGATATCGCTCAGAATTCCCCATGGGAACGGGGTCACTGACTTCTGTTATAATCTTGTGCCATGGAACCCACAGTTCGTCAGGCTGTTAAGGCCACCTGAACTGGATGCACCCTTTCGTGAAACTCTTCGACATGAACGTCCCAGTAACATCGCCTCTACATTCCTACATCTTTGGTCAATTGAATTAATTTTTTCATTGATGATATCCAATTTTTCCAACACCTCCTCCTTCTCCTGTTGGTTTTTCCCTGACAAAGATCTTGTGTAGTCGCCACCCGGGACACATGCTGTCAGCGCTCAAGCAATTGTTGCAATAACAGGACGTATCCCAGATGAAGATGCTCCCATGATCCCTGGACATTACAGCATGCAACTTCATTGTCCCTGGGACTGGTTTTGCGTTTGTCTCCCCTAAAAATTCAGCAGAGGAGTTGTAATCAGCTTGAGAGTAGAAAAAGTAGCTGATCCCCTTCTGACACCCACGCGGCCAACTGAAAAAAATTCGCGCCCGTCTTGGATTGTTGTCTTGCCTTGTCTGATGGCTTCGGATGCCATCCTCTTGCTTGTGCCCCCTATCCCATCACATGGCCCCTTCCCATGACCCGATTCGAAATAATTCCACCTTGCAGTCATGCGGATGGAGAAGATGTAGCAAGAATTTCAGTGAGGTCTCATTGAAATGCCGCACAACGGCATACTTCGTTAAAAAACAACGGCATGTTTGGTAAAAAGTCACTCTTCCCTGATTACTCTTTCCTGACCAGGCCAAAATTGGCATCGAGGCTGATGAGACTGGGCCCGTCTTTTGGCATGCGGGATAATCAAGTGTATTATAATGTCACCAAGGTTGTGGATCATGTGTCTGAAACATTGAAACTTTTTGATGCACTCACCAATCGTAACCTGGTATAACTGTTTGACTTGACTTTCATCTGAACAACAATGCTCTCCAACTGCCTGAATGGCTGCCTTGATGGATACCAAACCATCCAACTGTAGGCAGTACCGCATGTACATGAAGTCTAGGGATATTGCTGTCTGGAGCATGCGAGCAGATGCAGGCCAGTGTCCATACCTTACCAGCGTCGCTGCAGGAGGTTCACATCCACAATATGTCACTACTGCAGGATGCGGATGACCTTGTTCATTAAAGACTTGAATTGTCCGGGTGAAGGTGGACTGGCAGTTGTGACTAGTACGAGCATACCTAACTGGTGGTTGACTACGGTAGGGTGATTATCATCCCATTGCCTGACAACATGCAGAAGACAGAACTTCTGATGTAGATTCACGCAGCATTCTATTCATGCAGCGTGATGCCAGCAGCATTAATATAGTAGTTGAATCCTTTCGTCCAGGCTGACAAAACCCTAGACGAGGACATCGAGAAGGGCGGGGGCGGGGGTACATCGATCTGCTGTGGCATGCTGCCGTGGGCTCAGCCGCTTATATTAAACTCGTCGCCAATTTTTATTTAGGACAAAAAAGAAGTAGAACAACGCACCACTCAGTGTGACAGACTCATTTCCTTGGTGATTTGAGCATATTTCCTGAGAAAGGCCCTCATCCTTTCCATCACCTCATCATCTGTAAGCCCAAGCCTTCTGACCACTTGGCACCAAATTCAATCTGGCAAGATCTCTTGTGCCCATATACATGGAAGGTGGGAACTGCTAGTTTCACTTGCTTAATAAGCAAGTGACACATTTCTTCATGTGCGCTGTGAGCTTGCATGCAATGTCATATAGGATATGAACATCGCATTCTGCTGGAATTTTGCAGCCATCTGGGAGATCTTATCCGATACCACTTTCTTTGGGTTTGGCTTTGCCACAGCATCATAAATGCTCACATCAATATCATGATCGATTTCAAAGTCCACATACTCAGATTGAGAATAGTCATCGTTGGGCTTCCCAACATAATCGACATGATCAAATTCGTCCAGCTCCGGTCTTGATCTAACGAGCCCCTCACCGTGGCTGTGCCCACTTTGAGCGTTGCCACCGGACGTGACGGTAGCTGGAATGGCCTGCATCACTTGTTCAAACATGTTTTCCAGTTTGTCAAGCCTTGCGAAGACTGTGTCAGTCCTTGACCTAGTGCGAGCCTTGCTCGCAGCTTTGTCCTTACTGAGCGCTTTCAATAGCCAAGACAGGATAAGCAAGACGTTCACCAGACGTTCACCGCTCCAAATACACCAGTTGTATCTATTTTGTTGGCTTTATTCTGGCTGCGAATGGTATTCCCAGCTTGGAAGTTGCTGCAGTCATTATTAGTGTCCTCTTTCCTCTTTCCAACCCTGTCATACTTATTGACAAAAAATGCAACTTTGTGATCATGCACAAATAGATGTGAGGCGTGGTTTGGTAAAAAGTCACTCTACCTGGATGACTCTTTCCTTACCAATCCTAAATTGGCATTGAGGCTGATGTAGACTGGGCCCGTCTTTGGGCATGCGGGGCGATCAAGTGGATGCCATTCTTGGTTTATGTCACTGAGGTTGCGGATCATGTGTCTGAAATATTGGAACTCCTTGATGCAATCGCCAATGGTAACCCTGTATTAATGTTTGACTTGACTATCATCCAACCAACAATGCTCTCCAACTGCCTGGATGGCTGCCTTGATGGATACAAAACCATCCAACTGTAGGCAGTACAGCATGTACATGAAGTCTAGGGATATTGCTGTCTGGAGCATGCGAGGAAAACTTCTGTTTTGATGGCTGAGCCGGCTGAGCCACATGAGCCTGTTGCTTCATTTCTCTGCATTTCTTCCTGATTTCAGTTAGGAGAGCTGGAAATTCTGTGAACACAGAAAAACAGGATTATTTGATTGATTTCATTCCTGATGTTATGGAGCATAATCTGGACTTCAGTGTTTAATTCCATGTAAGGATACCAACATTTTAATACCATGAACAAATAGGAAATAGTTATTGTTTTATTTTTGTGACATAAAAAGAAATCTAGCTCGTTCAAATAATGCTCAATGTATGTAGTAAGTGTTTTTCCATATACCGTATTTACCGGCGTAATCGCCGCATACTTTTTCCTCGAAAAAAACCAAGCAAAGTTGCGGTGCGGCGCATACGCGGCGATAGTCAAATTTTCACTCTTGACTGACCTCAAAACAACACATTTCAGCAGGTGTGGGACTATTGGTTGTATTGCACTGTATTGTATTGGGTGATAAAACATTATTTAGCCAAATTGTCTACGTTTACCCTGGCCTAGAATGGTTTCTCACCTTTTTTTGCCGATATTTGCTAAATCCGATACGTTTTTAACTTCAAAGTTACGAAACAAATGCACTGCACTGCTTGCCTGCCATCGATCTAGCTACGTGCGTTATGGAGGCAGTGCATGATCGCATGATAATAAGTACAGTACGTGGTTTTGGCAAAGACAGCAGGGCGCCACGTACGCGTGCTAAGGCGTACTTTCCTAGCGCAATTTTCTCCCACTTTTTTTTTGTCAATTTCAATGCTCAAAGTCGGCATGCGGCGTTTACGCGGATGCGGCGATTATGCCGGTAAATACGGTATTTGAAATTATGAAGGGATAAATTTCTTCATTATAATACGTGGGCACAAATAAAGCAGCGTTTTTTTTTCATTTAAAAAATGTCCTGAACAGAAAATGTGCATCTCCGGATGACTCGTTCCTTACCAGGCCAAAATTAGCATCGAGGCTGATGTAGACTGGGCACGTCTTTTGGCATGCGGGGAAATCAAGCGGATGCCATTCCTGGTTTATGTCACCGAGGTTGCGGATCATGTGTCTGAAATATTGGAACTCTTTGATGCACTCGCCAATGGTAACCCGGTATAACTGTTTGACTTGACTATCATTAAAACAATAATGCTCTCCAACTGCCTTAATGGCTGCCTTGATGGATACCAAACTAGCCGACTGTAGGCAGTACAGCATGTACATGAAGTCTCGGGATATTGCTGTCTGGAGCATGCGAGCAGATGCAGGCCAGTGTCCATACCTTACCAGCGTCGCTGCAGGAGGTTCGCATCCACAATATGTCACTACTGCAGGATGCGGATGACCTTGTTCATTAAAGACTTGAATTGTCCGGGTGAAGGTGGACTGGCAGTTGTGACTAGTACGAGCATACCTAACTGGTGGTTGACTATGGTAGGGTGATTATCATCCCATTGCCTGACAACATGCAGAAGACAGAACTTCTGATGTAGATTCACATAGCATTCCAAACAGGGCTGCGAGGGCTGCTGCTGTGTTGCTCATGCCATAGAATAATCAAAGATGTCTTGAAAGAAAATATGACTGTCCTTTTCGTAGCGTTGTAGTCATTTTCTTAAGATTTCCCAGACGTTGATGAATCAATGGTTCTTGTCTGTCTGTGAAATGACATTGTCTTGCCATTGACACATGGTGTTTATCAGGTTGTGCTGTAATTTGATACCCTGCTGTTGATGTCTTTACCACAACCCTGGTGGGGGAGAATGACAGGTGCTAGCCCTTGCCCAAGGGACACCTGGGAATATTAGCGAAGGTAAAGAGGCATTCTAGCAATCTCTACCTAGGCGTGCCCATGACTACGTTACAAGTATTCCTTTTATTTTCCTTGCTTACTTTATATCTGTCACTTAGATATTTTGGCATTGATGCCTTTAAAGTATTCTCTAATATCAGATCAAATAAAAAATATTGAAAATAATTATATCATTATCAGTGAAACTTGGCAGCTCTGTATTACATGTGTCAAACTCTGGTTACAAATCTATCTCTCAACAATTATATTTCCCTGTATTTCACATGAAGAAATCAGATGGAATATTTAAAGAATATTGACTGGCCTTGAGGGTGACACAACATATATTGTCCGAACTAGATTCATATTGCCCGAGTCGAAGACGAGGGCATTATGGATCTAGTGAGGGCATTATGTGTCGTGTATCCCGAAAGTCCAGTCAGTATTGTAATTATTAACAAAATCAGACATCTCGAGCGAACAAGAGACTATTGCAAAATGCACCCATTGAATATTGAATGCACCCATTGATCTAATGAATAAGCAATATATTGAATATTAATAAAGTACTTATACTTACCATTTACCAAGTCCCTGTTTGATGAAATATCACAATCCAACATTGGCAATGTCAGTAATGATGCTTGATAAAATGTTTCAAATGTTCCATGTCATAAAATGTTTCAGCTTAAAAGAAACTCCTTGAAATCCAAAAACATATATATCAATGCTCGAAATTGTATTTGTTCATAAAAATATCAGTGTATGCAAATAATTATGCAAATTAGCTAACTATAAGCAAAATGCTATAAATCAGAAATGTTTCATACTTTCGTTATGTATTGTTCTTGACACAAAATGCTGTTTTTTTGCAATTAAACAAAAATATTTAAATACAAAGTACTGTGTTGACTGTTTTCTTGAGTGTTGCCATCTACATATGAAATGGGAATGTGGATGATTGAGCTGATTTCTACCAAAGAATAACTGTGTAGTACATTTAATAATGATGGTGATCACTAATCAAATGACAATACAGGGAAACCCTGTTATAACGAGCTCGCTTATAACGAGGTACTGTTTATAACGAGGAGAATCCTTTGGTCCCGATTTTTTCCAATGGCATAATGCTCCACTTATAACAAGCTCGGTTATAGCGAGATTTCGGTTATAACGAGGTAAAATCGATAGTCTGACTACATCGTTATAAAGGGGTTTCCCTGTACAAAAATACAAACATTATATTCAAGAAAAAAGTTGAAACCCTTAAATCTAACGTTAGTATCTTACCTCACACTAGATGCCATGTCATTCGTGTAAGGTCCGCAAGGTCCCTTCAAAAGTTGAGTCGTAAAGTATGATTTAAGCATGATCTATACAGAGAAGTTTTTGTTCAAAAGTTCTTGCAAATGTTCAATGTTTTCAACATATGCTGAACATAACACATTTACATTAAATTCAAGCATCCATCGTCCCATTCTTTTTCAAGAGGGTAGCACATTGTATCTTCCTAGGGCTGGTCATAGAGACAGAGTACTGTGTAAAATGACAATGTTCCAATGAATTTCCTGTCCCCACGTTCTACCAGGCTTTCAATGTCCTCATCAGATGCTTTCCGCAACACTGTTCCTTTTCCATCTGCTGCGTCCAGAAAAGAATGCCTTATTCTCCTGTGTATAATCCTATCACCCGGAAATGGCCCACGACGCTTTCTTTTTGTTGGGGATATTTTGCTTAGAAGTCTCTGCTTCAAGGCATTTCTTTTGTCTTCTGTGTCTTCTGTTGACGCTGTCTGCACTGAAGAACTGGCTCCCGGGTCGGGGTCATTTTGGGGCATCATAACCTCAGATATGATATATTTCAGATTTAACTCCAGTTCCTCGATCGAAAGACTATGTCCCTTTCTGGATAGATTGAATGCATCTCGTCGTTTAAGTCCACCTTTAGATGTACATTTCCAATACTTGATTTGGCATTTCAGAAATGTTTCCAATTGTCCACTACTCTCAGCTTTCTGTTTCAACTCTTCAACATGTTCAAGAGATGTGCACAACATCCCACACACTTTCAACGCATTGGTTGTGCTCTCGGCACATTGCTTGGCTTTTTCCTTTTGTTTGTCTTCCTTCTTGAGTTTTGCCAAACGCAACTTCTCAACGACACGCTCCTTGATGCCTTTGCTCCTAGTTTGGTAGAGCTTCAGGAAAGCTTTCCTCTGCTGCATTGCATCCAGGAGATACTTCTCCTTCTTCTCTGCTGGCATGCTGTCGAGGTAGTCCCTGGTCTTATTCAGGCTCCACAAGAGAATGCCCTCAAACGCAACTGTATTTGCATTAGGCATTTTTCGTCGCAAATAATCTAGGCCTGCAAAGATTCTCTCAGCACATAGATTATCTTTGGGGCATGACTGCGTTTGCATCCGAACCTCATCGCTAACCTGATGGAATCGGCCACCTGGCAGATGGTCAGCAAGTTGCCGAGTGATACACACCATACAGCTGTGCAAGATGATTGACAGTGCTTGTTTAGTAAGATGTTCAACAGAGGCAGAACATGGATCATAAAGAGACTTGTGAAGCACATCCTTTAATGGTGGGAATTCGACAAACAGTACACAACTGTCATTGATGAGAGGCGTAGGATCTTGCATCCATTCCTGCACCTTCTGGTAAAGCCGAGTATACAACTTATCAGTGTCCATGATGTGGAGTTTGCTTTCTACCATTCTCATCAGTGGCCCAGTCACATGTTGATTGATAATGCCCATTGCTCTGATACCTGCCAGAATGATTTCGTCTTCGAGGTCTTCAACGATCTTACGTACATATTTTCTTCGCGTTTCGGATCCAAAGAATCACACAAAGTGTGAAAGTCCTCAATGTGATGGAAAACTGCCGCACTGTTCTGGAAAAGAATATTGAATCGATTGCCTCTGTACGGTACAAGGTGGGAGGTTGGTACCACAGCACGAAATTCCCTCACTATGCCAGACTGCTCATCGCAGTCTGGCCCCAGCAAATTACAGAAAGTTCTGACTGCTAAGAGTGATGCTGATTCGCTCTTACTCCTGCTCCACAGAACTTTCCTCTCCCGCCCCAACTTTCCCCCATCAGCTTCGATAGCCTCCCATTCACATAGTGCACTGCCCGCATACTCCTGGAGATTCAGAACTAGATGTTTGCCACAGTATAAATCATTCAGAGTTGCAATTTCTTGCTTCACTTCCTCATCTAGCTCCTCCCAGTTAGCCATCACTTCTGGAAGCACACTAGCCTTCCATTTATCAAGCTTGGTGATGTAGCATTTGTTGATGATGGACCTGTCAGTCATGGTGCTCTTGACTTTAGAAAGAATTTGATGTACTTCTTCTTTATTTTTCAGATTTAGGATCACTAATTCATCCAGTGTCTCCTCTGTGTCCTGGAGAAGAGAATCAGCAGTCTCTGTGTCAATATCATGCAGGCTCATACCAACAGTTCCCTCCCCTGTTGAAGCAAGGAAGGTGGTGTATCCTCTTCTCTTCTTTGTTGTTCCATCTGTGTGAAGTGTCACAGGTACTTCTGCTGCCTGTATTTGTGCTCTGGCACTTTCTTTGTTAAGCAGTATAAGGAGACACCCGAGAATAAAAAAAAATCATGTGAACTGAAAGATATAATCATAGGATCATGTTGTCTTCTGGAAAACACACAATTACCGATTTTAAGGTTGAATTTGAAAGGTTTTTTTTAACCCTGAAGAGTACAGAACTGTATTTAAGAATTCAATATCAATCTTCTTTTTGTTTGCAAGTTAGTGGAGGGTATAAAAGGATCTCATGCCCCCAAAAATTGTCTTATATAATTGCCGTATGTCTTATTTTCTTTTCAAATCTGGTACTGAATAATGAAATTTGTTACAATAATTTAGTTGTACTGGTCATTCCGTAACAGTTGTGACCAGATATAGCAGAACCCTGCACTTATTGTAATTCATGTTTGAAGAAATTGGCATAGTAAGTTCACATAATGTGTGTAAAAGACTTAAGTTTGTCATATTGAAACAAACATATATTTGCCAATTATTGACCATTAAAAAAAACAAAGCATCAAATGAAAGCTTGTGAAGAAGTTCTAATGGCATGAAAATCTACATTTTGATTTTTACCAAAAAGTGCAGGGTTTTGCTATGTCCGGTCACAATCATCTTGGAAGATATTTTCTTTGAAGGTATATTTAAAGGCGAAAAAAGACAGATGATAATGTTGATGTTCATATATTTATTTAGTGTTTGTTGTACATGTTCTTCAATTGATGAAAGTCAGACATTGAATATTTATTTTATAATAAATGATAGTTGTGAAACTACAATGTGACTATGAGCGTTTCCAGATTGTTGTAATCTTTGATGGTTTCCATGGCGAAACCATGTTGATTGATTAGACAATTAAATAGTCAGATGGATTTGATTTGATCGTTTGGATGATTGGATTGTCTGATATGATTGTCGTGTTGATTTGATTGTTTGGTTGATTTGATTGTTTGGTTGATTTGATTGTTTGGTTGATTTGATCGTTTGGTTGATTTTTATTGTTTGGTTGATTTGATCGTTTGGTTGATTTGATTGTTTGGTTGATTTTGATTGTTTGGTTGATTTGATTGTTTGGTTGATTTGATTGTTTGGTTGATTTGATTGTTTGATTGTTTGGTTGGTTTGGTTGATTTGATCGTTTGGTTGATTTGATTGTTTGGTTGATTTGATCGTTTGGTTGATTTGATTGTTTGGTTGATTTTGATTGTTTGGTTGATTTGATTGTTTGGTTGAATTGATTGTTTGGTTGATTTGATTGTTTGGTTGATTTGATTGTTTGGTTGATTTGATTGTTTGGTTGATTTGATTGTTTGGTTGATTTGATTGTTTGGTTGATTTGATTGTTTGATTGTTTGGTTGGTTTGATTGTTTGGTTGATTTGATTGTTTGGTTGATTTGATTGTTTGGTTGATTTGATTGTTTGGTTGATTTGATTGGTTGATTTGATTGTTTGGTTGATTTTGATTGTTTGGTTGATTGAATTGTCTGATTTGATTGTCAGATTGTTGAATTGTTCTTGAATGAGTGGTGGGTCCGAAAATTCTCACTCATTGCTCATTGTGGTGTACTGTCAACTTCCTCTTCAATATTTGTCTGATGTGTCATACATTACAGTGAAATACTAAAAGGTTGATATTGGGTGATTTGATTGTCTGGTTGATTGTCTTGTCGATTTGATTTGATTGTTTGGATGATTGGATTGTGCAACTGATTGATGTTTGGTTGATCAAATTGTCTGACTTGATTGTCCGATGAATTTGACCACAGGTCAACACAAATTAATTAAATAAATCAACAAATAAGTGTTTATCCTCACAACCCAAAGCTGTACATTTATTTACTGTTACAATCATACAAGTACAAAGAGAAGCATCAATATATGTTTTACAATATTTAAAATGAAACAAATTGCTTAAAATTGTTTTCTCTGAATTTTCTACGAAATTTTTGAATATAAAATGAAACATCAAATGCATATGGGTAATACTTTTCAACAAGATTTTCTTAAATACACCCCCTTGGATAAGTTGTGTAATTTAACATGATGCATTTTGGGAGACCATCGACATATCTCCAGTGGGTTATATTTCGTATTACCAACAGTTCAAAAAAAGAAGTGAATATGAAATGAAACAATAGTTTAAGGTTATTGAATATTGTAAGTCTTTAGTGTAAAAAAACCCCCTACATAATATGATATTACAAAACATTAAAAAATATTAATAAATCGATAGCAAACATCTGGATAATTTGAGGCCCATCAAAGCCCGTCTGTGTAAAAACTATATAGTTATTTAATATATACATTTATCTTGAATGAAAACAATGTGGCAAAGAAAGAATGGAAGACATCTTGTATCAAATGCAGCATTACTTATATTCAATACTTACAAACTACCACCCCATACTTTTGAGACTTAGAAATAATGATTATACAAAAAATGACTTGCGCATTATGTACATGTACTTATGTACTTGTACTTTATGGTGGTCTAAAAAAAGAAACTGAAAGATAATTTTCTACAAGCCTACATGTGCTTTTTATGATTCCCCCACTTTTGTTTAGTCATATAATTGTAACCAATCATGCGTTTGATGCTCATGCGTATCAGTTTTGTGTATTTGTTATGTTTACAAGTGGAAATTACATTTAGTTGCTGAGAACGATTATACATCATAAATATTTACAAGTTACTTAATTAGGTAAATATTTTAAGAATACATTGATTTTTTTGGTTTCTGAGTAAATATCGCAAGTTGCTGAGTACATATACATCATAAATATTTACAAGTTAATTAATTAGGAAAATATTTTAAGAATACATTGATTTTTTTTGGTTTCTGAGTAAATATCGCAAGCAAAGTATCTGAATTGATGTAACAAACACATGCTGCATATATATATATTTTTGTAAGCAAGCAAAAAGAACAATTGTATAGTTATTCTTCAATGATGATAATTATGAGTATATAAAAAACATTACAAATTACATTTTATTACAAGTACATGTATTATAATATAACATATTACGGATTAGATACATAAATTCTTATCTTTCTGAATAAATATTCCACAAACATATATGCAGAAAATTTATTTTAACCAGCCATAAGAATAATCTTAGGGTAGATATTCATGATGGAATTCTGAATAAATAATCAGGGTAATAATGTACTGTACAGTATGATGCGCCTCGGAATATAATTTTTTGATTGATGGCACAATATAAATTATGGTCTATTATTATCATATTATTTTATAAATTGTGTCTAAATTCATAACACGTAATCATTTGAATAAAATATATTTTCATTGTTATAATCAGTATTATTATAAAAACTTTATGGCATTCCAATATACTAAAGGTTTATTTGATAATTGTCAGTTCAGTTGTAATAGTTTCAACAAGCCTTTGGAATAATAATAATTCTAAATAGTAAAGATAATTTCCTAAACAAAAAACACCGCTTATATAGATACATTCTAATGGGGCTTTAAAAACATTCTTCACTTTTTATTACACATTATCGAAAGACTATTTTTACAAGCGGGCGCAGATTATCAAGTGTAGACGCAATGCACGCAAGGTGATCCGCTTGTTTTGAGATTTTCTGCATGGTTCTGTACAGATTAATGTTGTACTTGGCAGCATTGGTTCAAGTAGAAAGTCTAGAAGTATTGGTATCTCCGGTCCTCGTGCCTAGGGTTGCGAGACACCTGAGTCTGGAATGCAAAATAAACATAAAATGGAGGTTAATTTATGTTAATTTTGAGTTATGCATTAGAAATGTAATGATGATAAAGAATTCCTTGTAGAATTATTTATTCTGATGAAGACAACCCCTCCCCAAAAGCAAACGAACTGAAAAAAACCACACAGACTGTCTAATGGTAATGTAAATACAAAAAGGTATATGAGAAGCGCTACACTCTAAATTACAAGGATTTAAAATTAAATCTATTAGATTTACTTTTAAATCTTTCTTCGGCTGTGGTTAGGGACCAGCCGATCATGATTTAAAATAAATCTTTTGTTGGATTTAAAAAATATAAATCCAGATAGATTAAAAATGAAGCCCTTTTGGATTTGTTTTATGTTAATCTTATTAGGCCCCAGGCGAGTTCATGGTATCCTAATGAATTATTCATAATCAGTGATGCAGGCCACAATTTTCAGTTTTTAGTTTACTGTGCATGATACATTTACTAAATAAAGCGCTACTCACCAATTATCATGGCAAAAGAAAAAATAGAAGACTAAGAGAGGATTCGAACCCGTGACACCGAGCGTGGAGGTCCACAGCGTGACCACTACGCTACGTAAATCGATGATGGAAAGAGTGGTCTCATTGTAATCATATCCTTAACTCTAACCAAAACCGTAATCCTAGTTATGAATATTCATGAGTATAAAACTAAGAAAACTGAGCTTCAGAATACCGCAGTAGGTCACGTGTGAAATATCTCTGTTCTCATTCGTCAAATCTCCGATAACCTGGCGTTATTTTCCAATCCTTTGATGGATTGAAAATCACACCTTGGCCTTCGATTAACAATTGCTTTCGCGCGACTTTTTAAGTCTCCATAGATTTACAAATAATCTAAGTGTATTTATATTTGTTTTAATCCAAGCTACGATTTAGATTTTAAATCCCTGTAATTTAGAGTGTAGGGTTCGAACGAATTTGTATGGATTTTGACAATGTTACTTTATCCCTTTAATAGGGCTTATGCCGAAAGGGTGGGTAGCGTCGCGTTGACTGGAACGCGACCATTCGTCCAAAGCCCCCCCCCCCCCGGTTTTGCCGAAAGGGTGCGTTGGGAGCGTTAAGGCGCGTCAGTTCAGATAACGATACCAAATGGCACATACGGGGGGGCTTATTCCGAATGTATGCGTTTTGTACAATGATGTGTACATCAAAGACGCGTCCGTAACTTGCGCCATTTCGATCTCTGAGTTTTCGTTTCGCCACCGCGACGAAACACGTGTTATCCTATGAGAGACCAACTTTTCAACAAGATGGGATTTTATAGCACATGGTTGATTTATTCAACCGATGCGTAATGCGTGCGTGCGTGCTGCAGATGGTGTACTGTAGTCGATATATGAAGCCTTATTATTGTGTTTGTAAATGTATGATGTTCGATTCCCACGCCCTATGTTTACTGCGTACCGCGCATTCCAGGAAATGGGTTAGTACAACCGCCTTGTTAAAGGGATAGTTGAGTTTTGGTAGAGAGGGCGCTACACATAATATTTTTTTCGTGAGATTATGCAAAACCGAGTGTAAAATTTGAAAGAGCATAATATTTTAATGACAGAATAAACTTTATTTGATCAAAATCGGTTCAGAAACGGCTGAAATATCCATAAATATAACAATTTGTAATAAAGCTGGGGCCCCAGGGGTGGTATTCTGTAAGTTCATCCTAGAGTTGCTCTTAGGAGTTGCTCTTAAGATCAACTCTAAGAGCTCCCTAAGATGTGCCTAAGTGGTATTCTGTAAGTTGCTCTTAGGACGATCTTAGCATGAATAATGAATAATTAATTAGCTCATAAATATTCATGAGCCACGCCCATTAATAACCATTCGACCAATCATCGTCTTTGTTTTCATTGATGAACAACTAATCATTTTGCAGAATTGTCAAGTATAGATACCACGTGGCCACATCACGATTGATTGATTGATTGATTGATTGATTGATTGATTGATTGATTGATTTATTGAGTGATTGATTGATTGATTGATTGATTGATTGATTGATTGATTGATTGATTGATTGATTGATTTGGTTCATATCGTTCATGGATATTCTTTTTTTCACATTGTTGCAGAGTATATTACAGTACTACAACATATCTTTTAACAGTATGACATTAGTAACAGCAATCATATTACTCATTTAAACAAACTTCAGTTAATAAAGAAATGTGTAATTGAACAAACTCTCATAGAAAATAAATATTACTTTAAGCGTCCTTTATTTCCTTGAGATGGAATTAAGATGTAATTGAGATGTAATAATATCTGCTTATCTATAAGTGTTTGAAGAAAATATTTGTTCATATTTATTTTTACATGTTTTAAATACGGACACGTATACAATTTATTGCTCAAACTCTCAAGGAGCAATAATAAAAACGTGCATTTATGAAGTCAATTTCTGAGCAATATAGATGGTACATGAAAGTGTGTTGCGCGCATCGTGCGCGCACCGACAACGCGCAATTCATAAGTAATTTGCGCGCAAAATATGCTTATGCCTTAGCAACTGTGTACCCCATAGAATTAATTATGAATAAACAAACCAACCCGTTTATAAACGGGTTTTTTTGTTTATTCATATCATAATTCTATGGTGTACCCACTGTAACAGAATAATTCGTCCAAAATTGCATTACGTCAACTGCAGTCAAACATGTCATCAAAGTGCGTTGCGAAAATGCAACGAAAGTTGTAGATAGGAGCATCATAGAGGGAGAATTTTCTTCTACTTTTTAAAATTGACCTTTGCGATTTAGCTGCTCCTGCCGCCGCCAAAATTGATATAACAATAATTCGTCGGCCATTTTGATCACGCGTTCTAAAACAACAACAAAGTAAGTTCCCCCCCCCTAATCAAAATAGCATAAAAAAAGTTTTGAGCAAAATAACTTGGCAGAATTGTTTCTACACTTATTGGCTAACTTCTCTGTGAAAATGAGATTGATCCGTCAAGTCATGCATGAGTGAGCACACATTAAAGGCAAAATTGTCACTTTTCAAAAGTCACAAGAGTCAAAATGTTACTCACTCATTCATGACTTGACGGACCAATTTAATGTTAGTCAATAAGTGTAGAAACAATTCTGCCAAGTTATTTTGCTCAAAACCGTTTCGTTAAAAAGTAACGCTGTTTTGATGAGGGGGGACTTCCTATTTTTGTTGTGTTTAATTTAAACTAAGACTGGTTGTAGGCAGTCTTAAGATAAGATCAAAAAGTTGCTCTTATCTTCATCTACAGAATACCTCTTATCTTAGGATGCTTATTTGCATATATTTGCATACATTTACATATTCGAAAAGTTGCTCTTAAGTTAAGAGCAACTTTTCAGAGTTAGTCTTAATAGCAACTCTAAGAGCAACTTACAGAATACCAAAGTTGCTCTTAAGATCAACTTCACCTCCTAAGATCCTTACAGAATACCACCCCAGGTTTATTAGAGAATTTTGAACCAGCCGTTAAAAATTCAAAAAAATGCTTCCTCTTTTAAAAAAGTTACAAAATAGGTATATTAATAGTTGTTGGTTATTTCTCTATCTAATTACTATTTCAACAAAACATCACATGCACAATATTTTATTCAAAATGGTTGAAACCGATGAGTGTTTAGAGAGCACCCTCTTACGTTTTAACGGCTCTTTATGAATGATAACATGATCTTTACTACGTCATTTGGAATTTTGTGTTCCTTTCTAGTTATAACTATTAGTTTGTAATGTAATGATGTAGGTTTTGGTTACTAAAATTCAGTTTCACCAAAACTGTACTCTCCTTACCAGAACTCAACTATCCCTTTAATGTTGTATTATTATGTGTGTTTGATTGTGTCCCTGAAAGTATATAAAACTCATGAAGGACCTATTTGATCAAATACACATTTACTAAAGAGTCTACATCTAAGACTTGGAATAGTTTACCTTCGGAATTAACTAATTTGAGTCTGATCCATATGCGTACCCAGGGGAGGTGTTTGGGGGGTTCACCCCCCCCCCCTTTGACAAAAAATGACTGTTTTTTTCTTTCTGGGGGGGGGGGGGGATTTGAACCCCCTCTTTACAACTATTAGCTGGTCTTGAGACCACATTTAAGCAGCCTCGACCATCATTACCCATGGTCTCGGCCTCGTAAAATTGCGAAGAACCTTGGTTTCAGCCTCAAAAATATTGAACATTGTAATTGTTGGTCTTGGTTACGAACATTTTCAAAAAAAATCCTGGGTACGCCACTGGTCTGATCATCATCATTCAGGTTTGTGTCATTTCAAGTTTCGATTAGACACAAATTAATTCAATCCGAAGGCTAACTATTCCAAGGCTAAGATGGTTACTCTTGAGCAAATTGAGTAAACAAGATATGACGTCATAAAAATCAATTTTTGGAATTTTTGAATTTGAACTTCATTTACCGAAAGAGCATAACAAATAATTTCCAAATACCAAAAATCAATTAAATATGCTAAGAATTGGCTGAGATATGCCTATCGAAATGATTTTTTTTGTCAATGGGAAATCAGTGCTTCCAACGCACCCTTTCGGCAAAACCGGGGGGGGGGGGGGGGGGGGGCTTTGGACGAATGGTTGCGTTCCAGTCAACGCGACACGACGCGACGCCCCCAACGCACCCTTTCGGCAAAACCGGGGGGGGGGGGGGGGGCTTTGGACGAATGGTTGCGTTCCAGTCAACGCGACACGACGCGACGCCCCCAACGCACCCTTTCGGCAAAACCGGGGGGGGGGGGGGGCTTTGGACAAATGGTCGCGTTCCAGTCAACGCGACGCGACGCTACCCACCCTGTCGGCATAAGCCCTTTAATAGTTCTTTCAAAATGAACTTACCCTAGGAGTAGACAGTGTTGAAGCCTCGCTGCCATCTGCCACGTACGGCGTTATGAACTCATCAAGCAGCTCGAGGGGAGGGTAGTTGTACTCCTGTCAACAACAAAAATAAACAAAACTAGAATTGTAATACTTGTTTAGAACAAGTATAGGTGGGCTGGTCGAACTAAAATTAAAGACATAATCAAGGGCTCATTTGAGATAGCTTATTGTCTCAGCTACAACATACTCGAAGTTCAGCGTAAACGAAGCTAACACGAAGAAGATATTGGTCGCGAAAGACGGGAATGTAGAATCCAGTTTTGAAAAAAAGTCATGTCCCATAGAGAATACACGCAAAATGTTAAAAAATGACATGCCTCCTTAAATCGCAAAAATACGCCATGATGCCTTTGTCAAAATGAAAAATCGTGATCATCACATTTGTAGAGAATTGTCTCAGATAGAATATATCAAAATTTGGAAGAAAATCGATCAATATTTACAGAGATACAATACATTTTCCAAAAATATGCTGACGTCATAATATGCAAATTGAAATTTTGAGTTCGGAGGCCATTATGATGACGCCATGAGTTAATTGAGGGTCAAATGAGACATGAAATCATATCTCCGACTCATAATCTATCCAAATATGAAAAAAAACTTGGGAGTTCCCATCCATTCTGAAGAGTTACAATGAATTTTGTATAGGCATGTTTTTGCCCATATATGCTATGTATTACAAGAGCTCGCGCGCACGGACATGTTTCTTGAACGGAAGCTCATTGCGTTTTTACTAGTCAGAAAAAGGTGAACAAGGTATCAAAATGCTTGGAAAGATGGGCTAAATATGATAACAGAGAAAATTCGGCGATTCTATGTTGCAAAATGCCAGTACGCGCCAGAACGCGCGCGCATGCGCGTGTGCGCGTTTTTTCGTAAAATGCTTAAAATGGCCTAAAACGTATCCAAAATGAATTTGCGACGATTTTGAACATTTTAAAATTTTGCGCGCGCGCTGACGCGCGCACGTACGCATGCGCGCGCGTTTTTTGACCTGAAATTGACCGGACGGATATTGACCTTGATCATGATAAATATGAATGAGAAACAACTTTTCGTTATGAAGATATGATCATGAGAAGATATTCAGAAAATTTTACAAAATGGCGCCTAGATGACGTCATCAGTCAAGGTCAGGGTTCAAAACCTTATTTTGCTTTGTCCATATGCCTATATATATGTGTGCCAAATTTCAAGGCACTTGATTGAGCCATTTTCAAGTTATCTTGCTAACAAAAAAGTGATTGGAAATAAGAAAAATAAAGAATAATAATAACTAGAATTGTAATACTTGTTTAGAACAAGTATAGGTGGGCTGGTCGAACTAAAATTAAAGACATAATCAAGGGCTCATTTGAGATAGCTTATTGTCTCAGCTACAACATACTCGAAGTTCAGCGTAAACGAAGCTAAAACGAAGAAGATATTGGTCGCGAAAGACGGGAATGTAGAATCCAGTTTTGAAAAAAAGTCATGTCCCATAGAGAATACACGCAAAATGTTAAAAAATGACATGCCTCCTTAAATCGCAAAAATACGCCATGATGCCTTTGTCAAAATGAAAAATCGTGGTTATTACATTTGTAGAAAATTGTCTGAGCTAGAACATATCAAAATTTGGAAGAAAATCGATCAACATTTACAGAGATACAATCAATTTTCCAAAAATATGCTGACGTCATAATATGCAAATTGAAATTTTGAGTTGGAAGGCCGTTATGATGACGCCATGAGTTAATTGAGGGTCAAATGAGACATGAAATCATATCTCCGACTCATAATCTATCCAAATATGAAAAAAAACTTGGGAGTTCCCATCCATTCTGAAGAGTTACAATGAATTTTGTATAGGCATGTTTTTGCCCATATATGCTATGTATTACAAGAGCTCGCGCGCACGGACATGTTTCTTGAACGGAAGCTCATTGCGTTTTTACTAGTCAGAAAAAGGTGAACAAGGTATCAAAATGCTTGGAAAGATGGGCTAAATATGATAACAGAGAAAATTCGGCGATTCTATGTTGCAAAATGCCAGTACGCGCGAAAACGCGCGCGCATGCGCGTGTGCGCGTTTTTTCGTAAAATGCTTAAAATGGCCTAAAACGTATCCAAAATGAATTTGCGACGATTTTGAACATTTTAAAATTTTGCGCGCGCGCTGACGCGCGCACGTACGCATGCGCGCGCGTTTTTTGACCTGAAATTGACCGGACGGATATTGACCTTGATCATGATAAATATGAATGAGAAACAACTTTTCGTTATGAAGATATGATCATGAGAAGATATTCAGAAAATTTTACAAAATGGCGCCTAGATGACGTCATCAGTCAAGGTCAGGGTTCAAAACCTTATTTTGCTTTGTCCATATGCCTATATATATGTGTGCCAAATTTCAAGGCACTTGATTGAGCCATTTTCAAGTTATCTTGCTAACAAAAAAGTGATTGGAAATAAGAAAAATAAAGAATAATAAATAAATAAATAAATAAATAAAGGCAATTCTAACGAAATTATGAGGTGGTCTGTATGATGTACAGCCCACCTAATAATAAAGGCAATTCTAACGAAATTATGAGGTGGTCTGTATGATGTACAGCCCACCTAATGAATCAGATTTTTGCCAGAGACAGTCACAAATTGTTAGTCAACTTGAGATCTCTAGAATAGGAAGTGGAGCATCTATCCAACCATCCCTACGGAAGAGACCACAGCCTGAACAGTAAACACAGTGTGGACCACCATGTGACGAGTGTTAACACTTAATATGTTCCGGTATTCTCAAGTTGTGTCTAACTTAGTCATGACCAAAGTTAAACAACTGCTTAGTAAGAAAGGACTTTGAGTTTAACGGGACTTCAGAATAGGAAAAAGTTAGTCACGACCTCGTGACTTAACCCTATATAGCCCGGGGGGGGGGGGGGGGGGGGCTAAAATGGCCCCCCCCCTCAACATTTTTCCCGATAAATTTTTAACGCGATAATATCTTGCGCTGAAATTTCATGAATTTTTTTTTTTGGGTCTTGCGCATCTTTTGAAATAAAATGTTCAAAAATCGGACCTAGGGTTACGAAGTCACGTGACCTTTTGTCTATGCGTGTCAGCCTGAAAATCGCTAAATTTCGTGATTTGTGTACAAAACATATGGAAATATCAGTTTTCATAAAAAGAGATATATCATTGATAATTTGGTCTTGTTTACATTTTAGGTGTTTGTTTTGGGGTTCAAAGTAGTTAATTTATCCTTAGAAATAAAATAAACAAAAACAATAAAATACATAAGCTCAAAAAACAAAGAAATACATAAGAAATTATAAAAACAATCAAAAACATAAGGAAGAACCTGGCTCTTCCAATTTTTTTTGTATTATTATTCCAAATGGTCTAAAGAACATATGTTGTCAAAACCAATGTTTAATTATGAAGAATATATGATTTATGGGTAAAAATATGAATTTGATGACCTTATTTGCATAAACTACCATAATTATGCAAATTAATGCATTTTTCACAAAATTAAAATTACCATAGTATTCTATACACTTTACGAAACACGCATGTACATTTTCACGGCGAACGGCCGCTTCGCGGCCGAGATCTTAGGGGGGGGGGGGGGGGCCAAATTAGCCCCCCCCCCCCGGGCTATGCATTTTCAAAATAGCCCGGGCTATATAGGGTTAAGTTAGACAGGACTTAGACGGGACTTGAGACAACTGTTTAGTTAAACAGGACTTAGTTACGACTTTAGAATACCGGCCAGTGTGTTTCAGTTTGGACCACCATGTGACGAGTGTTAATTAACACTTAATATGCTCAAATTGAACATGGTATACATGTTATGTTCACACTGTAGTCGACAGTCTGTTTACACTTAAAATACTCGAATTCAACCGGTTCAGGACTTGTCCCGATAATATTCGGGCTTTGGTCTATGGAGAACACATGTTGTAGCAAAATCAGTCCATCCTGAACGGGTGAACATGGTATACACATTGTGTTCACACTGTGATTCACATTTGAGTTTACACTTTGGTCCATAGTGTGTTCACTTTTTGTTGACACTGCACGTTCTCTCCAGTAGAAATACCAAAACACCTCCACTGGCTTCCTGTTCTTACCTGTGCGTGTCTTGGGTTGTGGGTGACACTTCCCTCTGATGGGGCTGCAGACCGGGTGTTCGTATTATGACCCAATCTCGGATTGCGAACGATGCTTCTCTCCGATCCGGCAACCAAGCTGTTGTCGCGCCGGATCTCGTCTATCGCACGTCTCATCATCTCACGGCGTTCGTCCAGATATTCGCCATCATGATACATGGAGCCACCCATTGGATTGCGTTGGTCGAACTGACTGCCTCGGAATCTAGAGCAAATAATATAATACTTTTATGAACAAGTGTTTGAATACTGAAGGTTCATACTGATAGACATCATCTGTGCAGAGATGTATATTATATTTTTTTGCAAATGTTGGCAAAAATGACACGTCCCGTGTAGTCTGTACTTTTAATGGTTTTCAATCAGTTACTGTTTAAAACAGTTATTTGCCATTCTTTCGTCATGGTACCGCACATGATGTCTGCCATTTGTGTGTCCGCGATGGTCTAAGAAACGACCCTGGAATCTAGAGCAGAAAGTAGAATATTATAAATTATACTTTTGGTGTTGTATAATCAGTTATTGCTTGTGCAGATATGTGCCATTATGGTACAACGAGCCTCCCATTGGTCCATGTTTGCCAAAGTGATATTGAATGAATAGTAGAAAGTACATGTAACTGGATTATAATTTAAAGGCATATATGCGTGGGTTATAATGGGTAGTCAGCAAATTCCAACTCGCACTCCACCGTAATCTCCCGAGCAGTGGCGTAGACAGGTTCTTACACCTGGGGGGGATGATTTGCCGTTCACCGGACCAAGACCAATTTTTCGAGACCAAGACAATTGTTTGAAAGTCGTCTCAGTGGGGGGGGGGGGGGGGGGGGGGGGTTGATGTTAAGATGATCGTGGGACAGGGGCGGATCTAGCTTTTTGCCAAGGGGGGGGGGGGGGGTTGACCCAATGACGATGCGGAGTGCCGCGAAGCGGCGAAAAAAATGTGGGCGTTTTTGGAGTTTTTTTGCAGCCCTAGCCGCGAAGCGGCGACAATTTTTGACGTTTTGAGCGTTGTTTGGTAGCCCAAGCCGCGAAGCGGCGAAATTTTTTGGCATTTTTTGCGTTTTTTGGCAGCCCAAGGGGGGGGGGTTTAAACCCCCTAACCCCCCCCCCCCCCCCCGTAGATCCGCCACTGTGGGAGCGAAGTGACTATGCGGGGGGGGGGGGGGGTGTGTCCCCCTCCTACGCTAGAGAGATTTTGCATTTTTTGACTTGAAATTGTGCATTCTGGTGCTTACCTAGATAGGAAGCGGCGATTTTTTTTTGCTATTTTGAACCCCCATACCCCCCCCCCCCCCCCCCCCGTAGATCTGTCACTGATATGCACCTCAACACAGGGAGCGAAGTGACTGAGCGGCGGGAGGGCTCCCATGCAAGGGAGATTTTGCATTTTTGGACTTGAAATAGTGCAATCTGGTGCTTACCAAGAGAGGAAATTCGGGCTCTACATTGACTGTATCTGGGAAAGGGTGTCATGATTTGATCGACCAGAAATTTTAAATACATTTTCACGGAGAAAACAAATAGTTGACAAATAGGGACCCCAACACAAATATAATATTTATATGGAGCATCATACACAGTTCTAACTTAACCATTATGCCGCATTATATGATCCGACAACTTACCCTATCGCCAAGAATGAGTCCCGAGGGGTGAAGCTACAGAGGGCTGGGGCAGGGTCAAATATGGAGGGTTTGGAAGGGGGGAGGTCCCCTCCCACGGAGAAGATTTTGCATTTATATACTTGAAATGGTGCAATTTCGTGCACACCACACAAGTAGCCAGAGCAATGCCAGCCTAAACTGGAGCTACGTGGCCCGGTATACAGAAAAGAAATACTCACCCCTGACCATACGCAAATTACACACTGAGATTATCTGGTCGCGCGCGTAGCGCGCAGCGAAAAAGGAATGTGGATGTACAAGTTACTGTTTTTAACGGTAGAATTAAGTCTTTGCTCATACAACTAATATTCTTTCCCCAATCGTATACAGATACACACACAAAATATTATATCCTTCCCTAAAACCTGGGGGGGATGATTGTACATGGCATCCCCCCCACCTTGTGAGCTGGGGGGGATGCATCCCCCTCATCCCCCCCGTTGTCTACGCCCCTGCTCCCGAGGTAAACTCACGATATGTGTTGAATCGATCGAAGAGCGGGGCTTCGAAATATCTGAACACGGGCCTTCTTATGAAATTGCATGCAGCACACAGCTGGTATCTGTATACCGAGCGAGTGTCTCGAGCTATCACCTAAGGCAATACATCATCGCTGATAAGATCAAACAGCGGCACTTTGAAGTCGGTGCGGTTAAGCGTGTTACGTAATATTTTCGCTCGTAAACATCTCTGATGGATCTCCATTTTCGACTCGGGTGTTCGGAAGTGGGACAGTTTGCGATCGCTACTTATAACTGAGCCAATGGGGATTACGTACCGTGCGTAAAAGTGCGCAATATTGATCCACACGTCTAATATACCAGTCTGAATTCCCTTTAAAGTTATGAAATGGTGTTTAATAAATAAGTGGATTTTGCTCCTAAATTGGCTGATTTAGCGTTTTTAAAATTGGTACTTTAACATATCTCAGGGTGGAGAACAACTTTATTAATTCATTTATTATATTTTGGTTGATGTTGGGCGGGGGAAAGTGCTTTTTAACACCTTGAAAACTAAACTGCTAGCATGGACCAGTGCCGGATAAAAATTAGAGCACCTAGAAACCCATATTCAAACTATAACTACCTCATCATGGCCTTTTCTGCCTGGCTCTGCCTCATACGCACGCAGTAGAGACAGCAGCAACACGACGTGATGAGCAGGAGAAAGAAGGCTGCCGTTCCTAGAACGATGCCGATAATTGCCCCTGGTTGCAACTGGGAGGATATCGTAGTAGTTGTAGGAGTAGTAGCAGGCGGTTGTACTGTGGGTCCTGATGAGAGAAAACATCCAAAGAAGATGTTGAAGGACATTGAACTTGTGAACTAAAACAAGATTTCACTAGAAAGTAGATATTGTAGTGGTAGTAGTAGTAGTAGTGTCAGTGGTAGTATTAGTACAATGTAGTAATAGTAGTAGTTGTAGTAGTAGTAGTAGTAGTAGTAGTAGTAGTAGTACGTAGTAGTAGTAGTAGCCTAGTAGTAGTAGTAGTAGTAGTAGTAGTAGTAGTAGTAGTAGTACTACACATTAGTAGTAGAAGTAGTAGTAGTAGTAGTAGTAGTAGTAGTAGTAGTAGTAGTAGTAGTAATAGTACTAGAGTAGTAGTAGTAGTAGTAGTAGTAGTAATAGTACTAGTAGTAATAGTAGTAGGTCATTTAAGAAAACATATCCAAAGGAGATGTTATATTACAATGTTCGAATTCTTTGTTTTAATTTAGAAAAAGATAATTGATTGGTAATTGATTGTTTAATCGACCATTACAAATCAATCATCACTATAATAAATTATTTATTCGACCATATTAAATCAATATGCATGTACATCATCATAATTATGAATTGATCAATATGGTTAGGCTACCCTTACAAACATAGCTTATTGTGGAGGCCTTTAAATACTTGCCATTAAATGTGACAGACACTGGGTCCACTTGGAACACAATTCCATCAGTCGTCTCTAGAGTGGTAAAGTCTGCCATGTAAACGTCTTGAACAGAGGTCAGCACTTCCTCCGAGGAGTTTGCGTAAACCTCGATGGAATAGTCGACGACGATGCTTCCGTTTCTGATGTCCGTTATGTTCACTACAGTGTTGTCAGGGGACAGTCCCGCCTTCTTGATGACCTGTTGGAAGGGTCAATAATAATAACAATAATATTAGCATACAGATTGTGCACCATCGATGTAAATGTAGAATAACTATACCGAGGTGCAGATAGACCAAAAAGAAAACAACATCAAATAAAAATGACATCAGGCTATTAAAACTGAAACGTTTCTAATGACCGTGTATTACGCAAGTCAGAGGGCAAATCATTCCACAAGAATGTTGTGCATACACAGAAAAGGATAATTTCTTTATTAAAAGGAACATCACTAAATCTCACTTTGAGCAAACAAAATAATATAATCTTGACCATTAATGTCATGCTGGTTAAATTAAAATCTGAGTATTACATGTACATGTTTAACCAATTTTTCTTACATGACGCAAATAGTGATAACAAATAACTATTGCCAATAAGAACGGAAGGAAATTTCTGTGAAATGTCTGTTGGCCTGTCTAATGTATTTCTGTTAAATTGATGACATTTTAAAATGATCAGAATTAGTAAATGCTAAATAAAGTCTACATTTGGCCATTAAGCCCCCTCGAATGTGGAGCTCTGGAATTACAGACACCTAGATTAACCCATTCAGTTCTGATGTATTTTGCTATAACATGCATTCTCCATAGACCCCAGGCCCAGCCCGAGTATTTTTTGACCACGAACGGTTTAAACGCTTTAATTCCACCTTGTGTTTTAGTGATGTTCTTTTTGTATTGAAGTGCTACATTATACTTCAATCTTTAAGATTATGCGTTGTTTGCAACCAATCAGTTCATGTATGAACAGTAACCCTAAAGAGTAGGTTCTAATTCCCACTTACAGCTGCTGCAAGATCTGCCTCAAACTTCTTGAAAGTAGGGCCGGCTTTATCTAGCAGTTCAGCCGTCACAAAAGCCGGAGTAGAGCCAATGCTTATAATCTTCAGTGAGGCGGTCACTCGTCCAAAAGCTGAAAATAAAGTCGACCGTGATAAAAATATTCAAAATGATCTTTAATGAAAACCAAAACACCCTTAACCCTATATTTTTTCTAAACGTGCTATTTAAAATACATCGTAGTTGTATACCCTGTGGCAAGGTCTGTTAGCTTCATTATAAGCCAAAGTCAATTCATTACAATGGAAACGTATGTACATGCATCATCTATTACTGTTCTACCATTGTATTGCTCCCTTGCATCCAGTTCACTGGAAGCTTGCAGTCATTGACAAAGCAAGCAAGAACACAAGCAAGCGAGAATAAGCATGCACACATGTACTTTGCAACTTAGGATCAAGTTAACCCTTTGCCTACAGGAACCAGGTGGTCCCGGTATTAACTCGATGGGAATTGCAAACTCTAATGTGAAATAACCAATTATTACCAATGCTACACATGTGAGGCAGGTGTACAAGGTGAGGGGGCGAATGGAGGGAGGGAAGGGTACTTCATTACCCCCTCTGAAATGTTCATATTTGCAATGGTGGTAAAGACCCTATTGTGTGCTTTTGCGCACACAGTGCTAACCTAAGGTACTATGATTCAATCCTTCCGTTTAACTTACACGTACACCTGGGTAAAGAGCAGCACATTTGGATAGTCTAGCTGAAGGACAAACAGAATGGCATAGGGTGGCTTGAAAACAGGACTTCACAATTTAAGTCGCATGTTTACCTATCTTTCCCCACTTTGTCCACAATATTTACTATTGTTAAAAAAACAAATGTAATACATCATTCCACAGCAAAGTGTGTGGAAAGTAGATAAATATGACTTGTTTAGTACTCAGCATTTGTAAATTACATGAAAAAAGTAAAACATTCTTACAATCTTTAGTAGATGTGGAGTCATTAAAAAAGCACACGCCCTTTATAAAGAACTTATCGCTTAAAATAATGTGTACATAATTAGGAAATGTCAGGCAAGTGAATTTGGAAAGCTTTTTATGCTAAACTATTTAGTGGTTTCATCATTATTATGCTTTACGTAGTTTTACAAATCGTTAAAGATAAAGATTTATAATGCATGATTGGCATCAATTCAAACAAAGAGAAACATTCAAAGATAGACGAAAATTAATACACTTTCAAAAAAACGTGGGCTTCGTCATTTTCATTCATAAAATAAAGAAAAAAAATAATCCGGAACCTACCTGTACAAACATTATTCCTGATTCTATGGCCATCTGGGCAAGTGATGGGGGTCGTTTGGGGAACAGTCTGCGCTGATGTTGATGTTGGGCTTGATGATGTCGTCGGCGAACTTGTAGTTGTTGCCGGGGTTGTACTCTCTGCGGTTGACATTGTTTCGTTGCTCATGCTGGTTGTGGTGTTCCCTGGGGAAGGTGTGGTGGTAGGATCCTGGGTTGTTGCACTCGTGGTCGGTAGTTTGCTGGGTGTTGTGGTAGAAACATTTGAAAATGCGGATGTCGCATTTGTAGCCGGCAATGCTGTTGACTTAGCAGGCAACGCTGTTGACGTTCTATCGGTGCTCGCTGCAGAAGTTGATCCATTAGTAATCTCTGTAGGCACAACAGTCGTTGCTGTCTGAGTTGTAGGTGGTTGACTGGGGGATGTCGCTGGCTTTGGTTGTGCAGATGTTGCTGAGGAAGGTTGCTGAGTTGTAGCCTGGGTAGATGTTGGTAGTTCAGACTGTGGCGTGGACGATGCAACTTGCTCCGTATGTGTTGTCTGTGTAGTGATAACTGTGGTCGGTGAAGTTGGTTGCGCTGTGGACTGTGACATTGTTGACATTGTTGCAGCTGTTTGAATTGTTGTGGTTTCAGCAGTGGTAGACTGTTCAGCAGACCCCTGAGTTGATGGCGGATCTGTTGTCCGAGTTGCTACAATAGTGGTAGGTGCTGGGGGTTGTGTTGTGGTCTGAGAAGTTCCAGAGCCAGTAGTTGTTGGCATTGTCGTCATCGTGGTAGCTGTCAGTGTCCTAGGCATTGTGGTAGATGATGGCGTTGTATGCATTGTGGTAGCTGATGGCGTTGTAGACATTGTGGTAGCTGATGGTGTTGTAGGCATCGTGGTAGCTGATGGCGTTGTAGGCATCGTGGTAGCTGATGGTGTTGTAGGCATTGTGGTAGCTGATGGCGTTGTAGGCATTGTGGCAGCTGATGGCGTTGTAGGCATTGTGCTAGCTGATGGCGTTGAAGGCATTGGGGTAGTTGATGGCGTTGTAGACATTGTGGTAGCTGATGGTGTTGTAGACATTGTGGTAGCTGATGGTGTTGTAGGCATCGTGGTAGCTGATGGTGTTGTAGGCATCGTGGTAGCTGATGGCGTTTTAGACATCGTGGTAGCTGATGGCGTTGTATGCATTGTGGTAGTTGATGGCGTTGTAGACATTGTGGTAGCTGATGGCGTTGAAGGCATTGTGGTAGTTGATGGCGTTGTATACATTGTGGTAGCTGATGGTGTTGTAGACATTGTGGTAGCTGATGGTGTTGTAGGCAACGTGGTAGCTGATGGCGTTGTAGGCATTGTGCTAGCTGATGGCGTTGAAGGCATTGTGGTAGCTGATGGTGTTGTAGGCATCGTGGTAGCTGATGGTGTTGTAGGCATTGTGGTAGCTGATGGCGTTGAAGGCATTGTGGTAGTTGTGGCAGTTGTTGGTGTAGTAGTACTGTCAATAACTAGAACAGGAAGGAAACAAAAACAAGCTAGAAATATTGTCAAAAACATCTTCTTCTTTGATTTTTACCACAAATTGTGTTTTATTTCTATTCATTTTTAAAATGATAAGAGTACTGGCCAAAAACTTGCTACTCGGTCTTGCAATATCAAATGAAAGGGTTATATTTGCATGACTCAATCTTTGTCAAAATCATTAAAACAATGTCAAATCTCTTTAGAGTAATAATTGGGCAGTGGAGGACACTTCGTTAGTAGCCCGGTATGCAAGTGCGCATACATTACAGTTGTCATGCCCAATCATTTGATGCTTTGAACCAGCCATGGCTGAACCTTGTGTTGCTCAATCAATGGCAAACATACCTTTGTTCTAATCACATTTATAGAGAACTTGTTTATACGGTTGAAAACATGAACAAAAGAATATCAATTGATTCTAATTTGTTCTTTCTCTGTAATTTGTCTCAAGTTTGGATTCCATCCTCTTCAGTTTCACCAATTACCATCCCATGTCAAAAATTAAACCTCCTCTTTGGTATTTCCCTTATCATTTGACAACACCAGTGTAATATATCACAGGTATCCCAACCAACCCTCACACATGAGAAGCCGCCACTGGCTAGCCAGAACTTGCTTTCACACGAGCAGGAATAATTTATGCATGACTGCGTATTACCTAAAACCCCTTTTAATTCTACGACACCAGTGTAATATATCAACTTTTGAAACTTTTGAAACCATCACAAGCTAGCTCATGGTTACTTTCACACAAGCTACATAAATGTATGTGAAGGGTTTATATGAAGAAAAAAAACACGATAAAGACATCTTTTTTCAATTTGAGATCATGATTGAGATTTAACGTGCTGAAAAAACAAACAATAAGTAACATTGTGACAGTTTTAATCAAATCATCAAAACTGCGTCTTAATAGAAAATCAGTAATAGTAGGCTATCATTGAAAGGATAATAGTGTAATCTACATGATGGACGCTTTATCTAAACAAATAAATAAAATGGTTTTAGCACTTTTTGCATTTGAAATCTTCATAATGTACATAGATTTTATCATATGACTGTAAAAACCTGAGCAGTTCCTGCCATTAGCATGCAGACTGTATCCCGGTGTACATTCACACTCATAGCTGCCATCTGTGTTTCTACAGGTATGTTCACATCCATGGGCTCCTAGGCATTCATTTATGTCTGAAATGAGGGGGAAATAAATATGCGTTTTTTTATAAATGATATGAATTGAGAACAAATATATTTTAATTATTATTATTATTCATTCGGCATTTCATACAAAGTACAATGTAACGATACAAATTTAACAGTGAATTTACAAAAAAACAAACATAAGAGCATCCCTGGTGAACCTCTCCAAGCTGCCTGGCAGGAAAAAAAGAAATCTTGAATTCCTAAAACCCATAGGTCTTTCCTACCGACAATGCCACCAGGGAAGCCTTGTACATACATATTTCAATATTTAATATATTATTTTATCCGTCTAACACAATGGAATTCATTACAATTAATCAATACATAATAACAACTTTTTTATTTTAAACATCAACATTTAAAAGCATTAACATATGTACATCGTAGAACATCATTTTTTTGTATAAACATTAACAATTCAAGTAAGGGAAAATGAGTGGAGAGCGAGGTACGGAAAATGAGAATAGGGAAAGGGAAAGGGAAAGGGGAAAAGGGAAAGGGAAAGGGGGAAAGGGGAAAAGGGAAAAGGGAAAGGGAAAAAGGCAAAATGAGAGAAGATGAGAAAGAGAATAGATGGGAAAAAGAGAAAGGCAATAGGAGAGAGGGATATATTAAAGGCCCAGTGGGGTATTGGATTTTTTCCCATCAAAATTGAGATTTTTAGCTTAAAATAATCCATGGGTTTTAAGCTTTAAGAAAATACATACTTTGAGGTGTAGGGGTAGCTATTAAATTGACTTATTAAGAATTAAGTAGTCAATGTTATACATTTTGGGGGCCAGAACTGATTATCTTCCAACTTGAATTTGACATTATTTACTCTACTTTTCATAAATAGTTCAAAAACAATTGTTCCAAATCAAAATTTTCACCATCCAAATTGTGTTCCTCTTTTGTCATAGTGAAGAAGCAACATCTATTGTCATGCAGACAAATAAACATGGCAGTTTTCATGTGATTAACTTCCATTGAACCAACTACCTTTCAAGCTCATTTGCCGAAAATCTGATTTTGTTGACTAAAATTGCAAAAACTTGGAAAGTATTTACATGAAATTTGGAGGAATTATTCTTTGTTTGTAGATGAACAGATTAATGATGGCTTTTAAATAACCCTATTGTAAACCAACATTATGAACATTTAACCCTTAAAAAATGGGGGGGGGGGGGGAGGATCTAAAAGGGCCTCCCCTTAGATCTCGGCAACCGAAACTCTGATCGACTCCAAATTTGGCATGGTGAAATATTGCATAGTTAAACAAATGTTTCAAATTCGAATATGCTAATTAGAGCTAATTAATTATGAAACTTTGGTTGAAACAAAACTGTGTTCATTGTACAATATACTGTACATGCTAATATTATATTTACACATTCTGACATGATAAATATCCAATTTATGAATAATTATGATGTCATATAATGATATGCTATATACATGCACATGCACTGTACAATATAACATAATATCATGATCATATTTCTCTACATTCCTTATGTATGTTATTGTTTTTCATGTTGTCAATGGAACTAGGAAGTAATGCCACTCAAGTGTTGACATATGTAAGATAACAACAGGATAATCATGAAAATCTATTTAGTTATACCGTTTTCTATGTTTTTTCTTTGTTTTTTTGTCTTTTTCTTTTCTTTTTCTTTGTTTTTCTTTTGTTTTTTTAGTATTATTGTTTATATATTGTATTGTTTAATGCAAATGAGAATGCAATAAGTTTTATTCACCATGCCAAATGGGAATACTAACAGTACATGTGAAAAGATGGGTATAAAGTCTTTTCAATGCGCATGCTAGTCAGAAGCAGGTATGTGGTATTGTATAAGAAAGTAGATTATATGTACAAACCTGAGCAGTTCCTTCCATTAGAATGCAGACTGTATTCCGGTGTACATTCACACTCATAGCTGCCATCTGTGTTTATACACGTATGTTCACATCCATGACCTCCAAGGCATTCATTCATGTCTAAAGGAGGGAAATGCAATGTGGTGTTTTTGTAAATGATATGAAATTGTAAATACCTATTTTTGGTAAACTATATGAAATGTAAAGCTAATACACATTCATGAATACTAATATTTTAGCTTCAAAATGACCAGTTCTGAAATGGTTCATCTGACAATGCTATTTTGTATCGTTCAGTGTTTAAAGGCATATGGTAATCTGGTAAAATATAAAAACATTGAAAAAACCCCATGAAAATCAGATATACTGTACATATATATGTACACACGGTACTGATGACATTTCACCCTCAAAGTAAACAATTCTGAAATTCATCATCTGACATTATTCTGACATCTTGTACCTTTGAATTAATCACAATCAAACGGTTATGACTTTAAAGTTTTACAAATCGCTGAAAGAAATTGAAAGAAATTTATGTTAGAACAACAATCCCAAAATAAATTACTGAATTTCAAAAAAAGATAAACTGAACCATACCTGAACAAGTCTCGCCATCTGAATTCAAGGTGTAACCCATGAAACAGTCACAAGTATATCCACCTTCTTCATTTAGGCACACGTGTGAGCAGTTAGGATTCCCAGACAGGCATTCGTTTATATCTGGTTAGAAAATATACACAAAGTTTCATATAACGTTCAGCTACATTTTTATATGCATTCACTCTATACACTGCACCAGTTCACAGGATATAATTGATTCCCACCAGATGTAGGGCATGCTGTATGCGGATGACACGCAGCTATATGCCTTTTTCGACAGAAATGACCCATCGAGCCAATATAATACAGTGGAAAGGCTTAATAACTGCATCAAAGATGTTAGAATATGTTAGATTCTGAATGATAATAAAACTGAAATAATTCCCTTCTCATCAAAGTTCATCCCGAATCCCACTCAAAACCTTGACATGAGAGTTGGTAATGCCCATATTAAACCAGCCGAAGAGGCAAGGAACTTGTGAGTCATCATGGACAATCACCTGACATTGAAATCTCATGTCAAAAAAAATGTGTTCATCTGCTATGGCAGCTGTCCGCCAAACTGGGAAGATACGCATGTACTTAGATAAATCCAACACCCCAACACTAGTTCATTCCCTTGTAACATCTCGTCTGGACTCGTGTAACTCCCTTCTTAAAGAACTACCTGCATCTGAAATACAGAAAGTCCAAAGAGGTTCGATTCTGCTAGTTGACTAATATTACCTTGGCATATGTCTCCGCCTCCTTCGTAGCCATCATGGCATATGCATTCGTAGCTTCCCTCGGTGTTTATGCACATGCCGTTCCTGCAGATATCTTCGACGATTTCACACTCATTTTCATCTGTAATGGGATATTATCAAATAAGGATAAGTAATCTTTAATTATGTTTGTATATCAATAATTTTACTAAAACTATAACAAAAACATAAAGAGAAATTCTGTGAAAAAACAACAACATAAAACGTGCTCCAAAAATGTGTGCATGCCCCTCTGACCACGCTGTGACACTGCATATCTGTATAGTTTGCTATGCATGCACTAATGTGTTCTTTACTGTATTAAACACCTAAATGTCTACAGCCCATCAAAAATCCATCATGCTACAAAACCATCTCCGCAAAATAATATGGCTACCTTCAAGGATCACGATGCTGTCTGGTTCGAGTCGGTTGACATCTGAAGTAAGCCCTGAGCGGAATTCCGTGTCCAAGTAGTCTGCCGTCCATGCGCTTGCATTCATAGCAACGTCAACCCGGAAAGCGACTCTGAGCAGGGTCCCCAACACTGTATGGTTGGAAACAATCACTTGCAGAATCGGACTGTCTGATGAGGTGTTGTTTAGTTGTCGGAACACCTGCAAGGAAAGAGATATTAATCAGGTTTACATTTTTGTCATAATATGATATTGACAATAGGTTTTCCAGATACAGGCTTACACTTTATTATAATATCTTTCTTACTTTGTATACATTGCATTTTGGGTTTGCATTCATTTTTTTCTAACTTTATCAACTTTAACAAAAATAAAGTGTTAAATAAACTGAATTTGTACTTGAACTTGTAATCGGAAGCCTATTCGGTTATTTCATGGAGAGGAATTTACGCAATTATCAATCTTGGATGTCATCAAAACTCACTCAAATATAAAGTAAACTGGCCAGAAATATATTGAATAGATGAAACTGAGCAAAAATTATGGACTTTTCCAGATCTAAAGTGAGTCCTACACTCAGTATATACATGATGTGAATATCTCCTTAAAAGTGACATTCTAAGATGTCCTGGATATATATACAGGGCTTTAATATACTGTACAGTATACTATAAATAGAATTTCCAGATTGATGGCCCAATATAAATGCTGGTCTATTATTATTATTATTATCATTATTATTGTTATTAAAGGTCACAGTATTATTTTTTCTTCTAAAACACAACAGATAGAGTGAAGAGAGTGCAGGTGGTGTTTCATATAGATTTAAAGTTGAACTGAAATTGTAAGTATGATTTATAATTATGATAGGCTATTTTGGGGTCTTGGAATACCACATACATTCAAAATCAAAAATGCTAATATTTTATACATCTAAGAAATTTTACTTCAAGAAGATTAAATCGCTCTGTAAAGAAAATATTTATGATTTTTCACAAGATTGTATGCTGTATTTTGATACTAATTACTCAGATTTCCATAGCAATTCGTGGCTTCCCATAATTTTCAGTAAATTTTCATCTTAAAATCTTTGTGAAACACCACCCAGGGCTTACATCAGCTGCCAAGTCGCTCTGTGTTTGCCGCGTCTCGATGCGCTGTGGGTAGCTGCTCACACTAAACCCTTTGATAATATCAAAGTCTACAACCAAAGCAAGTGTTTTTGCAGCTGTAACAGAAAGGAATGAATAATTGGTACATTGCATGAAGCAAATATCGATTCAAATGATTCCCCCCACATTTATTCTTATCCAAAATGAGATAAATTTGCCAACATATCAGATGTTTTTGCGAAAGAATATGATTTGATTCTAGCCTGTGAATGGTGATACATTTTCAATATAAAATCAGAACGTTTTATTCCATTTGACATATTTAGCTAATTTAAAATGATAATATTCTTGTTAATATTTCATATTTTATATTAAATATTCATCAAACTTCTTGATTTTGGAAAAATATTATACAGTACTACTATTGAAAGAAAATTAATTTTGCACTTGTTAAAGTAAGTCATATTCAATGCCAAGATATCTGTTTACTTATTCTGTTACCCATGGCCATGTAATAGCACGTTTTAATGTTTCTTTGTTCATGTCTTAAAGTGTAAATTCATTGAAAACCGACGGTAGTTGAATTATACCTTTATAGAAAGCTAAGATAATGCAGAATATGAATATATTACTTTCCAAGCACTCACTCATCAGAGAAAAGAAGAAAAAAAAACTTCTTACCGACACAGTCGTTATTGATCTCTGCAAACATTTCTTGGCAATCACACGTGAACGATCCGTTTATGTTGACACACATGCTGTTGAGTTTTTGAGCACAGTTATCTGTACCATCTGTGCATTCATTGACATCTATTCAAGGAAAGAAATTATTATTTAATATTATCATTATTATCATTATTTACACTTATGGCAGGATTTATGCTGAATTACGTGTATAATTGACATTAAAGACATACAAAATAAACAAAGGGAATACATACTAACATCTGAAATATATATGTAATTGAGGGAAATATGGATATATAATTTAGAAGAGAAAGTGTTGCATTATATTATAAATACATGTACTGTACATGTACGTTTACATTCAATTTGTAAATTATTTTTTCCCAACATTTCTGGTTAATCCTTTATTTAAAGGGTACCACCACCATAAAATTAATATTCTCATTTAAAAAAAAGGTAACATTTTTAGTAGTCCATTCCACTGAAAAGTTCAGAAAAAATATATAATTGGAGAAAAAGCATCACCATACTACAACAACATGTGTTCACGGGTCTGCATACGAATACTACCTTTTGTCTAGGACGAATGCATCGTCTGTGATTCTATTGTCTCCAAACGTACGCGTGATTGGAATTGGCGCACTCGCAAACGTTTGACGCATACAGAACCATAAGGCAACATTGGTTCCGTAAGTGATGGTAATTAATTGCATTGTTTATAAATGACACAAAACTTTGCAAAATGTTGGGCATATATTTCATATCACACAATGGTACCAAAACATATCATTATGTGTTGTTCTTTGCCTGGTGGTCCCCTTCAATACATGTAGCTTCTTCTTAAAATAACTCCACATCTACTTAAGATTTCAATTTTTAAAAAGGTAATCTACATGTAATTTACAATTATTTGGAAAAAATACATTAAATACTTAATTGAAAAGGCTTAACAGGGACCCATGATTCCAGATTCCAGATTCCATGTAGTTAATGAGTAGCATTAAAGGGATCTAGTAACTTTGATGACATGTGCACAAACAGATGATGTTGATAAAATGTGTATTGCTGTGATATGATATGTCCAATGAGCAATGTGTGAATATGTCAAGGTACACGAGGTTCAAATCAATGAGTTATGAGCGAAAATTTAAAGGATATTCGCTTACTCATTGCGTTGAATTTGTACATAGTTGAAATTCTTCGTTAGAGAATTTTCAATTTTCAATCATACACATCTTTTTAGCGAAAGAGAATACATTTGTATTTTTTTCCATGCTTCTACTGGTAATACAAATACAATGACGTATATGACAACGGCTAGAGTTGTAAGTAAAATGTGTGGGTATTGACAATGTTACTACTTACTACATTGTAGATCACTTTAATGCTACGTTAACACCATATTCCCGGCGGCCACGGGAGCCCCGTTTGCCCGAAACGTAGTGCGCCGTGGGATTTTTTTCTCTTAATTTTGGTTAGGTCTTGCCAAGTTTTCTCACGGTATATCACGGTATCCGTGATGGGCCGTGGGGGATAGGGGCTACTGAGTTCCGGAGCCTCCAAGGCGCACTACGGTTCGGCACGCGGTCTACCACGATGCCAGTACGTTCCCTCCCGGCCCGTCACGTTCTGATGGGTCCCTCACGTTTCTCACGTTCTGATCAAGGTCTGACACGTTTTTCACGTTCTGTTAAGGCTTTCAACAGATAACACGTGGGCGCCGGGCAGCTTTAGAGCACGTTTGTGCTCACGGTATAAAAAGAAGGCCTCCCAAGCAATAGCAATCATTGTACCCTGAGATTTCGTATTGTAGATGCAGTAATGTGTCGTCGATTGCTCAGACTCGAATGGAGCTCCCCTGCCGGGCCCGGCTTTTTACTCCCTCCCAGACCGCGCGCGCCGTGGCAGACCGTAGTAGAACGCAACGCGCCGTAGCGCGCCGGGCCCGTAAACCGTTACACGCCGGGACGCGACGTGATTTAACGCGACGAAACGGCTACCAAGCACCCTAGCTTGCCGTGAGAACCGTGACAAAACGAGACGAAAACGAGACGAAACGCGCAGCAACCGTGAAGCAACCGTGACAAAACGCGCACTAAACGCGGCAGAACGTAACAAAACTGGAAAGGACCGTGAGATGCCGGGGAATACACATGCTTCCCGTCCCACTACGGACCGCCTCCAAGTTTTATTACGTACTGTCACGTTTTATTGGGTTCACCCCGTTTTACTACGGCTTACTACGTTTCTCATCCACTCCGTGACTGCCGTGACAAATTTTTGGACAGTTTAAAAATCTGGCCCGGCATCCACGGCAATCACGGCCTGTCACGTTTGCCCATTCCGTCACCCCGCGTTGTCTCACGTCCATCCCGTTTTGTCCACGGTGGCCTGAAACGTGATTGCCGTGGCCGCCGGGAACATGGTGTAAACGTAGCATAAAAAAAAAAAAAATACCTTCGCAAGTTTTGGAGGTGACGTTGGTATAGCCCTGCAAGCAGCTGCAGGTATAATCTCCTGCAGTGTTGACGCAACTTGATCTGTCAGCCGGACAAGAGTTGACTATACTGCTGGAGCATTCATCAAAATCTGTAACAGAAAGCATGGAGAAATATATATATGTAAGGAAAACTGACTAGATGAAAATTAAACACAACATGAGCGAAGAAAACTTGGCTTTTAGAGGAGTGAGTAATAACTTGGGAGCTGCGATTGATAGAATTCTGTTTTTTCTTGTAATGAAGAAGACAATTTTGTTCATTGAAAATTAATATTTGAAAATAAATATACATTTACATTTCTTTGTTCATTGAAAATTAATATTTGAAAATAAATATACATTTACATTGTAATTGGTTATAAAGACACCAACTTGTGTTTTTATCATTATACCAAGGTGGAAACAGTGTTCTTATGGATCTCAGTTGGATCAGTGTTGACGATTATCGATCTGAATAGCGGAACTTGGAAGCATCAATAAAACTACATAAAGGTAACACAAATATAATACAATTCTAAGTAATACAAACATACAAACAGTACATAATGCTTATTACAGATACATGTATGTTACATAAATAAGAAAATAACTCGAGTGCAGTGTACACAGGTTTTAAACACCAATCACATAACATATATAACAAAGGTGTTATTACATTAAATTATGTGGGTGGTCTAACACTTTCTTGTTATGCTGTGTGTACACTTCAGGCCAGTAGCGGGGGGGGGGGGGGGGGGGGGAGGGGGTCGAGGTGATGACTCCCCCCCCCCCCCCCCCCCCCCCCCCCCCGCACCATTACAGAACTCAAACCATTGGTCTCGGCCACGATCGGTCCCGGTCCCGGTCCCGGTCCATTTTTGTTGGGGCAAATTTAGCACCCCCCTTGAAACATCCTGGCTACGGGCCTGTCCTTACCTGTACATGTCCCATTGATCTCCATGAATCCTGGCTCACAAGTACAGAAGGCAGAACCAATGGTATTACTGCAGTACGAGTTGGCCTGGCAGAAGTCCGTTGGAGCTGTACACTCATTGATATCTGAAATTAATATTAGAAAATGATACAAGTTATAGCAAACAATACATTTTTATTTCCTTGGCCACGCCAAGATCATTCACAGCAACATAACACTACATGATGGTTTGCTCAATTTGTTATACTGCCAATCATTCTGATACAATTGTTAAATACATGCATTATCAAGAACCGCAACAATGAAAAATGAAGAGAACATGCAAATGTAATTGAAGGGTTCAACAAATACAAAGAATGCTGCCATACCGACACACGTGATGCCGTCTCCTTGGTAACCGGGGTTGCAGGAGCAGTTGTATGACCCGGTGGTGTCAGTGCACATTGCCTCGCTGTGGCATAGATCTGGGGTCTCAGCACACTCATCAATGTTGACGCACTCCTCGAAGGGGTCGCCTCGAAACCCAGAGTTACAGGTGCACACGAACGGGTTGTATCATTACAAAGTGCGTTTTCCGGGCAAGAGGAACTAGACACAACACATTCATCAATATCTACAAAGAGACGGATATAAATCATAATAATAATCTTACATTTAATAGTTAATCATTAATGATAATACTACTACACTATAACTACTACTACTTCTAATATATTCCTTTTCTTTTTTAAATATTGATTTATACATGCTTGGCCTTTACTTCTCAAGTGTACACTTGAGATCCAATGTTTTTTTGAGCACTTAACATTCATCTGTTAGTAGATATCAGTTTGCAGATACACGTTTTTTAATAATATTCGTGTGGACGCTGTGGACAATGTGGACGCTTTCCATACCCTTATCAATGATACTTTCAAGCTTTAATATGAATTGAAAAGAAAATGTGACATTCATTGTATTTTCTTTTGCCAGGCGACTCGAAGAGGATCACCAGGGTTCTTTTTACTAGGAATGCAATAAAACAATGCCCATTTTATATTTCCATTTGAAAGGAAATGCCAAATTAAAAGTTATAATAACTAATAATATAATAATATATATAACTAATAACGATAATATTAATAGTAACAACAATATTGATACAAATAATAATAATAATAATAATAATGTGATGATGTGTCCATACTTCGACAGGTAGTGCCGTCTCCTGCGAACCCTGGGTGACACGTGCAGTTGTATGATCCGGGTGTATTGGCACATACTGCTTGTTCATCGCACGGGTTGCTTAGGCCAATGCACTCATTCATATCTGTAATACAAATATAGAGTTATCTTAAGAACGTAAACAGTCAAGAATGACTTGCCATTATATATTTATATATATATATTTTTTGTTTTGTTTTAGGTGAAGTATATATAACCTCTTAACTTCATATATATTTATTTATGTATTCATTTATAAAAAAAAAAAAGTTTCTCAAAAATACATTGTTAAAAAAGATATGAATTACGACAAGAGACACATTTTAAAAGTGTGAACACACAGAAGAATGGCAATGTAAACTGGAAGCTATATGCCTTTCAAATTTGTTTGGTATCTTCTACATTTTGCAATTAGTTTATTATATTCAAAACACTGCACATCAAACTCATCATATTGATGTATATATTCATACCTGTTGCTTACACTAAAACTTATTATTTTCCAGACATTTTGTATCCTTAAACCCCTTGCATACAGGAACCTGGGTCTATGTGGGGATAATCATAATTTCAAAGTAAACGGAATAAGAAACAATGACTCACCGACACAGATCTGCCCATCCCCACTGAATCCCTCCTGACAGGTGCAAGTGAAGGAACCGTTATTGTCTCTGCAGTCGGTGTTATTTCCACACGGATAAAAGGTAGAATCCTCACATTCGTTTATGTCTGTTAAAGATTTAAACAAATTTATATAACAAAAAAAGAAGTAAATACAGTCAGCCAGTCTCAGTTGCCACCTGTCTATAGCAGCTAATCTGCCTATAGTGGCAACCTACCAAAAGTAATACCATGCAGCAAAAAGTGAAAATTTTATTTTCATTTCAAACAGGAAACGTACAAATTATACATATAACAACAAATCATTTTACAAGGTATACAACTAAATAATTTAACATAACATAAAATGCAATGAATATAAACGATACTATTGACTGAACTTGATATGCAATCTATCTATCGGGGTTATCTGTCTAGTGTCTGCAGGGGAACTTTTTAGTTTCCATTATGTGATCACTATACACAGGTTTGACTGTATGCAGTGTTTGAAACTACAGTGTACGATTGCTACAATGCTAACATAACACTGCTCGTTAGGAGCTAAATGGCAATTGAGTACCACTGACTATGTAACAGTCCACAGATGATACTTACATAAACAGCACTATATCAATAATATACCATTATCATTTAATCTATCATAAGTTTAGAGTTTTTTAATTGGGAAACAACAAAATTAGGAAATAACATCAATATAGAGCTTCATCTGTAAAAATGGATTGGAGGGGCAGTCATACTGAATACAAGGGGTGAATAGTATCACAATAGTTTTGACAAAAATGTTTGATAAAATAATATGTTTGTGATTTCATATGCCCATCAACTTCTAGAAAACTTACTAGTGCAGGATTCTGCTCCATAGGCTGTGCCGTTGTACCCTTGGAGACATTGGCATTCATAGCTACCATCAGTATTGATGCATTCTGCATTCACATCACATCTACCAGTATCTTTGCACTCATCAATATCTGGAGAAAAAAATTATCATAACAATATTCTACACTTAGATATAACACAAGTTATATAAGCATGAACATTCATCTGTTTTGGTGTTCCGTAAGAAGCAACATTTAAATCTCTTGATCATAAAACAAATATATACCTCAACAATTGTTAGCAGTCATATACAGCCTCCGTTAGCGTTGTGACCCGACATGACCTTCAAGATGTAACGATCAATTACAGTATTTGTTTGCAAAGTGTAAAATGTTGCTTCTTAAGGATAATATTGTTAATATAGCAATAACTTAAACAAAAAAAAACGAGATGGACCCAGGTCTAAATCCGCGACGATAGTAGAGTTTATAAATCACGCAACTGGAAAAAGCGTACTTAAATTGGGGGTGACGATTTAATTCGCACCATGGAGTACAGTTCTACACAGTGTTATGATCACCCTCTCCTCAGAGGGTTCCGAGATAAAGCCAGTTGACATCGGCAAAACGCTGAACAAGTTTTTTTTCTGTCCAGTTACATGATAAATTGCACTTAAACAAGTACGATTGTACAGGTTCCTTGATTAATTATCTTTTAAACTTACCTGCACAATTTCTTTGGTTGTCTTCCAGAACATATCCCATGTCACATGAACAAATGAAAGATCCTTCTGTGTTGTTGCAGGAACTTTCACAAGGGTTCGAGTCTTCACATTCGTTAAGATCTTTTGGGAAAGAGAAGATTCAACTTTTGAACAAACATATCACTAACGCCACTATATCTCTTTAATAGCAGAGATAGACCTTTAATCATTTTCTCAAAATAGAGACTACATATTGCCTTTGATGTTGGGAAAAAGAAAACTGCTAATAATCATATTTGAAATATGAAATTTCATGAAATAATGTTGTCATTTTGGTGGGACTGTTAAAATTAATAACATTGTATCTATTACATCAATTAGGTTTTTGTAAATGAGGGCTAGTCTGTGCTGTATAGTGATGATTTATATTCAGGTATGGTGTTGCAGTTTGAAAGCAATGATGTAAGTGCACGGTTGAGGCGAACTAATTGTATGATCAACTGAAGGGATATCACATTTCATATCACAAAATAATAAATACATTTAATATTAATCTACATGTTAATCATATATTTGCGCTTGATTAGGCAACATATATAATTTTGAAGCTAGTAGAATAATAAAGGGATTGGTAGGACATTGATAACCCATGTTGTATCTTTTTCAAATATTATAATCTTAACTAGCAGAAAAGATGATAAATGCTAGTACCTGCACATATACAATTATCAACAATAATAAATCCTGCTTGATCGCAGAAGCTAATAGAGTACAGAAGGGATTGATATGTCATAATTGATTTATAATGTATGCTGCACATTTCTTTTCCTTTCGTATGTGATAACTAGGTGAAAAGGGAATAAATGCTGAAATTAAATCCTGCTCGATCGCAGAAGCTTATAGATTTATATGACATAATTTCATTTTACAATTTATGCTGCACAATTCTTTCCGTTTCATATGTGATAATCTTAACATGCTGTAAAAGGGAATAAATGCTATTACCTGCACATGAGCGATTATCGACAAGATCAAATCCTGCTCGATCGCAGAAGCATGTAGGAGTGCCGTTCAAGAATAGACACAGTGTGTTTTCGCCACATGAAGAAGCTGCAGTCACATTATCACAGGCCATATCTGTAATTACTGTAACAAAGTATTGCATAACAAGGAAAAATAATTAAGTTTATGTACAATGAAATAAACAAGGTACAGCCCTTCACTTCACTTAGTGGGAGTGTCATGGTATACGAAGATCGTTGGTTCCTATGTGCAGTGAGTGTAAACAACACGAACACATAGTTATTGATGGTTAGTTTGGTGTCACTCAGATGTGTTTATATTGTGAGCTTTATCTGTTGAAATATTCTTAACTTCTTTGTATTGTTTTGGAAAACTATGATAATTTTTGTTTCTAGACAATATTCGTATATCAAAATAAATCAGCGACAAGTTATAGTAGGATTTAGTATAAAGCTGTAGAGAAAAAGACACTCACAATCAAGCCTGTATGATAAGTTGAATTCACTTTTCAACAGAGAGAACAAAATGGAAAAGTTAAATCAACATCAATTTCAATACCTGTGATATAGTTTCATAGTAAACAGAGAGAAAAAATGAAAATATCAACATCAAATTTAATAGTTGCATACCTTTGATATAGTTTACTATGAAAAGCGTCATGAAATGCTTTATGATAATAATAATCATAATAATAATTACCTTCACAAGATTTGTTATCACTGTGCAGTGTAAAACCAAAGTTGCATCCACATTTGAACCCTGGCACAAAGTTTTCACATTTTTGTGAGCAGTCGTGTGTTCTCAGCTCACATTCGTCAATATCTAGTTAGAAAACAACAAGAGAATGAACAAGAGAAACAACTCGCGAGAGTGATAGTATACCAAAATAGAAAATGCTATGTTTTGTAAATTATATGTTCCTAGTAAATACATGGCAGTGTCGGAAATTATATGGTATGTACGTAGTTTGATATTGTAAATTTCGGAATGGAAATGCATACAGCCCTTTGTTTATTTTCACTTTTACGAACAATTTTTCGGAGATTTCGCGTCGGACTGAATTTGCCAGTCTGCGCTGCAACGCACTGTCGGATTTCTCAGATGGTGCGCATGCGCACTTGGCTTACGCCCTGTGTGCACGCGATGCGTACATCTGAAAAAAACATTGAGTGCGTCGCACAAGTGTATTTTCTGTATACCGGCGTCACATGTTATGTATTACCTTCATATGAAATCATTGCACATGAAGGAACCCTGTGTTGGTACACATAGCGTTGTCAGAGCATGGTGAAGGAATCATCGCACACTGAATAACATCTTAACTTAAAAGTATATTTGATCTATTGTGTACATTTAGGAGTAATCACCAGACCTAAACAGTGACTGTAATGGACCATGGAACTCTAGAGGGTTAATAAATGAGACTTACCGCCACACGTTGTGCCATTTCCTCGGTAGAACTCATTGCACTGGCACCTGAAGGATCCCTCAGTGTTGGTGCACATAGCATTGTCAGAGCACGGCATCCCTAAACACTCATTGACATCTAAATTTGAAGGATTTTAAAATGAAGGAAGGATACAATTATAGACATGAATAATAAATGCGAAATCTGATTCAAACAAATAAAATCGTTGTTAAATAATAAATAGCTATTCTAAATATCAAAATGTATTTGTTTGAAACAGCACAAAATTGAATTAAATTTCATTTAAAAAGTAAATACATACACTTTCTTGAAATAATTGTTTTCTTTTCAATTTATGCCATTTGAAACTTGTTTACTACAGGTTAAAAAGGAACCGCATTCATATTAACGTATTAAACATATTATAATATTGTGTAATGCAGAGTTAAGAAGAAAACAAAAGGAAATTTGATGTATAATTGATAAACTTGCAAAACGTAAGTTGCATTAAATAATACTTCTTTCACATCTTAGACAGATCTGTATTAGGGATCACTTTGCCCCTAAACCCACAACATTTCTAACCTTGCTCCCATGGTGAAATGTTTAAATGTTTACAAATGGTATTAAGGGTAACAGTGATTATTTCACGTATTAAAACAAGTCTTGTTCTTTCTTAATAAGATTTCTAAAATATAAAGTCATGTTTATAATTTGTTTATAATATGTGATATTATGTTACATAATTCTTTCTTAGGCATTACTCATTTGTATTTTGTTTTCATTTAATTTGCAGTAACAACAATTTGCAATCAACACTCTTTGTGATTAAATAATGACATAATTAACTTATTTTCCTCACCGATGCAATTGTCATTTGATGGTGTGAATCCTTCCAGGCAGGGGCAGGCAAAGGAACCATCAGTGTTGCGACACTCAGACCCATGTGGACATGTATTCAGTTCATTGCTATTGCACTCATTAACATCTGGATGGCATGATAAAAGGGAATTCCAGTTAATTTATAATCGGCTTAGATATTTTTACAACCACTTCCAAAGTGAACCAACAAATCTGCAGATCTAGTTCAACTAAATAAACTTTCATTGTAGTTAAACTGTTTCTCCAACATACACAGGTCCTCATCATTTCATTCAATCACACCTGCACGGTATATCTAACTAAAAACTAAAGACTAGATGCTTTACTACAGCATGTATCAATCAATCTGCAACATGAATAAATATATATACTGTATATCTCCATCGAACATCTCTACTTGGCTAACTTGTCTACTTGGAAATTTTGAATTACAAATATATAGACTATACTATCTTTACCGAGACACGTTTCACCGTTCCCAATATATCCCTCCGTGCATTCACAAATGTAGGCCCCCTCTAGGTTTGAGCACGTGGCCACTGGAACGCATGTATGGGTTTCTTCATCACACTCGTCAATGTCGGTGCAGTTTCCGTCAAATCCATTGCCGGACCAACCCTCGTTGCAGGAACATTGGAAGTAGCCGATTTCGTTGATACACGTCGCATGAACATCGCAATTGTTCACATCCGGAAGACGGCATTCGTCTTCATCTGTAATTAGTTGAACATAAATTCAATCCTTAAACGTAATGTGAACACTGCAGAGAGGTAACGTTTGTTGTCAGGTTCTGTAAGATTGCTATTCTCCGCGGTGTTCACGTACTGTTGGTGTTGGTGTAGGTAGCTGGTATGAGAGTATATTTATGTAGGTTTCCACAAAGACAGATTTGACTGCAGTAATTAAGATATAAATATTACCTCATGCAATAACACAATCAGACATGTTTATCTTAGGGGAAATTAACATAAAATCTCTTTAACGTCTGGTTGTAAATTGTTAAATTTATCTAAAAAGAGAAATAATCAATTTCCTCTTCCTCACGATAATATGCCCTTCAAAAGAACAAAAATAGCAAATTAGCTATCTATCTATTTCTACATGTATTTTTTTTACATCAATGTTGTATGCATGTTACATATTTCAAAATAATAGTCCTGGGAACATGAAAACTCATCAATGTATTGCCCAACAATATAAGGCAGATTTCAACTATTAAATTCTATTCATTATGACCAGGTTACTTGAAAAGCTTGTCTGTCTGCCATTTGCATGTAGCAAAGAACGCAAACAATTTCAAACATGTCATTTAAACTATCCTCATGTTTCAGACATTGGCCAATTGGGCCCGGAGGCACCCCTGGTAATTATTCCGACTAATATTTGGGGGAAATAACTTTTATTTTGCAAAACAACCTACATTTTGGAGGTTTAATTCGGGGAAATAACTTTAGCAGCTGTTCAGCGCCTGGATATCTTTCACATTTTTAGGAAAGTTAGGAGGTGTCTTGGGAAAACGTTGTAGTAAGAATATTAGAATAACCTCCTATATAAATCACTCCGGATAGTAAGCGTATAATCCATTTGTATTGGCACAGTCATATTTAAGCGAAATCTTCTCATTTTCTTTAGAGACAATTAAGTTTTTATTTGATGTAAATGACTTCAGCCAACTTAAAACAAATCCAAAATTATCAGAAATCGTAAGGCATACCTGTGCAGTTTCTGCCATCACCTATAAATCCGTCCGGACAGACACATGCATATGATCCATTTGTATTTTCGCAGTAAGCACTCTCATCACAGATGTCTGCGATCCCGCATTCATCGATATCTAGAACGAGTAACAATTAAAAGCAATTCAAACATATAGAGAAACTGACCAGAAATATACTGTGATTAAAAGAGGGCAAATAAAATGGAATTCCAACGGCATTCGAACCTGAGACCAGCGGATTGCTAGACCGGTGCTTGACCGGCGCATATATCCCCAAGTTGATTTGTATCCTTCGGGTTTATGTCAGGTTTATAATAGCTTCTGACCACTCGGACAATGAGAAATAAGGGGTTTCAGGGACGAGCATGTTTGAGGTTCGAATCCCGTTGGAATCCCATTTTCTGTGCCCTCTTTTAATCAATTAAAAGTTATGTTAAAGATGAAGGCATTTAACTTTCTAACTGACTTACATTTTAAACGTTTTCAAATCTGCATTAAACTCGCATACGAGTACCTGCTGCACAATATAAAACAAATAATTCAAGTATTCATTCATTTATATAAAAATGTGACTGCAACAATATATCAATTAAACTTAACATGGAAAATGTAATGAACTCAATGGCAAATGAAATACATTGAAAGGAAAATTAATGATTACAATTGTTGAATCAATTTGGTAAGAATACGCAATGAATATCATAAACACGGAAATTATTTTAGTCACAGAAAATGACAGACCTTCACATATCCTTCCATCATCTGTGACCTCTGAGTACCCAGTAGCACAGGTGCAGGCAAATCCACCAACTGTATTGGTACACACACTGTTTTGTATACAGTCATGTGGCCCCAGTATACATTCATCCTTATCTGTAATAAAAGTAGTTACAATTATTAATGTATCCCAAATATTGCTTAGTATACATTTGCACAAGCATATGTCAATTCACTATGTAATTTGGTATAGATGTTGTTTTGTTTATAGTAACGCATGCCCATGCAGCATACATCTACATTCATTGTCATCAGTAATACAGATTGTTAATTCTTTGTAATATCTCTGATTAGCATAAGTGTTAAATACATTTTAAATTTGCTTATATTTTTGTCAGTTAATTTTATTCAAAATATTTCTAAATGTACATTAGGGCAATCAATGGTGTTGGTACATGCTGTTTTGTCCACAGTTATGTGTGCCGAGCATACGTTCATCCTTATCTGTAATAAAGGTTTTTACAATGATTAATTTGTTATTTCAATGACAATCATCTTAATAATAAAAATGTTGATGATTAAATAATATATACATGTATATCTTATTTTTGCAATTCTACAAACCAACTAAAGCCTTTTCAGCATTTTAGGCCTATCTTAGATTTACACGTAAGTTCAAATTTGGGTGAACCCCCCCCCCCCCCCCCCCTCCATCCCAGATCCCTGTAGGCTCAAGGTTGATATTGGCTTACCCATGCAGGTGCGTCTATCAAGTGACAGAGAATATCCATCATTACACGAGCAGATGTAAGACCCCTTTATGTTCTCGCATATCTGCTCGCATGCATTCAGTGAACTGTTGGCACATTCATCAATATCTGTAGATGGGACATGATAATACTTAATTCTTTTATATAGCGCTTTTGACAAAAGTTGATACAAAGTGCTTAAGGAATACACAATAATTGCGAAACTACAAATTACACAATCAATAACTTAACAACAATACACAGGCATTAATAACCAAGTGAATACATACCATAAACAAGTAGTATGATCACACTCCAGGTGTTGCACCTTCTAATACAATCTACACTGTAAAAAGAACTCGTGACTTATATGACCAGGGTAATAATACTGATGCTCGAGTATCTTGATATGAATGTATATGTTGTGCTAAATAAGTACTAAGTAATATTATGTTTACTCTTATTAATAATTACATTTGTCTCTTACCTGAAAGAGACAGCTTGAACTTAACGCTTTACACTTGATACAGAAACAAGTTTAACTGTTCTTGTGGAGTTCATTAGACAGAAATCTTCAGTGGGTAATCACAGCTGATGACTTTAACTAATATTTTAAGTATAAACGTAAATTTGCAAAGAAAAAAGGGTTTACCAAGGCTAAGAACGCGAGACCTTCAGATTACTACACCGATACTCTCCCAAACTGAGCATTGAAAAGGGTTTCAGGGATGAACACCCAGCATAAGTATGACAAAATGAGCAAAATAATGTCGAAGATTTAAAAATTGCAAAAACTGCTGTATAGATTTGATTACCGAAGCAAGTCATGCCATCGCCGGTTAAATTAGTCGGACATGGACCACAGCGGGGCTCTGTTGCATCCGGCGGGTCGTCGTAGCAAATTACGCCCTCGAAGCAGGGGTCCCCCTCACATGCATTCTCGTCTTCCTCGCAGTGAGTGCCCGTCCAACCAGGAGTACAGTCACACATCACCACCTGTTTCCAGCGGTGTGAAGAGGAGAAGATAACGAGAGGGATAAATGGATCGGTACATGCGTAAATAGTAGGTACGAAAGGAAACATAAATAAAGAGAGTAGGAGAGGAAATATAGGATAAGAAAGAATTAACCACAAATTACACAGCATGAGAACAAAATGTTAAAATATGTGCTGTAGAAGTAAAGGTAGTAAAATAAAGACATCAAGAGATTTGGGGAAATCATTCATGAATGTTTTAACTGTGCAAGTTACAGTTTAACAGAAAATTGAATTATTCTTTGCAGATTAATAAGTATCATGATCCCTATATAAACGATATGATCTTTGGCGCTTTGCACATTCATTTATATCACAATTGTCACTTTGATTGTACCTATTCGAAAAGCCATTTCAGATGTATGTCATATCTATAATTCTACTTATCCCTGCGTAGGGGACCTGTGATGAGTTGCTAGTATGTGTTTGTGCAAGAGTTTTGGGCTTTGTATGCTTTAGTAGTTGGAAATCAATGAATATGTTTACACCTATTGTATTACTGGTTTAGCAGCCATTGATATAATTCTCGTATAAATCATCCTTCATATCCCTGTTCTAAGGAAGCAACCTGTGATGTTTGTTTAAAAGTATAAACTTGACAATACAAGCAAGGTTAACAGCGTTTTAAGATATATGTCATATCTACCATTGACCATTGTACTAATCCCTATGTAAAGGGAGGAACCTGTGATGATTTGCTAGTGTGTTTTGTGCATGATTATGTGGCTTTGTGGGTTATTTGTATGAAATTAATGAAAATGTTTACACTATTTAATTGCTTTACTCATGCTCATATCAATTACACTCACTATGTATGTGTATTAAAATTAAGAAAATAGTGAAGTTTACAAAAGTGTACTTGAATGTGTTCGTGTATGTTTGGTTAAAAAATGAAATGTGTTACACGAATACATACATGATTCGTGCGTATTTTTAATCAGCCAATGATATATATATATATATTGGGCTACTTTGCAGAGAGAAATACAATCAATTGAACAGGTGCAATAAAAAGGGGACCTACAGGCAAACAACAACACATTATTATATGTTTTGGTACCGTTTTGTGATATCAAATAGATACCCAACATTTTGCAAAGGGTTGTGTAATTCATAAACAAAGCAATTAATTTCCACCACTTATGGAACCACTACTATTTCCTGGTTCCATACGGGCCAACATTTGTGAGTGCGCCAATGCTATTCACGCGTACGTTTGTAGACAATATATTCCCGGGGGGTTAATTCGCTCTGCACACATTAGTCTTCGCAATTCAGACCGCATGAACGCATTCCAATTATATATATTTTTTCTGGAAACATATTTTTGTGAACTTGTGCTATTCAAATTGTTAATAGGAGCAAACAAATTCGCGCGATTTGCGATTGCCGTGTCAAAGCAGCATTCGAATTCGTAAATAGTCGTTTTAAAATCACGTAGGAGCAAGTGAATTTGCACAAAGAGCATACCTTTTCATCAGTGGTCATTCGAATTCGCGAAAGGGTAGTTGACAGTTAGCTGCACATTCGCGAATTCGAGTGCCCATAAATGAACTTCTGCGTCTATTCACGAAAGCTTATGCGTATGCATGAATTCGCTTGCACATATTAGGAATTTGGAAGACCGATACCAACGATTACGCGGTAATGCGTGAATTTTAATGACAGTTAATGAATTCGATTGAAAAAAAAATGTAAGTTGAGCGGGAAAACCTATATTATATGTCAAATTAATGATCCCTGGATAAATGAAGCGACTTGCGATGACCTTTCAAATGTTTGCTTGTGCATATTTGTCTTAGTTTTTGTGTTTGTTAATATCGAATCCACATGTGTTTGTTTTTGCGCCGGCATATATCTTCAAGTACTACGTGGCAAGGCTTAGTGTCAAACAAGTGCTCATTCAGTATTATCATGTGTTGCATGTAATCTCTGAATATCAATACCCATTCCTTTAGTATCAAAATCACATAAGCCTCTATCCTTGTACCGGCACAACTTTACTTACAGTTTGGCCGACCTTTGTGCCTCACAACTACTCATTCAGTTCTTCAGTTAAGTTATGAATCAATACTCACGGCAAATCGGTTTTCGTTGAGATCATTGCCCGGAGCCTCGGTATCGAAGTCACATGATCCTCCGTTCTCACATCGGCACACCTTCACGTACAGCGCAACAGAGCTTTGAGCCACACCGTCGCTGACCACAATCTCTAATGAAACCCTGTCTGTGTTATTAGGCGTCCAAACTAAACGTCCATCTTTTTAAGGTAATACAAGTGAAGATCAGAAAGGGGGTGTACAAAATGTTGTTAGGCTCAATTGTAATGTGTGTTTTGCTATGTTTATGTCACGGTTTCTTTATCTTATATGCACAATGATGTATCCATGTAAATAACAGTGTAATCAAACACTGATATAATTGTATGCTTGATACATTAAGAAAAGTAAATATCAATACTGCACCCCCAACATCAACTTTATCAATATTCGAAACAAAGTAATTTCAGCTTTAATATTTATCACATTTGTCTCTCTCTCTCTTACAAAAAGAAAGGTATTACTAGGTTTAAAAGGCAGATGCAGACTTGTGCATTGCAAAATGGGTAACTACCAATGATCCAATTGTACCATATTTCAGTCAAAGGAAAACCTTTTATTTATTAAGAAAGAAATGATATGGTTAGATAATTATGTATTAATTTTCCCACAGAGTGAATTAGGGTTGTTAAAAGGACATAGATTCCTGCAGCCTACTTAAGTTGAGTTAAGTGTAATTGTTTAATACTAACTCTGATCTATGGAAGCTCCAGAGGGTGCACTTCCGTTGAATGCAAACATCACATCATCGCCCTCATTGGGGTCCAACGCCGCTACTCTGAACATGTACATCTCTCCCACAACAACACACAGGGTATTGTTCCCACTGAGTGCGTTGGTTGCACCCATTTCAACTATGGCTGTGATGCTGGGTGGGAAGTTTTCTGTGGTAATGAAACAAAAATATGCTTTGAATGTCAAAGATATTCACCTGTTCCCTAATAGATTTGCAATACCTGCTGAGTACAGGGCCCACCAGGTTCACATATACAATGGGTTGATGCTGCCACTATACATCTCTGAAGACAAATTAATACTGCTGAAAAATCTACTGTAAATCGCCAGGCGGATTCTGCTTTTCAAACAAACGTTACGAAGTCACAACATTTGGAACGTATGAAGCTTGCGGCACAATCTACAAACTTGCTTAATAAGTTCATGGACAAAACATAAATTTCTAATTAATTATGCAAATGTATGCAAATATAATGTTTTAGTCTATAAATAATTAAGTATAACTTGAAATATGTTATTAAATGTTATGAATTTATATTCTTTATGTCATAAAGAACTACTTTACAATATGAAACACATTTTCCCTATGTATTTCTTTGTTTTTGAAATTTTAAATGTATTTTTTCTTCTTTATCAATCTAGGCATTTTAATTGTTTTTCTTCAATGGAATCTATTATTCCCATTGTCCAACCAATATCAGCCTATAATTCATGGGCGTAGATACTTACGTAACACCTATTCATCAGGGGGGGATGAATGAATAGATCACCCCCCGGATGAATAGGTATCAATGACAGATCTACGCCCATGCTATAATTAAATGATTGCAGTGATTAGAATGACAACACAATGAAGACTCCATGAATCCTTTGAAATTACTAAATTTCAATAGGATTTGTACCAAAATCACCAAATGTAGTGATTTCCTTCCCCAAATTTACATAAGGTCATGTGAATTTGTAACAGTATACCCGGGCGATGCATATTCGATGCCTGAAAAGTTGAGGGGGGCACATTCCCCAAAATGAACTTACTCGAATTGTTTTAAAAACACATCCCTTGTATAACAATCATGAAACAGGTTTTTAAATGTCTAAATATTGCTCTTTTGTTTATAAAGATATGGTTACAATTGTAGGACTCGAACATTTCCACAGAGAATATTAACTAGGTACAAAATCAGTTTAATGAGTTAGTGAATATCTCTTTGCCCTTTTCGCTGATTACTTGGTCATATTACACTAATTTACTATGGAATTGCATCACTCAGTGGACATAATATAAGATCACACAAATACATATTTTACCAATCTTTCATCACTTTTCACACATGTCAACATATTTACTAGATCTCTGTGTTACCAAGGTTTTGTTGTCCAGCCTTCTTGTTGGCACCAGTTGCCATTGAATCCGCACCCAGCGACGGGCTAACAGCCAGGTAGTCGAACATACATCCCCTATCCTCCCTGCAGGTTGATTCAGCATCAGCTCGCTGTTGCATGGTGGCGTTGTTCAGAATCTCGTCCAGGAATGGTGGCGTAAAATCTGGATGGTTGTAAAAGGTCCAGTTGTGCTGCCCGTAATCGAACAGCGACTCCGCTGCCGTGACGGCCCCTTTATGTAAGTAAGAGCAAAATAATGCATTATAGTAACAAACTGACTTAGACCAGTTAAACTGCAAAATTTGCAGATCTTTGATCCCCTTTACACCGCACCATCCTTTTGGTTTGGCGTGGTGTTTTTGTTTCATCTCGTTTAAAAAACTGCGGCCTGATATCTGTCTGGTTATAAAAGCTACATAAAAGCTATAATTAAAAGTTGCCCATACACGACTAGCAACTCGGTAGGCATGGTGGCCCATATAAGGATGGAATATTGTTATTTTGGTTTATTATACCATTTTGGCAATTTTTTCCTGAACTATCACCAATATGCCCTTATACATGCATCAAAGTGATACGGTGGTTTACGTGGCGATGTTTCGAAACTTGTCTAAAAACGGCGCCCTGAAATGCAGTGCGTTGCAAATGCTCCATTCATGCGCGCTGCTTGTAATCATTATAGCAACTGATCTTCTGTGATGTCCCACCCCCAGTCTAATGAACTGGTGTCAAGATGAAAAGGGACAAACATTTTTAAAAACAAGTCGCAGTTAAAAGAGATCCTTCAATAAAGTTATTCCATTGAGTCCTTTGTAAAGTTTATGATATATAAAACACTTTACGGTAGTTTATTAGCCTGTAGCAGTGACTTTTAATAAACAACATATACGTCATTATTGAATGCTACAAGGTCTTGACCCACAAACACAGTTTAGATGTATACATTAGATTTTTTTTTAAAGGATATCACGAAATTATAAAAGTGTACACAAGTTATCACAACAGTCAGCCAACGCTATGTAGAAACACTGTTAGCCTTTAAGTTGTCTTCAGGATAGCTTTCATTTTAAAAACACATCATATGACGACATGACTAATAGAGTAACTAAGTATGACGTCACAGTAATTCAATGCCATGAAAATGGGTTTTAACCATACCAGGCAAGCCAACAGTGATATGACTAAGGTGACAAAGCCATTGCTATGAAGAAGGCACTCATCCAACTACAACCCACTGCCTAAAGCCCTAATAGGTCCGAATCAAAGGAAATTTGCTAAGAACCATTCTTATACTGTAGCAAAGGAATGTGACGTCGGTACTTCGGAACTATATTGAAATACTTACAAGTCTGTCCAAAGTCAAATATTTGTGCTTCAGTGAGATTCATTCCATTGGTTGGCCGAAGAATGGTACCATTTCTCATGAGGAAGTCATCTTCAGGATTATTATTCCACCGCCCTGGACATGGGAACCAATGTAAAGTATTGTATTACAATTTATCTAAGATTTTGTTTTAGTCATGTACACCCTTTTAAGATTCTGGGGGTGTATTCTGAAGTTAACATTTGTTTTTATCTACGTCACTAAAATACAGCAAATCGCTATTTTACAGTACAATGTCATATTTTAGACGTAGATTTTTGACGTAGATATGACGTACATACAATAAATTTTAACTTAAATCGTTTTCAGAATACACCCAATGGTTTTCAGGTACTGTTTTCCAAAGTTTGGGGGGTTTAATTACCCAGAATCATTATGTTTTATGTAGTAATTGAATAGCACAAAAGAAAAAAAAAATAAGATAAACCATTAAGTCCTCTCCAAGCTGCAGCTTTGGCGTAATCCTTCGGTTAGGCCTGGAATGCCCAACTTAAATGTGACCTTCAAGGTTAGCTGCTGTCATAGAAGACTTTGTCTTCCATTTCTGTGTTGGACTTTGCAAAAGTGCATTTTTAACGAGATTGTTTTATTTTGTGAAAAAGAACAACATTTAGAACGAACCAAGAAGTCCTCTCCCGGCCGTTGCATTTGCATATTCCTTCGGTCCATACACAGTGAGATCTAAGATGCCTTGTTTGAAGGTGACCTTGAAAGATGTGTCCCCCATGAGACGGTTGGAGAAGACAGCTGTGACACCTGTCTCATTGGAAGCCGCTGCATTCCCGGTCTGGGGGTTGTTGTAGGATAGCGTGAAAGCCATGTCCGAAGAGTTGTATCCATCTAAAAATATTGATTTTGGGGGACAAAAATAATATGTAAGATTCAATAATATTTAACACAAATTAAAGTTAGGACCTATATGATATCAGATCGTGTAACATTATCCCCCCACCCCTTCACGCAGAAACTGCATTCCCGACCTAGGCATCGTTGTAGGATAGCATGAAAGCCATCTCCGGAGAGTTGTATCAAGCTGAATATATTGATTTTTAATAGTAAATATATAATCCATTGCGGATATAGTATCGGAAATAATATCGCTAATGATATTCGTTTGTCTCGCAATGTATGGTCAAACTAGGAATCTAAACGATCATGACGTTTCGTATGCTACTGCAATACTTTGTCAAATGATAATATCGAATGTAGACACTCGGCTTTTATGCTCTACCGTGGCTCCCAACATCACAATCTCGCATGAGCGATTGCGTTCATGATAGGTCAACAACGGAACACGCCGATTGGCCGGTGCACACGGGCACTCAACCAATCAACGGGACACTGGATCGGCCCGCCTAACGATCCAGCGTACGCTACGTCGTCACGACACTACCCCGACCAACCGGCCCCCAACGGTTGGTGCCAAACCCACGGTAGAACCTAGCCACCTTCTCGCTACAACGCTCATATCTACGTATCAATTTCAGGGCACGGCGCCCGTATATTCAATCAATAATAGTAAATATATAATCCATTGCGGATATAGTATCGGAAATAATATCGCTAATGATATTCGTTTGTCTCGCAATGTATGGTCAAACTAGGAATCTAAACGATCATGACGTTTCGTATGCTACTGCAATACTTTGTCAAATGATAATATCGAATGTAGACACTCGGCTTTTATGCTCTACCGTGGCTCCCAACATCACAATCTCGCATGAACGGGACACTGGATCGGCCCGCCTAACGATCCAACGAATGTAGCCGAGTGTCTACATTCGATATTATCATTTGACAAAGTATTGCAGTAGCATACGAAACGTCATGATCGTTTAGATTCCTAGTTTGACCATACATTGCGAGACAAACGAATATCATTAGCGATATTATTTCCGATATTGATTTTTATTTTGGACAACAATTAAATGTCAGGGTAAGGAATATTTAACACATAAATTAAAGTCAGAACATGTATATTGTCATATATTGTGCAACATTATCACCCTCTTTGCACTAATTCCCGGCATAATTATAGGATAGCATTAAAACCATGTCCGAAGAGTCGTATCCATCTGAAGTTATTCGTTTTTTGAGGGGAATGAAAAAAAGACTGTCAGAGTAAAGAATACCTAACAACAAATTGAATTTAGGACCTTTATACTGGCAGATACTGTGTAGCATTTTCCCTCCCTCACCTAGAATGAAGAAAACTTAATTTCCGGCCTGGGATAATTTTTCCCCCGCAGAGTTGTACCCATCTATCTTTAAACAAAGAAATTGGTTAGAGTAACTGTCATTATCTGATTGTGTTAATTACAGACATGTAAACAAAAACTGCTGAAACAGTGTGTTAATTAAAGAAACACAAATAACGTGGGAAGAAAACTGGCCGCATAAACATGGTCTACCCTGCCTCATTGGAAAAAAAATCCCGAGCTTTTCAAAAAAAAGAGAAAGTTTTGCTAGTATATGAATTGTATAATAACCTTGGTATTTTTATGTATTTGTATTCTAAGAACCTATTGCCTATAACTTTGTAGTCTTTGTTTAATCGTTATATTGGTATACATTCCCATAATACTAGAGGAAAGCTCAATTATCATGCTGTTTATGGCCAGTCATCCATCTCACGTACATTGATATCTTATGACGAACCACTTTTATGGAATAATCTCCCAGAAAATATTGCAAATGTTAAATCACTCAATTCATTAAAATTAAAGTATAAAGACTATCTATTCAATAATTTATAATATGTTATACTGGATAATTTTGATTTATCCAACCCTTGTTAATTTGTAAATTATATATTTAATTATTATTACGCCCCTCTTTTTCTTTCTACATGTATGTTAATTTTCTCATGGGGCTTTGCTAAAGGCAAATTGACTTTTTATAACCCCCACATTTTCACAGTGTTCATGTATTGTTACTTCTTTGTTTGCCTTTTCGTTTCATCCTTTGGAAATAATGATGTTGATGATGTGGAAAATAAAGTTCAATTCAATTAAATTAAAGCTGACCTTAATGGTATGTATGAAAGCTTGGAAGCTATGTCCAAAATCTGAAAGAGTTGTAATCATCTGTTGGCATATGAAATAAAATGTTGACCAATAAAAAGAAAAACAAAATATATCTGACATGTAACAGTATTGGAAGAAAGATTAATGACTAAACTGTGGCATAATAGCATACATGTGAGCCCATCTGTTAGAGTTATTGCTATGAAAGATATGTTAGTTAATGAGATGATGAACAATAACATACAAACAATATTACTAGTTAAAATATGCACCGAGCTAAGCATCCATATGCAGTACCATACAAGTAAATAAGATTGATGAGGAATGAGGATTAATATTAATAACTTTTTGATGAGCAATTCTAGATGATGCCCTATAATGAAAGGTAATTAAATCCCTTTGAATCAAATGGCATAGACCTTATTCATCTCACCTGTTTTAAACGTGTCAAGATCAACTGTTGATCCATTCACGAGTATAGATATCTGTGTTCTATCATCGTTCAAAGATATTTGGAGCTGAAAAGATAAATACGAGAATCAAAGGCGAATAGATTTACATAAAAGAAAAATATGATATTAATAAATATAATTGATATGATGCTCATTCTGATGAGTTATAATTTTCTTTACTCATAATGAAAATGCCATTGCATTTAATCAAAGTATTTGATTCAATGTTTTTTTTGTGCTGAGGCAACGTAAAATGATGAAGTTCTTTAGATACAAATAGATGCTCTTTTACACTAACAAGTATGATTAAATAATAAACAATACGAAATTAAAAAAGAAGATATAAAACATACAACAAATTAGATACAAAATACATACAAAAGATTTTTGATTCATCCAGGAAAGAGTAAGTCCAGTTGAAAAGATTTAGTTTTGTTTCTATGATATAAAACATGCACGCTCACATACAGACAAACACTTACAAGCAAATAAACAAAACAAAAACACAAATAACACACATACTGTTGTGGTGTGATGCGAAGCGGCAAAACCAGTGAACACTGTGCCGGTGTCGATGGGCTGTCCATTGTCATCAAACGCCTTCCCAGTTCTAGCTTGGAGTCGGAAAGGATCTCCATTTGTATATTCCAACATGAAGTATTCAGCGAGACCGTTAAAGGTGTACCCTGTACCGTCCAGTGTTTTAATATGCGGATCTCCATAAAACCAACCTGTAGTATTTCGAAAGGAAATGGTAAATTCCAAATTTAAAATATTTGCAATTGTTGCTTGGAATCAAAGCAAGTTACAATAGAATATAGAACAAATAAAATAAAGTTATTTATATAGCGCTGTTCCATAGTGCTTTACATAATTATACACATGAAAACAACCTACAAGATTATAACACTAATGCATACAAACTAACATACAAATACATTATGAATACACATGTAGACTAATTCCAGAGCATTTGGTGTCTCTGTAATTTTTTGAATGATTCTAGTGGCAGTGCCAGATGGATAGGGAGAGGGAGATTATTGTACAAATTGGGAGCATAAGTAAAAAATACATTATCGCCAGATTTTATTGTGAGGTCTGGGAATTTGCAGCATTTTGTTGTTAACCTTTTAATCAAGCAAGATATTTAAAAGTGTATACTTCCCCATCCAGCGTGTTGATATGTAGACCTCCATAAAAAACATTATCTGGTATTGTGAGAGGAAATGTTTAATTCCAACATCAAAATATTTGTAGTTGTTGCCTTGAGTCGAAAAAAGGTTCCTTATTGGTACACTCCAGCAAAGTGTATTTGCCAACAAATGTATTAGTGTACCCTGCTCTACCTAGCGCGATAAAGGGACTGTCCCCCTTTTACAAATCGTCTGAACAGTTTCCAGTTGACGGATGGGGATGAATGTAACACACACACAAAAATCAGATCGAACAGCCCTGTAATTTGGATTCTACGAATGAAAAACGAATGCGTCCCTCCATCAAACTATATATCGGTCAATAAAGGAGTTTAACTGATTTAGCGTAATATTACAACAATATTGTACTTATTCTTGTAAAGGTATTGTGAAGCCGACATTGGTAAAGGTATGTCACGGAAAAAGATCTAAAAAATGAAGAATATATAATTACATGTAGTCAGTTTAAGCGAGGTTTGGTTATTTTGTTTAGTATTCGCTTATGCCATTGATTGATCTGTGCGCGGGTCACGTAGCTAGCGCGGGTCACGTAGGGGTCACGCACAGCAACGTGGTACTCCGTGGCATCTGTGTGCGAACTTTCTCACCGGGTGAATACACGTATAATGCACAATTAAACGCTGGATGTCGTTTTATTAGTTTGAGGTCTATAACTCCACGAAAAAGAGATTTCATGCCCTATTTGTTCAGGCATGCTGTTAAATTACATTTTCTTTCAGATAAGACAATAACCTCGCAACCTTTGAAATTTGGCTTGCAAAACAGGGACTGTCCCTTTAATACTCGATTTCCATAATAAAAAATCAACCAAGAGATACTTAAAGGGGTAGTTTAGTTTTGGTAAGGCTGAAATTTAGTAGCCAAAACCTGCACAGTAACCTTATAAACTAATAGTTATAACTCCACCATGCTCGAAAGGTATACAAAATTACAAACAACTAAGTAAAAAGCCTGTTATCATTCAAAAAGAGCCATTAAAAGACAAGAGGGCGCTTTTAAAAAAGGCATTGGTTTCAACCATTTTTCATACAAAATTATGCATGTGATGTTGTATTGATATAATGAATAAATAGCGAGATCATCAACAACTATTTAAAAAACGCTTTTGAAAATTTTTGAAAAAGTGCAAGCATTTTTTTATTTTTTTCTAAAAATCATATAATTATTTGGGCCCCAAATAATTATAAGATCAGATATATTTATTGATATTTCAGCCGTTTCTGGGTCGATTTTGACCAAATAAAGTTTATTCTGCCATTAAAATTGCATGTTCTCTCAAATTCGACACTCAATTTTTCATTACCTCACAAAAATATTGTGATGTGCAGCGCCCTCTCTACCAAAACTAAACTACCCCTTTAAGTGAAAGAAAATCATGATAGTTTCCTAGACCCTCGTAGACCCATGGTTGCAACTCACCAATTGTTGGTGCGGTGTAGCTATCACAACTAGATGGTGGTCTCTTTGATTCGTAGAGATTGCAAAAATCTACACTCTGCGATCGGCTGCAGCAGAAATATCTAGGAAAAACATCTCGAGCTGTAGATAAGAGAAAGATAAATACACATCAAGATTTAAAAAAAGTCACATGTCATATATATTAACGGTCATCTAAGACATAATTAACATAACTATTGCGAGAATTATAAATCAACAAACATTTTCCTGGTGAAAATTGTGTATGTATATTTATACATTACATACAAATCTAATAATACATCCACAGCGATCAATACTTACCAATCCATAGTAAGAAATGTTCATAGGAGTAGAAGTAACCGTTAAACGAGATGACAGCTTGGTAGTGACTGGATATCCAGAAACTCTTGTAGCCTGTTACCAGACCCGCGGATGTGTAAGTACATCTGGGACCACCATCGAAAAAGAAATGAGGAAACCTCGGTTGGGCGCAGATTGTGGCGTTTGGATTGAGGTCAGTAGAAAAGGATGTCTCGTTGTAGATTAATAATGGCTGGGTGTTGAAGGAATCTAAGGATTAAGACATAATTAAGATGGTTACATTCGTTCTTTTAAAAAAAATAATGCAGTGTTAAGTTGAGGGAGGGACAAGTTCCGGTTTTGAGATCGCTTCAAAAAACGTTTTGCGAGGTAAATGAAGACTATGTAAAGGAATGGCAAACAAATATACTTTTTAGTTACAAACAAAAGACTGACAAATCCATCACTAAAGTCATTTGAATGAACGTTATGGGCGCTGACGTTTATTAACGATGTTCACCTACATGAAATTTAATCAAATTTGGCGCCCTTCCTCATATGACTGTGACGTCAGGTCGGCCATATCTTCCATATATTATATTATACAGGAGAGTCAAATAATTCTAGCATGCGCTATGTAGATGTGCACTCAGGCGTTTTAAAACAGACCCGAAATATGAAAGAAAATCGTAATTTGTGTCATTCTGTCCTTTTTGGAGAAACGGTCATGAGTTTCATAATTCTTGAATATTTTTGCTTAAATGTACCAATGACTCCTCTCACTATTCCCACCGTTTAATGACAACATCTTAGGGTTTCCATGTCCTTTCAATTAACTTACCGGGCGGATCAAAATTGGGTAAGTTCTCTGCATGAGTCCCCAAAGAAGTGTCGACGATGGCAAAATTACAGGACGTGTAACGAGGGTCCTCGAAAGCCTGCTGCCAGGAGCAGGGGCAAGGGCGGGGGCCGGGTTGATTGTACACCTCCCACGGTAGCAGCGTTGGTTCCGAGTTGTACCAGTCTAAGCAGTAGGCCTTTGGGTTGATGAAGTACTCCTGATTATCGTCCAAGCGGTAGACATACCTTTATTCAATGTAATGTACAATTTATTAAAATTAGCTTAGATGGAAAGTGTATGAGCATGGAGGTCTGGGATAACATGCCTATTTTTCTTTGTTCATCACTAATTTTCATTCATTTTTAATTCTGGTCAGATTCTCTTCTGTGATACGTTTGAATTACTTAAAAAACACTGCATCATTTCGATTCATCCCTCGCTGTAATTATCCCTTGTTAAGTTCATTCTTATCTCTTGGGTTTGTGTCAGGTTTATATAGCTTCCTACCACCAGGAACATTGGAATGATTTCTTGGAAGTACCGCTATCACAAGAGCTTCTAGCTCAGTAATTTAATAGAGCACCCGTCTAGCAATATGGACATGTCGGGTTCAATTCCCAAATAAGCTAATTGTCTTTGCCCTATTTCATCTATAAAATAAATATTTCTTCAGCTTTGGTTATAAAGTGTTTAATCCCTGTTTGGTGTTTTGCAATTTCATTATTGTTCCCCAAATGTGCTTTACATATATTATTCAAAAGCCCATAACTGACACGGATAACTGACACGGGCACTTAACTGTATTACAACCCATTTGGCCAAGATCGAGTGTCCGCCTTATGCACAGGAGGTGTGGGTTCGAACCGTGACTGGTTCATACTAAAGATGTCAGAATTGGTATCTTCTGCCTTCTATCCAGGTGCTTGGAATTTATAGAATGGAGAAGTTATCGATATCAGCTCTCTTATGTTGATTTAAATACTTATAATTATTGTTGACGAGTGGCAAAAGGCTACAAAATCGATCGGAAATAGGTGCTTCCCTATGTGCCCAACCGGAACAGGAAGGACTTTAACTAACTTTCCTTGTAGCCCGGTAGGATCCCAATCGCTGGTCGGGGCGGTAGCTGGCATCGAAGTCCTCCTCTGTATCATCACTAAATTCGTTGCGGCGGGTCACTCGGGTTGTTGTAACCGATGCGTGCTGACGTGCTTTTCGTTTGAGATCTCCACATCATCTGTCCAATCCCGTAGTTAAGAAAGATCCCACTATGTTACACCGTTTGTGAAGAAGATGGTCTGGTAGGTGTTCGTCTGTTTGCATCATAAAAGATCGATTAGAGAGTGGTAAATCACTTTGCTTTTATTTCTTAGACACCATCCAATATATATGTGTTTCATAGCTTTTTAATTTAAAAGCAAACGTGCATACAATGAGTGATTTCAAGTTTGGTGTTAAATCCCGGTTTAAGTGTTAAATAAACACTAACACTGAACCAACACCAAACCTGTAATCGCTCATTGCAATTTTAAGCCAGCTTACGTATTCATCCGACAATCCAACAAATACATTAAAATAATGTTGTTTTACAGATTAGTGTAACCCACAGCACATATTTATAAAGGGGTTTAAAGATTACTGTTGTATACGAAGTACTTTTTAAAGTATCCCTTAGGTGGTGTCTATATCATTAGACAAAATTGACTGTACCTCATTTTCAGGCCTGGATCCGGTGGTTGTACATTGACCCATGTTATCTTCAGGATATAGTTGATGCCATTGCGGAATGCCTCGTTGCGGAGGTACCGGGGAGGGGTGGGACCGGGGATTGTAGAAGTCATGTGTTGACTTCTTCCTTCGCTGCCAGGAACGATGAGTTTTGCTTTGTCCTTCCGTCATACACCTTCAAACAGATGGAGAAATATCAATATCACAAAGCGATCATATATAAACTAATTGTATTGATTTTGTATTTCCAATATAAAACAAATAAAGCACTACAGCAGCATATACAATGAGCATTAACGATAGTAGTAGAAGTAGCACTAGCAGTAGTAGTAATAGTTTTAGAAGTACATGTAGTAGTAGTAGTTTTAGAAGTAGTAGTAGTGGTACTTGTAGTAGTTATTATCATTTCTACATGTATTATTTAAATCATTATCATCATTTTATTTCTAATGCGATGGGCAATGGTTTCAACGCAATAATGGAATATTCTTACGTGATAATATATTTTTGGATCCCCAATATTCAGGTCTGCCGGTGTCCCAAATACTGCCACGGCAGGGTTGCTGTTTCGCTGATGCCGCCCCGTAAATCGAGCAGGGTTGGAATACTTCAGTAGATATCCATGGCCAGGGTTCATGTTCCAAAACTCGAGCATACCGGTTGATGTGAAACTACAGAAAGGGAAAGAGATGATTATCTTGTATTATTACAATTTTTTTCATTTTTGTAATGTAGTCTCCAGCACCACTTTTACACTAATCCCAATGTTCAACATACCCCTAGCCCGAGCTACGATTAAGAAACTTGTGATCGATCGCATACATCAATCGCAAGTCGTAAATTAGTTGCTTAAAATGAAAGTATGAAAAGCAAGTTTAAGGTATGAATGATTTCTTATTGGCTTACATGTGCGTACTGTATGTCTTGAGTTTAAATCGTACCGTACAATGGCAAAAATATTACTGGCATATAACATGTTTTGTAGTGATATGTCACATATTATCATTTTTGCTTGGGGGGGGGGGGGGGGGGGGGGGTGAGGTCTATTGCCCGAATGCCATCCTCTCCCCTTTTTTCCCTGGCAAGAAAACAATGAACAGAAACAAGATCTTTGCCAGTTAGGTGCCTGAATGACATGATTTTCTGAATATCACACGTGTTTGCCCGAATTAAATATGTTTTTGTCCGAATATGACAAATACAACCAATTTCCATAACTCTCAGGAAGACGGGTTGCAGCCCCATAGGCCCCACTTTGTACGGCTATTCATATTCTTACTGTGATATGAGTATACAGGTCTTCGAGAGCCAATGGGAACGCCGGTGTCCACAATGACGGTCCACCACACAAAGGATGTAGGGTAGTAGCCAATGTAGTTTGCCATCATCCTCAGCCACACAATGTCCGTGTCCCCTGCCTCGGGGCCGTACGGACATAACACGATTTCTTAGTAAGAAATAAAGAAGAAACATTTTTGGGAATATGAAACAAAATTAAATTTGAATGAATATGACAATGTTATGTTGTCTTCTTCTTCTTCTTCTTCTTCTTCTCTTCTTCTTCTTCTTCTTCTTCTTCTTCTTCTTCTTCTTCTTCTTCTTCTTCTTCTTCTTCCTCTCTTCTTCTTCTTCTTCTTCTTTCTTCTTCTTCTTCTTCTTCTTCTTCTTCTTCTTCTTCTTCTTCTTCTTCTTCTTCTTCTGTGGAAAGCCAGCAATGTGGATTCAGTGCCTCGCTGAAGGGCAACATAAGCTGATTTGAGTGTGATTGAACCCGTGACCCTCTTATTCATAGATGGAGCTAACTCCACGACACCTCATAACACTTCTACTACTTATGACCTTGCATCAACACAAAATAACATGCATGTTTACTTACGATTACAAGTTCTTGCCATCCCCACTGAAGCCAGTATTACACGTACAATTAAACCTGCCAATGGTGTTGGTACAGAAAGCATTGTCATACAGTCGTGGGTGCCCGGCATGCTACAGTCGTCAATATCTGCAAGTTAAAGCAATACAATTATTCGTAACAGAGTTATTCTTCCTACTATACACCATACTGTACATTAAACAAAGAAAAACAATTATAATAAATATTGTAAATATTGGTCCATTTTCAATATGATGTCATGTTGATTAATGTATTTCGGTAGATACAAACGAGTGCTAGTAATATTCATAGAGTGTCGTGTATCCTGAACTATTGAGAGGTGCATTTTTTCTTTATATACTTGCACATCAGGAACAGTTAAAACCCACATAATATATTGTAAGCCATCCCCAACTCCCTAGGGAGCATAATCTAAACAGTGTATTAACCCTATTAAGCCAATCTATTTTGGCGTTCCCAGGCCCGATTGGGGGAGGGGGGGGGGGGGGGGGGGGGGTGGCTCATAGGGCATCCCTCCTTTCGAATTCCTTTTTTATTCAAGCAATCACTTCATATTTGGCACACATGTCAAGCAGATCAAGCTTGTACATTTTTCAAGGTCAACACACGATGGCGCTATTTGCGATAAATATGCTTGAAAAACATAGAAATCTTCGGAATTAAATGGACTGATATAAAATAGGACAATTTAACCTGTTAACTTAATTATGTAATATTACATATTCTGGAAAATACAATTGATAATGTATGTATGTAATTTTTTTTATTTTTACCCTTTATACTTGAACACAATTAAATGTCTTTATCTAAAAATTGTTGTAGACAATCATGAGAAATCCACATATTTTATTCACAACAAAAGCATGAAATGCACAACACAATATTAACCTTTTTATCATATTCTTTTTTTTTTTACGCCCAATGAAAAACAAAACAATATCTTGATGAAATTAATTTCAGCTCATTCCATCCTGTTACCATTGATTCTCCATGAAATTTGACCCACCCAAAAGCCTAACTTTATTCGGTTTAATACTAAAAGGAAAAAAAATCACGCTCTTTAGTTTATGGTTACCATAACAATGGAAGGGGCGAATCTAGTCAAATATTAAACCAACACACTCATAATAAGATTTTAGGAAAAATCACCAAATTGGGTGAAAATCGGATAAAAACTATGGAAGCTGTGACTGGGGGGGGGGGGGGGGGGGGGGGGGCTCAATTAGCACCCATTTTGTTTTTCTCTCTTTCTTTCTTTCTTTCTTTCTTTCTTTATTTCTTTACTGTCTTTTTCATTCGAGATGTTTCACTCTCTTTGAATCATGGAATATTTTGTGTATTATGTACAATTATGTCACATTATTTGCATATACATTTAATGGACTCAATTTATCTATAACTATGCCACTCTCAGTTAGGACACTAAGGATGAATTTGTACATTTCCTTAATTTCGCCTAATTTTTAAGTTATCAATGATCAATAATTTGTATCAATGATCAATAAGTTGTATGTATTAGGCGCTATATAAATCGAGATTATTATTATTATTATTATGTCATTTTATACAAATACTCAATGATTAATACCTTCAATTTCTGTATCATGGAATATTTTGTGTATTATGTACAATCATGTCACATTATTTGCATATACATTCAATGAACTCAATTTATTTATAATTATGCTACTCGCAGTTAAGACATTAAGAATGAATCCGTGGATTGACCAATAATTAAATTTACTCCTTTTTTGGTTCCATCCTTTTTCTTTCTGTATGCCTCTCTTTCTCCTTTTTCTTTCTTCTTCTTTCTTCCCCCTTCATTGTATATTCATTCTTCCTATCTTTCTCTCTTTATGCCCTTTTTCTTTTTGTATATCTTTCTCTCTCACTGTATCTCTAAACATTCTGAAATATTCTGCAATATTATTATTGTTACAATATGCATACTTTAAGGACTGATGCCCATAATAGTATGTTTTACTCATTCATTGTTTACGTATCACGTATAATTAGTGATGCAGTGCAGCCTCTGTGATATAAGCACCTTGGGCCCTTTGTATTTTGCCCTTATAGAGTGCCGAAGTAGTTGGCGTCACGGGCTTTTGTTGTTGCATGGTGATGGTTCTAAACAACTTTTCCTTTCATGCTGGTATTTGGTGGTGGGTTGGGGCCGGACGATTGCCCTCTTGGCGGCCGCTGGATCTCCAATTCATTGCTTGCCTGACATTGTTTGGAACCATCACCCATGGCAATGGAAGGCTCTGGCGTCACGCTTCGGTACTCTATTGAGGAGCTGCTTGGCCCTAAGGTTGTCTGCTATGTTACAGCTTTGTGATAGTGCTTATTGTATGGAGGCTCCACTGCATTACTATGTACTACTTTTCTATTTTATTGAGTACTATTATCGTTAATCTTTAATCTTCTTCTATCATTCTTCTTTATTCTTCTTCTATCATTCTTCTGTATTCTTCTTCTTTCTTCTCTCTTTTCATCTATTCACTCCTTTGTGCCAGTGCAATTTACATGTAATTTAATGATTTGTTTTTCGGGGTAGACTGCTAGTGGTATTCGCTATGTATGTAGATTGTATGTATATGTAGACTAGTCATATTTATTGTTTTGTAAATTTAAATGTTTTTACCATGTATATTTATCATGTAGCAACTTGCCAAATCAATTTTCCCCTTCTTGTGGGACTGAATAAAATGAAATGAAAATGAAATGAAATTTGGCTCGATAGGGTTAAGGGAGGGACATACCTTCACAAATTCTGCCATTCAATTTTGAGATGAAACCATCGGGACAGACGCATCGATAGGAGCCATATGTGTTCTTGCACATTCCGTAGGTCGGGTCGCAGGGATACTCACTACCCTCCAGTTTACACTCGTTGATATCTAAATCCGAGAAGTGTGGAAAACAGAGGAACTAATGTGACGGCTTAATATAGCTGGTTTTTATAACGTTGGCTTGCTATAGCTAGGAAGGTTTGGGAGGAAAACATGGTCCCGTTCTTGCCGGAATATTGGTGTGATTGATTTAATTATATCAGTCATTTTTAAGAACTCGGGTGAGTTGCGTGGTGTGTGATTGTGATCACGACCACATAACACTAAGAAAACTTTTAAGTACAATTATGTAATTTGTGCTGATTTCAAACGGTAGTCTAAGCCTGCAAGGGCGTCGATTTCTTCTCGCCATTGGGGGGGGGGGGGGGGGGGGGATGATTCGTCATTTTGACCATCTCTGGCGAGGGAGCGAAGCGACAACCTAGCAGCGTGCCCGGGTTTTTATGGCTGAGGGGGGGGGGGGGGGGGGGTGGGGGGGGGGGAGGGGGGTGGGCAAAGCTTTTTAATTCAGCTGTTTAGAAATTGGAAGATTAAGTGCACATTGCAAGCATCATGTTATGAGCTGGGCTTTGTCAAATATGAACTTTATTGCAATCATTCTGATGGAACCCTGAATAGCATCAGACATGGGATACCCACATTGGGAAGCTTATTGGGGGTCCCGGGGGCGGAGCCCTCGGAAGCTTTGGGATTTGTAATATCCAGATATAAAGATGTTGTCTATATGTAAATATAGAGTCAACTATTCTTTATTTAATTGGCTTTTGAATTATCTGTTTAGAGATTGGACGATTATTAAGTGCACATTGCAAGCATCCTGTTATGATGAGGGCAATGTCCAAGTATGGATGAATTTTAGCCTGATAGATAAATACTGTCGATTGCAATCATCCTGATGGAACCCTGAATAGAATAAGTCAAGGGATACCCACATTGGAAAGCTTATTGGGGGTCCAGGGGGAGCCATGGGCCCCTAGATAATCATTAAAGCAGATCAAGTAATGGGGTATATTTACCGACACAGCGTGGTCCTCTTTCCCTTACAAATTTCCCTTCTTCCCGGAATTTCCTGTCGTTGTACAGAATTTTATCGTAGCACATGCAGGGCGGGTCCTGTTTAAAGCCCGGACTGCAAGTACAATCCAGTATGAGACTGTGGTAGTGCTGGATCTTCTTGCACCGGATACGGTTCGCTGCACGACGGTTCTTCGATCTCGTGAACCAGGTGCAACCCTCTCCGACTGTAAACCGTAATCACATTATATTTTATAAAATAGTTCGAACAGATGTGAACGTCCCCAAGCGCCTTATAATTATGTTATCCACCTGTGGAACCTTCTAGTAGTATTTTGGTACAGTCAAACATGTGTATAATGACCACATTATAAGGGAAATAAAGGGAAGACACTAAAGGATGGCTGGCTGTTATACACAGGTGGTCGGTATGACAATATTATAAATGTTTATATTATTTGTTTAAATAATTTATCCAGCCTCTCTAATGAGAATATTGTATTAACATATTGCATGTCACTGTTTCTAAATCACTGATTTTAATCAGATGTATCATTTCTCGATCGATGTGAGATTAAGAAAAATTTTGTCACTTTCTTAAGTTTCTTTCTATACTGCGATTTCATAAGCCTATAATTAAACATCATAATGTTTATATCGATCCAGGGCCCCGGTGCAATCCATTGTAAAATTGCAATTAACTGCAAGTTGAATCGTGTGACTTAATGCGCAAATCTCATTGTTTATAAAGTGTGAATTATCCGACTTGCATCCGATGTTGCAAAATAGCATTGGATCATAATTTCCAATCAATGGACACTAAATGCGCATCATATGTACATGTACTCACCTTTACATGATGGAAGGCTGCGCGAGAGGCAGCCATTTGCACGACAGGTGACGGGCGATCGGTGCGTAAGGACTCGTTGGTTGAGACAGGCAAACGGGCATTCGGTGCCATACGGGACGACAGCTTCTCCAGAGCAGTTAGAATTGGTACTGTATAAATGACCTGGAAACGCTGGTAGCATACATGTCACAACTGACAAAGAAATGGAACAAATCGCAAGTTGAGAGGAGTTCAACAAGTATATAACTAATTGTTTGATAATGCAACTATCACGTAGTGTTCAGATGGTTGATAGAAGCGAACTGCTAAGACCGAGGAAAGGCAGATAAAATCAATTTAACAGTTTAATAATCAATATGGAAATAATAAATAATAAATAGTTTAATAATCCTTGAACAACTAGACAAAAAAGAAAAGCTAGAACAATATTTCAGTGAGAGGACAGCTTACAGCCTTATGGAAAATGGAGAGGTAACCACATACAAGCATGAACTTTCATCTATATTCATGTTTGTGTTTCATACGAAGAATGTATTAATTACGAGGAATTGTTTAAAGGGGGGCCTACTGTACCTTTATCACACGCATCCCCTGTATAGCCATCCTCGCAACGGCAGAAGGAATTACCACCATTTGAGCATGAGCCATGTACACAGCATCCACAAGGAGATCTTGGGCATTCTGGAAAAGAGGAGGAAAATAAAAACACACTAGCATTGCAATGCATGCAGCGTAGAGGTATAGGGGTGGGTGTGCCAAGTGCTCACCAAACCAAGAAACAACAGCGCAATAGCAAACAAGAAAGTACCTTTCAAAAGCAATATTCCTCAAGTGACGCTCTCCCCTCCTATAAAAAAAACAACACCACCCAAATAATAGATCATTCAGAATAAGCCCACGTTATGCCACTGCGTGATGTGATATACAAGGCAATGGTCCCATGCAATTCATCACAAAATGAAATAGTTTTGTGTATAATTATCTTTGTTCTGGATTCATTTAAATCTGAACTGGAAAGGAACCCTTTTTACATCTATCTTGACCATTAATTCGGTTACTAGACACTTACAAGGAATAAAAGACGTGTCCCCATTAACGTGACAAGAGCAATACAAGCAAAATATGAAGGGAAAATCTGTGTGATAATAAAGAAAAACAAATATACAGTATAATAATTTAAACGCCAACCTAGTATGTTCCAACACGATACGGTACTGTACAGTGCGAGTAAAAAAAAAAAGACGAAACCGGACTTTGATAACTTATAAATCCACAAACATTCTAAACATATATATGTTAATATTGGTATCATGTTAAAATGATATATCATACATTTTGATCGCTTTAGGCTTCACTCAACGCGACTTTATTTTCCAAAGTCATGCAAAAAACTACCCGTGTCCAAGTATGCCGTTGTCTTGTTCCATCATGAATAATCAAAATACTAGCTGGTTGCCAGTGTTTTTCATGTTTATCAAAGTGAAAGGGTATCCAACACCCTCCTCCCATCAGCAACCCCACTGTTTGGAGGCAGGGGGCCGGAATAAGACATGTAGGAGGTAGTTATCTGTGAAAATCAGACAACAGATGCGACCATTCTCAAAACAAGAACACTCCAAACTTGGACACGGGTAGTTTTTGCATGACTTTGGATAATTAGGTCGCGTTCGGTGAAGTGTGAAATGATCAGAGTGTACGATATATCATTTTAAAGGCAATTCCCCAAGCTTTAATGTGATATCAATATCAACATGTATATGTTTAGAATTATGGATGTATATTAAAGCTATGAAAGTCGGGGTTTCGTTTTGTTTGACTCGCACTGTATATCTGCAAGAAAATAGTTAACATTATAATGAAAATCATAACATGGTCTGGTCTGAGCTTTGTGAGTGTTCGACTGCATTCACTTTATTTCATTGTTAAACAATGAAGATGAAACTTCAAAAGGGTGAGTAGGCATTTTATACAAATCTTACGATTAACGGCGACATTCAGTGAGCAGCTTGCATCATTTCCAGAGAAATCCGAAGCATTACAAGAAACAATTGTGTTTCCGTTCGTGAACGAGTAGTTGGCCGGGTGTGAACAAGTAAGGCGAGGAGTATTGTCAACGTTGTCCCATACCGACGGGATGAAGCTGTCATTTGTCACTGTTGTGTCACCTTCAGCTGTCATGAATTGTGCGTCGGAGCAGTTGAGAATAGGTGCTTCGTTATCTGGATGGACAAAGTTAAATCAATCCAGTTAAGCCACCTTTTGGATCTAGTAACATTGTCCAAATCAACAAAATTTACTTACAACTTGTGGTTCTCACATATACTCGTTGTATTTGTTTTATCTATAGAAGCATGGTTTTGATCTTTCAATATTCTCCGTAATTATGAAGATATGTATGATATGTTCAGATTTGTTTAGATTTTCAACTGTGTACAAAGTCACTGCTTAGTTAGTGAATATCACTTTGCAATTCGCTCATAACCTGGTCACAGACACAAACATACATATTCTATCAGACCCTCATCAGGTTTAGTACACATTTCAATAAAGTAACTAGATCCGTTGTGGCTGTAAAGAGAGGCACACAATAATCTGGACATCAAGATATGGCAAAAAAAAAAAAGAAAAAAAAAAGCATTACAATTAGTGTAATAATTCTTACTGTAAAATTCTGTTGATTTAAAAAAAAATTATGTACACTCTAGCATTCACATTATTGAAGGTATCAAACATGTAATATTTTCTCACCAACAACTGTCACGTTAAAAGAACAACTTCCGACATTTCCTGAGCTGTCGGATCCATGACATGAAACATTTGTGTCACCGAACGGGAACAAAAAGGTGAGCAGGTGGGTGCAAGAAAGGCTAGGAGTATTGTCCACGTTGTCCCTCACCGATGGTGCGAAGGTGACGTCTGAAGCTGTTGAAGCACCTTCGTCCGTCATGACGAGTGCGTCGGAGCAGTTGAGAATAGGTGGCTGGTTGTCTAGGTAGAGCAAAGAAAACATCTCATAATGTATTTCAGTTTGTACGATGATTACGGTTACAGCTTGTTATACCGAAGGTTCGTTATTCCGAACGTTCGTTTCTCCAAAACTTAAATCGGTATCGATATTCCGGAAATGAAATGCGGTTCTTTTATCCCAAAGGTTCGTTATGAACCTCATTGATTTTTTTTCGGATTAATGAGCCCTATTGCATTTTCAGACTAACGAACTTCGGAATAACAAACATTCAGATTAATGCAACAAATGTTTGGATTAACGAACCCTCATGTATACGAAATGTGTGTGTTCGTAATAACGAACCTTCGGAATATAACGATCTGCACCTATAATATATGTGCCACTTTGTGTATATATATTGTCTCTTGGACATTTTCACACAACACTGGAAACCAAGCACGCTCAAATTGGCCAACGATGACAATTTACTTACATATTGTCGCAGTTCTCACATACCTTGTTGTATTTGTTTAATCAATGTAATCATGGTTTTGGTATTCCAAAATTAACCTTCGTTACAAAGATAAGTATGATTTAAGTGTTCTCTACTGATACTTTTCAACTGTGTACAAAGTCACTGCAATGAGTATAGTGAATACAGTATTACTCTGCATTTGGCTCATTAGCTGGTAATATGACGTAACTTATTTACAATTGTCACACATCACATCACATAGACATGCTATAGATCCTTCATAAGTTTTTGCACATATTTCAACAAAGGTAATAGCTACATTAAATAAGATGTTTGTATGAACGAGCGACTGGACATGGAGAAACGGCAGGACATTAGGTAATTCTATCGCTAGACGAATACCGCTCCTGGAAGGCTGAGGAGCGGTAGTGATGTTTGAGCACTCAAGTCTGCCAACTGAGATATGAGCAGAGCAGAGAGGGCAGGAACCAGGGCAGTTAATCTCTCTGGGCCTTGAGGGAAGTAAACACAGCATGGGATTGTTGACAGTAAATAAACTGATAAGAATGTGGTGATACGGAAACAAAAATGATAAAATTGATCACCACGATGGTGGAAGACAAGCTAATGGGACAATCACGTCATGATATTCTAATGAAGCATAGTAAGTATAATACTTTTATTAACCAATTAGCATATTCGTTTCACATCTTCCTTAACATTCTTTTGAGACAATGTTAATTATTTACACTCTTGCATTTACATTCTTGAACCATAGTAATTTCCAAGGTTTTATACAGGTAATGTTTTCTCACCAACAACTGTCACTTTAAAGTAACAAAAATCGAAATGTCCCGAGCTGTCGAAAGTATGACATGAAACAGTTGTGTCACCGAACGGGAACGGAGACGGGTCCAATAAGTAAGGGCACGTAACGTGAGGAGTAGTGTCCACATTGTCCCACACCGATGGTATGATGGTGACGTCTGAAGCTGTTGAAGCACCTTCGTCTGTTACTATGAGTGCGTCGGAGCAGTTGAGAATAGGTGGCTGGTTATCTAGGTGGAGCAAAGAATAAATCCGATAATGCATTTTAATTTGTACGATGATTACGGTTACAGCTCGTTATTCCTAAGAATTATTATTAGGAAAGTTCGAATTCTCCGAAGGTTCGTTATTCCGATGGTTCGTTTCTCCGAAAAATTGTTTTTTATTAACGAACCCTTAGGTATACGACATTTGTGTGTTCCGAATAACGTACCTTCGGAATAACGCACTGCTTCCATGAATATTATGTGCCACTTTGTGTAAACATTGTCTATTGGACAGTCTCACACAAAACCGGAAAACCAAGCACGCTCAAATAGGCCGAATGACGGAAATGTACTCACACCTTAGAGCGGTTCCCACATACCTTGTTATATTTGTTTAATCAATAGAAGCATAGTTTCAGTCTTCCGAAGTATGATTGAAATGTTTTCTACAGAAGGTTTTCAACTGTTTACAAAGTCACTGCAATGAGTATAGTGAATTTCACTTTGCATTTCGCTCATTACTTGATCATATTATTACGTCACTCATTTACAATGGCATTATCACACATCACTCAGTGGACAGGTCGGATCACATACATCTGTACATAGACATGTTAATCCAGTTTTTGCACATATGTCATCAAAGTTACTAACTGCCTTAATTAAATGAGATGTTTTAATGAAGGAGCGAGTGGACATGGATTCATGTTAGGGTATTCTCATGAAGCATAATAAGTTTTATAGTCTTAAACTATCAGCATATCGGTTTCACATCTACTGTAACATTATTGTGATAAAATGTTAATTATGTACACTATTGCATTTTCAAGGTTTCATACAAGCAATGTTTTCTCACCAACAACTGTCACGTTAAAGAAGCAAGTAGCTAAATTCCCCGAGCTGTCAGAAGCATTACATGAACCAGTTGTGTCACCGAAGGGAAACGATAATTCAAAGGGGCAAGTAACTTGAGGAGTATGGTCGACGTTGTCCCACACCGATGTGATGAAGGTGACGTCTGAAGCTGTTGAAGCACCTTCGTCCGTCATGACGAGTACGTCGAAGCAGTTGAGAATAGGTGGCTGGTTATCTAGGTGGAGCAAAGAATCAATCCGATAATGCATTCCAGTTTGTACGGTAATTACTATGTGCCACATTGTTTAAACATATTGCCCTGAAACGGACATCAGTGGCTCAAATTTACTTGAACGTATCGTTTCGACGAGTTGTTTTCCCCCACTATATCCAACATTCTCGACCCTTTGTCATAATTTATACCAACGTCACATCCCAAGTATATGAGGTGGTGATATTGGACCGTACAACATGCATGAAAATTATAAGCAATTGTCGGGGAGCATGCACATACACGTGGGATATTCTGTATGGATGCGAGCCACTCATTCAAACATCTCAAGGTCACCCCAAATATTAACAATACAAAACATGTTGGTAGTGTGGAATTTTTGACAAGTGAAAATTGTGAATTAGAAGAAAAGCATACATTATTGTAACCCTAATAAGGTTGGGAGGCATAATTGACCTGTCTGGCCCCTCTCCTCCTCTGGGATTATTCCGATTGCTCTGGAAAGCCTTGCCACTTTGTGACTTTGTGCCTGTTTTACCTTTTGAGTCTTGCGCATCTTTTAAAACCAAATTTGCAAAAATCGGATCTACCGTTACGAAGTCACCGTTACGATGTCAGCCCACAAGCGTCTCATTTTGGGATATGTATACAAAACAAAGGGAATTCAAATTGTCATAAAAAGAGATACTGCATTAGTTATTTGGTCTTGTTTTCATTTTAAATGTTTCGGGAGTGACTCGAAATTGATTAATTATATTATTAAAAAAAAAATACATATAACATAAGTAAAACAAATTTTGAATTATTTGACCTTATTTGCATACATTGTCATAAATTACCAAACATTTTTACAATATTTTATAAACATTATATGACTAGTGATGCAAATCCTCACGTCGATCACGGCCGAGATTACATGATACCATAATGCCTCCCCCCCCCCCCCCTGCCGTAGAAAGACCTTAAAGCTCTACAGACAATAAAACTACCTCAAAATTGTGTTTTACTGTATCTAAGGTAGATTTTCATGAAGATTACTAATAAAAACATATTTTACTCGTGGGAAAACCCGGTAAAATAAAAAAAATAGCAACTTGTAAATTCGCTTTAGTAACCCCCGTAAAAAAATGAGTCCGGGCCAAGAAAAATTACGTCATCTTTGGGGACAATCGCAGTATAGCTTGGTACTCTATTGTCATAGACGTACACACTGAGTGCATCTACTCACGTTGACAGAGAAATATTATTTCGAAAACTTGTTTAAGTTTATACCATGGAGGATCCACACTCAAATGTGTTGCTGCATCCTGCTACAATGCATTTCTTAGCCATTTTTAGTTAAGCCTCAATTTCCAAGCAAATTCGAGTTTGTTTTACTAGCAAGTCAAAGGCTCTGCATGTAAACCATGCACGCTCGTACTTTGTACTCCGTGTTGTGGTCCCCATGTGACGTCATGACCCGATGAGCAAGTACACACCCGCGCGCTCCGCTATAAATAACCTTTTTAGGAGAATGGAACGCCAATGCGAAAACCAAAAAAAGTTGCATACAAATTTACCTTTTTTGCCCAACTTAAGGATTTCTTTTAAAAAAAGAGTGTGGTATATCAGCAAAGGCACATATTCAAAGCTATAAATCGTAATCAAAGCCGGGATTTCACTATACCTTTAAATAGCACGGGCTTTAACAGGAAAGTATTTGTAGATACATATCCAAAGGATATATTAGCTACCGACTCATACGGTTAGAACGGCAAGTTGTGACTTAATCTGTCCTACTGTGAATGAAGGCCAACAATGGTGTTTACATATGAAGAGTTTTATCGCAAAACGCAATATATACATTTGAACCGATCTGAGATAAATAGCCTTTTCTGCTGTAATTAGATAAAAAAAGACTAGAATTTTCGAAACGTGGATTAAACGTATCTACCTATATGGACACCCCATATGACGTATACAATTAAAATCCGAGAAAATAATTGTTTTACCAAATTCACGATTTCTGATCATTTTTTTGCAAAACGCAATATATCCAAGCCTCTGTTTTGCAAAACGCAATATATCCAAGAATGCAATGCACCATTATAATTTAGGTATCTTTGGATATCAATTTTGGCTTAGCTTGGGAATAATAAGTCATACGTGTCCCGAAGTTATTTTGTTCTTTCTTTCCGGGCGGTTAGATAAGGCATTGCCATGGTAACCACAATTTTGCAATGACAAATCTTGTGGAGCGAACTACTTTCACAGTTTTTGAGCAATTTTGATGAAACTTGGTACACTTTATGTTCTTGATGTAAGGGTGTGCAAGACACATTTTCGTGAATGTTAGATATTAAAGGCGTTGCCATGGTAACCATAATTTTGCACCAAAAATATGATTATCTTGTGGAAAGAACTACTTTTACAGTTTTTGAGCAATTTTGATGAAACTTGGTACACTTTATGTTCTTGATGTAAGGGTGTGCAAGACACATTTTTTGGGAATATCAGATAAGGCTTTGCCATGGTAACCACAATTTGCACCAAAATTATGAAAATGTTGTGGAGCAAACTACTTCCACAGTTTTTGAGCAATTTTTATGAAACTTGACACACTGAATGTTCTTGAGGTAAGGGTGTGCAAGACAGTCTTGAACACGCTTACCTCACGAACATTCAGTGTGTCCAGTTTCATACAAATTGCTCAAAAACTGTGGAAGTAGTTCGCTCCACAAGATTTTCATATTTTTGGTGCAAAATTGTGGTTACCATGGCAACGCCTTATCTAACATTCACGACAAATGTGTCTTGCACACCCTTACATCAAGAACATAAAGTGTACCAAGTTCATCAAAATTGCTCAAAAACTGTAAAAGTAGTTCGCTCCACAAGATTTTCATATTTTTGGTGCAAAATACAACACAATACAAAATGTTAAAAAACAGAGAAATAATCCAAACAATAGTAAACAAAGAATAACCTGGCTATCCAATTTTCTTTTGTTGCATTATTAAATGGTTTGAAGAATATACGTAGTGAAATGTGCTTTATTGGCAAAAATGTGATTTTGTATGACTTTATTAATTTGCATAAATTACCATAAATTTGAAAATTAGTGAATAAAAGAAGAAAAATTAAATTATCATAGTATTATTTATACTTTATTTGACACGCGTGCACTTTTTTGCGGCTATCGGGTGTTTCACGGCCGAGATCTTAAGGGGGCCATAATGACACTCTGGACGTAGAAAGACCTCAAATAGTCCAACCTTTTTTCATGTGGCCTCAGGTTGGCGACCACAGCTTTCAGAATGCCAAAATGGTTTAAATTGTTAATATGCTGGGTGCCCTTGACAGTACATTTGACTAGCTGCCTTGCTTTTATACACAAATTCCCACTGGACTTTATTTTGGTGTACATGCTCCGAGAATACAAAGTAATTTTGTTTAAATAGTAAAACACATATAAAAGTTGTCTCCTAGTTCCTTACCAAAAACAGTGACGTTGAAGGAACAACTTGCTTCATTTCCCGAGATGTCTGATGCATTACACGAAACGACAGTGTCGCCAAACGGGAACAAAAAGTTGAGTGGATGAGAACAAGTTAGATGAGGGGTACTATCCACATTGTCCCATACTGCTGGTATGAAGGTGACGTCTGAAGCTGTTGAAGCACCTTCGTCCGTCATGGCGAGTGCGTCGGAGCAGTTGAACATAGGTGGCTGGTTATCTAGGTAGAGCAAATGATAAATCAGATAATGCATTTCAGTTTGTAGGATTATTACTATGTGTCACATTATCTATTGGACAATCTCACACAACACCAGCAACCAAATCACGCCCAAATAGGCTAATGACGAACATTCAGTTACATCTTGTATCGGTTTCCACATACCTTGTTATATTTGCATTATCAATATAAGCATGGTTCTGGTATTTTAAATTATCCTTCGTTATAAAGATATGTTTGATTTAAGTATTCTCTACTAAACATTTCCAACTGTGTACAAGGTCAATGCAATGAGTACAGTGAATCTCACTTTGCATTTCCCTCATTACTTGGTCATATATGACGTAACTCATTTACAATGGAATTATCACGCATCGCTCATTGGACTCAGATCACATACATAGACATGTTATCAAACCTTCGTCAGTTATTGCACATTTGTCAACAAAGTTACTAAATCCCTTTTATAAGATGTGTAAATGAAGAGTTAACTGGATATGGAGAATGGCACATTTTATACTTAAAAGCCTTTTAGCAAATCGCTTTCACAACTACCGATTTCTTCTTTGAGAAAAAGTTAATTATGTAGGCCTACACTTTCCTGGACCGTAGTATTTTTCAAGGTTGTATACAAGTTTCGTTTTCTCACCAACAACTGTTACGTTAAAGGAGCAAGTAGCGAAATTTCCAGAGTTGTCGGAGGCATTACAGAAAACAGTTGTGTCACCGAACGGGAACGGAGACGGGTCCAATAAGTAAGGACAAGTAACGTTAGGAGTTTTGTCCACATTGTCCCACACCGATGGGATGATAGTGACGTTTGAAGCTGTTGAAGCACCTTCGTCCGTTACGACCAGCGCGTCGGAGCAGTTGAGAATAGGTGGCTGGTTATCTAGGTAGAGAACAAAAATAAATCCGATAATGCATTTTAGTTTGTGCGATGATTATTACGGCCACTTTATGTAAACATTTTGGCCCGAATTCTCATCAGTGGCCTTACTTGAGCCTGGCCTAAAAAGACAAAGGCTACCTGTAACCAGTTAAACAATTTTGGACCTGCAGACCGATTAATTGATGCTATTCGCTACCATAGATATTCTAATTTTTTCTTTTCATTATCCAGTCAATCCCTCTAGGTCTGCTTTATAGAATGTACAAAGGGCTGCATGGTATATCCAGAATAGTACATGTATAACCGATCACCAGCAATACGATTTCCTGGATGATCCAGAACGCAATATGGCTGATGACCGACTATATGACTGAATTTTAAGGGGCCCATTGTCCTGATTTCTATAAGCAGAACTCAAGGGATTGGCTGGATAATGAAAATAACAAATAGAATATATCTGGTGGCGAATAACAACGATCAACAGTTCTTTATGTGCACATTGGTTTAACTCGTTACCAATAGTCTTTTTCTTTTTAGGTCAGGTTCAAGTTGAGCCACTGAGGAGAATTCGGGTCGATTTCTCTGGGTCTCACACAACACCGGGAACCAAGCACGCTCTAATACGCCAAAGACAAAAATTAACCTACATATTGTAGCAGTTCTCCTATAGCTTGTTGTATTTGTGTAATCAATATAACTTATATCAATATAACTTATACGCATGGTTTTGGTCTTCCAAAAATCTCCTTCGTTATACAGATACGTATGATTTAGGTGTTCTCTTCTGAGGATTTTAAACTGTGTACAAAGTCACTGCAATGATTGTATAAAATATCACTTTGCATTTCGCTCATTACTTGGTAATAAGCCGTTACTCATTTACAATAACATTATCACACATCACTCAATGGTCATATCATATCACTTACATAGACCTGTTATCAATCCTTCATCAGTTGTTGCACATATGTCAACAAAGTTACTAGCTACCTTTAATATGTTTGAATGAACGATCGACTGGACATGGAAATGACAGTATAATCTCATGAAGCATAATAAGTTGTTTACTCTTATCCTATAAACATACTGATTTCACATCTACTACAACATTATTTTTTATGAAATTTATGTTGTACATTCTTTCATTCACACTCTTGAACCGTAGTAATTTTAGAGGTTAAATACAAGCATTTTTTCTCACCAACAACTGTCACGTTAAAGGAACAAGTAGCGAAATTTCCCGAGCTGTCGGAAGCATTACATGAAACAGTTGTGTCACCAAACGGGAACCAAAAGGTATGTGGGTGGGTGCAAGTAACGTGAAGAGTATAATTGTCCACGTTGTCCCACACTGATGGTATGAAGGTGACGTCTGAAGCGGTTGGAGCACCTTCGTCCGTCATGGCGAGTGCGTCGGAGCAGTTGAGAATAGGTGGCTGGTTATCTAGGTGGAGCAAATAATCAATTCGATAATGCATTTCAGTTTGTATGATGATTACGATGTGCCACATTGTCTCTTGGACAGTCTCACACAACATCGGAAAACCAAGCACGCTCAAATAGGCCACAGACGAAAATGTACTTACACCTTTGTTTAATCAATATAAGCATGGTCTTCGTCTTCCGAAATTCTATTTCGATATTATAAATATCATTATAAAAAAGAAGAAAAAAAAAAGAAAACCGAAACATGCAACCATGCTTTTATTGGTAATACAAGTACATTGAGAATCGTTTAAGCCCTTAGAAAGTTAAGCGGATTTTGATACTAGCTCCCTTTAATGTATAGTCTGTCGTGTTCTTGTGAGAAAATTGGGATAGTTGGGTTTTGGTAAAGAGAGTACAGCTTTGGTCAAACTGAATTTTAGTATCCAAAACCTGTATCATTACATTACAAACTAATAGTTTGTTAACTTCTTTGTTAACGACTGGTTCAAAATTATCGAATAATTGGGGGCCACACAATTATTACAAATATGTCAGCCATTTCTGAACCAATTTTGAGCAAATAAATTCATTCTGTAATTATAATTGTATGCTCTTTCAAAATTTATACTCAAGTTTTCATTATCTCACAACAAAATTGTGTGTGTGTAGCGCCCTCTATACCAAAACTCTCTTATCCCTTTCAAATGACAACGAAGCAATGAACGATGAAAAGGGATCAAATCTGGATAAACAAGTATGAAAAAACACTACTATACATTACTTGGCACTTTCGGTGGAATACAAAACCTGGCATTTGACTATGATGGTGAGAAAAAAACAATTTGTTCCGGGCATTGGAGTAAAAGAAAGTCTTTGGATGCTCGTAAAAATTGTCCGCGAAAAGCCTAAAAATGGAGCCCCAGAGAGTCTTTGAAAAAAGAGACATATTTAGTTTGGCTTTAAGAATTAAGATACGTCATGATCTGCATTGAGAAAACGTCATTGACACAACCTAATTTTAGATAACACTTTCAGGATCTCACCATCAGGTTTGATGCGTTAAAATTTGTTATGAAATAGTTTTAAATTATTAAGCATATGCATGCACTTCTATGAATCGAATTTGTTTCTAAAGTTTAAAACATATCAAATTTCTACTCCCTTACCAATAACGGTGACGTTGAAGGAGCAACTTGCAACATTTTCTGAGTTGTCTGAAGCATTACATGACACCGTTGTGTCGCCGAACGGGAACGGAAAGTTGAGTGGGTGGGAACAAGTAAGGCTCGGAGTATTGTCCACGTTGTCCAATACTGCTGGTATGAAGGTAATGTTTGAGGCTGTTGAAGCACCTACATCTGTCATGACTAGTACTGCGATGCAGTTTAGGACAGGGGCTTGGTTATCTGTATTGAGTAAAAATTTAATATATTCAGTTAAACGTCAGGCAATCCAGTGTAGGTTTTTCCTAATGGTCTCAAAGTTAGAGTAGATCTTTGTATAGATGAAGAGAGGAATTTGTGTAAAGAAACTTGGATGTGTTGTGTCGTACTCAAAGAATACTTTACAACCCTTTTCGGTACACCCCTTATATTTACTAAATTTAAGTCAGATTCCACGTTCTTCACTATTGCTTTGAATTTATCGTTTCGTCAAGCTGTTCCCCACTAAATGCAACGTTTTTGAAAGCCGCTGTACTTCTCCGCTTGCTGCAAACGTTCCACAAAAAAAAGAGCTAACGGCTGCCACGCACCATCAACCAGTTGCTGCAGCACACCGCCGACTCACACATCGGATGCACCCACGATGATAGACAAGGGCATAGGCTGTGCCAGGAGCATACACTTGGCCAGCACATGCTTCACTTGTTCAAAGGCCGCCAGTACAGCATCATCCTCGGCGAGGGACTCATTCTTCTTATTCCTACCCTTGACCTGATCAGTCAACGGCAGCACGATGTCAGTACAACGTGCTCCTCCTGCTCCTCAAAAAGATCGTTTATGTATGCGTACAAAAACGGCAGATCCCGCAAGGTCTCGTCGATGAACCGCTGGAAAGTCTGCGCAGCGTTGAGCAAGCCAACCGGCATGCGCACATGTGTTTTCACTACACATTGACGAGGTGTACCCATGATCGTTCACATTTTCGCGTACAGACGGGTCTAAGTAGCATATGTTCAGGCGCGAACATTTTATTTTCGTGGACATTGTAGATAGGTTTTATTTTCATGACAAAAGAACCGATGAGCTGTACAATTTGTACACATTGTATAGCGCATCGGTTCTTTTGTCATGAAAATAAAACCTATTTACAATGTCCACGAAAATAAAATGTTCGAGACTGAACATATGCTACTTAGACGCGTCTGTACGCGAAAATGTGAACGATCATGGGTACACCTCGTCAATTTGTAGTGACACCACCGGGACAAGGTTTAATTCAAAATTCAGAGTTAATCTTTGTGTCTGTGAAGAGAGGAGTGCAGTTATTTTGGATTCAGAAACTTGGAAATGCAACCTTACAACGGAGGAAAATAAATTGCATATAAACCGAACACAAAAAGTAACTACCCCCGAAACAATTGTTTCATAATTTCATAACCAAGAATCGTTTCAAGATTTCGTCTTGCCAAGATATCCCTATGGTAGTTAGGAAAACAATGCGTAAAATTAAGAGGTAACCATTAATCCATGGTTGAGTGAGCACACATTATAGAGGAAATAGTCATATTTCAAAATTCGCAAAAGTATTATCATTTCAAATTATTGAGAATCGGAAAATCAAAATATGCACTGTTTTACAATTGCAATAAATGCATTTTACCACATGTGCGATAAAAAAAAGAAGAATATAATAACAAATAGCATTGTTTCATAAACCATAATTAATACATTCAGCCACATGTGCTGTTTCACAACAATGTACAGGCATACGCAATACCTTGTGACTTTTGAATTGGGTCATTTTGTCTTTAACCTGTGCTCATTCAGCCATAAAGTGATGAATATCACTGATTTTCACACATATCAAACGTAACAACTGTGCCAATATTTTGGTACGATGACATCTTGAAACAATTATTGGGTATAAAATTATGAGCAGTTATTTAGGGGGGTAGTTACTTGTTGTGTTCGGTTTAGCTCTATTCCAACAATTATGCAAAGTCGAATGTTGAATCAAGTAATTAAATCGAATAAAAGTTCCTTACCTTCAACAGTAATATTCAAGCTACAACTTGCAACATTCCCGGAGCTGTCTGAAGCAATGCATGAAACCGTTGTGTTGCCAAACGGGAACGAAAAGTTGAGTCGATGGGAACAGGTAAGTAGGGGGGAACTATCCACATTGTCCCATAGCGCTGGCATGAAGGTGACGTCAGAAGCAGTAGAGGCACCTACGTCCGTCATGAAGAGTGCGTCAGAGCAGTTCATGATAGGTGCTTGGTTATCTGAATAAAGAAAGGAATAACCCAATAATGCATCTCAGTCATTACTAGTTATTACTTGTCAAATTGCTTTATAAACGCATTGGCTCTTGAATTACAAAATTGCGATTGTTAGTCATTTGCTTATTTCTTACCTGTAACGTTAATCAGAAAGCTACAAGTGTTGATGTTGTTGTTTGAATCTGACACATTGCAGGTGACAATGGTCACTCCGAAGGGAAACTTTGTGCCGGATAAGTAGTTACAGTTGGCCATTGGTTGTTCATCGACATTGTCGGTAAAACGCATCGCAAACGTGACGTTGGCCCTATCCGAACCCGAGTCTGTATTTTGTGTGATGTCCGAGGGGCACATTGGAAGCTCTGTGTCTGTTCATAGAAAAAAGAATTGTAAACACAATGTGAAATGTATTACTTCTCTAGAAATCAATTTCATGTCCATGACAATTTTAATGCATACGCCTATCAGGACATCGACTGCTGGTAATATTAAGGTACATATTCTCGCAAAATATTGCCATCTGAATGTACAAATAGTTCTTATATATAGTATTTACAAAACTGACAAATCAATGTATTTTAGTGACTTACCAACAACTGTGACATTGAATGAACACCTTGCGACATTTCCAGAGCTATCTGAAGCATTACATGAAACCGTTGTGCTGCCAAACGGGAACGAAAAGTTGAATGGATGGGAACAAGTAAGAAGAGGGAAACTGTCCACATTGTCCCATACCCATGGTATGAAGGTAAAGTCTGAAGCAGTAGAGGCACCTACGTCCGTCATAACGAGTGCTTCGGAGCAGATTAGAGTAGGGGCTTGGTTATCTGCATTGAAAAAGTGAAAACACACAAAGTTAATGCAGCATACCCATGTATGTATATTTTACCCCATTCACTACGAAAATCTGGTGTACCATGTATTAATTATGACAAATTGAATTTCTCGTAGACAAGGTGTTGTTCAAGATACAGAGTTAATCCTTGTGCCTGTGAAGTACAGTTATTCTGTATTCAGAAACCTTTATACAATTATGTCCTGCTCAGAACAAAGAATGATTGTTATGTTTAGTACGACTGTCATATCAATGTGACTTTCCGAAAATTAGTTTCTTTTTCCATTTACCTCCCTTATTTGTTAAATGTATCATTCTTTTGAGCAGTTTTTGTGTAAAAAATAAAATTCATGACACGATTTCATGATACCACCTTACAACGGAGAAAATTAAATTGCATATAGTTCCTTTCCAACAAGGATTGAATGTTGAATAAAGTAATTCAAACAAATACGAGAGAGTTGTTTTTTAAGTTCCTTACCATAAATTGTAATATTAAAGCTACAACTTGCAACATTCCCGGAGCTGTCTGAAGCATTACATGAAACCGTGGTGATGGCGAATGGGAACGCAAAGTTGAGTCGATGGGAACAAGTAAGGAGGGGGGAACTATCCACATTGTCCAATACTGCTGGTATGAAGTTGACGTCCGAAGCAGTAGGGGCATCTACGTCCGTCATGAAGAGTGCGTCAGAGCAGTTCATTATAGGTGCTTGGTTATCTGAATAGACAAAAATATAACCCAATAATGCATTATTTAGTCATTACTTTGTCAAATTGCTTAAACATATCGGCTCTAGAAATTGAATGAAAAAAAATGGCGATTGTAAGTCATTTGCTGATTTCTTACCTGTAACATTTATCAGAAAGCTACAATTGTTGATGTTGTTGCTTGAATCTGAAACATTGCAGGTGACAATGGTCTCTCCGAAGGGAAACTTAGTGCCGGATAAGTAGGTACAGTTAGCCATTGGTTGTTCATCAACATTGTCCGTAAAACGCATCACAAACGTGACAATGGCTCCGTCCGAACCCGGATCTGTCACTTGTGTGATGTCCGAGGGGCACATTGGAAGCTCTGTGTCTGTTTATAGAAAAAAGAATTGTAAACAGAATGTGAAACGCATTACTTCGCTAGAAATCAATGTCATGTCCATGACAATTTTAATACATACGCCTATGAGGACATTGACTGCTTGCAATATTAAGGTACGTATTCTCGCAAAATATTGCCATCTGAATGTACAAATAGTTATTATATATAGTATTTACAAAACTAAAAAATCAATGCCTTTTAGTGCCTTACCAACAACTGTGACATTGAATGAACAACTTGCGACATTTCCAGAGCTGTCTGAAGCATTACATGAAACCGTGGTGGTGCCCAACACGAACGACCAGTTGAGTGGGTGGGAACAAGTAAGGAGAGGGCGATTATCCACATTGTCCCATACTGCTGGTATGAAGGTGACGTTTGAAGCTGTTGGTGCACCTACGTCTGTCATAAACAGTGCGTCGGAGCAGTTCAGAGTAGGGGCTTGGTTATCTGCATTGAAAAAGTGAAAACACACAAAGTGAATGCAGCATACCCATGTATGTATATTTTACCCCATTCACTACGAAAATCCGGTATACCATGTATTAGTTATGGCAAATTGAATTTCTCGTTGACAAGGTGTTGTTCAAGATACAGAGTTAATCCTTGTACCTGTAAAGAGAGAAGTACAGTCATTCTGGATTCGGAACTCTCATACACTTATGTCCTGCTCAGAACGATGAATGATTTTTATGTTTCGTACGACTGTCATATCAATGTGACTTTCCGGAAATTAGTTTCTTTTTCCATTTACCTCCCTTATTTGTTAAATGTATCATTCTTTTGAGCAGTTTTTGTGTAAAAAATAAAATTCATGACACGATTTCATGATACCACCTTACAACGGAGAAAATTAAATTGCATATAGTTCCTTTCCAACAAGGATTGAATGTTGAATAAAGTAATTCAAACAAATACGAGAGAGTTGTTTTCAAGTTCCTTACCATAAACTGTAATATTAAAGCTACAACTTGCAACATTCCCGGAGCTGTCTGAAGCATTACATGAAACCGTGGTGATGCCGAACGGGAACGCAAAGTTGAGTCGATGGGAACAAGTAAGGAGGGGGGAACTATCCACATTGTCCCATACTGCTGGTATGAAGTTGACGTCTGAAGCAGTAGGGGCATCTACGTCCGTCATGAAGAGTGCGTCAGAGCAGTTCATTATAGGTGCTTGGTTATCTGAATAGACAAAAATATAACCCAATAATGCATTATTTAGTCATTACTTAGTCAAATTGCTTAAACATATCGGCTCTAGAAATTGAATGGAAAAAAAATGGCGATTGTAAGTCATTTGCTGATTTCTTACCTGTAACATTTATCAGAAAGCTACAATTGTTGATGTTGTTGCTTGAATCTGAAACATTGCAGGTGACTATGGTCTCTCCGAAGGGAAACTTAGTGCCGGATAAGTTATAGGTGACAATGGTCTCTCCGAAGGGAAACTTAGTGCCGGATAAGTAGGTACAGTTAGCCATTGGTTGTTCGACATTGTCCGTAAAACGCATCGCAAACGTGACAATGGCGCAGTCCGAACCCGGATCTGTCACTAGTGTGATGTCCGAGGGGCACATTGGAAGCTCTGTGTCTGTTTATAGAAAAAAGAATTGTAAACACAATGTGAAACGCATTACTTCGCTAGAAATCAATGTCATGTCCATGACAATTTTAATACATACGCCTATGAGGACATTGACTGCTTGCAATATTAAGGTACGTATTCTCGCAAAATATTGCCATCTGAATGTACAAATAGTTATTATAAACTGGGCTCCAAAAGAAACTTATCACTTTTTCAGAGCGACGCTCACTAAAATCCATAGCACCAAATTGATTCATATTTAGACACAGATAAGCTATTATTCTCCTTATGAAGCATATCTCAAAAATTACAAGTTTGCTTTTGCCAAAAAAGAGAAAAATGTCATGGAATCACTACAGGTCACGTTTAAAAAATCACAGAAACTGCTCGCTGCGAACCTCCACGAAAGACGGTCTATTCAGAACTGTCAATACCTATTCATTCAACTTCAAAGCGGGTTATGTAACCCCTAGACTGGCTATTGTCCGTACCGCGGCTCTGTGCCCGGAAAGCGAGCAGTTTCTGTAATTTTTGAAAAATGACCTCTTGCGATTTCACCTTAATTTATTCTTTGTTGACTAAAGCAAAAATATTTTTTTAAAGATGAGCTTGCTACGGAGTATTATATCTATTCTATGCCCAATTATGATTACTTTTTATGCTTTGGATTTTAATGTGTGTCGCTCTGAAGAAGTGATAAGTTTCTTTTGGAGACCAGTTTATATAGTAATTACAAAACTGACAAATCAATGCCTTTTAGTGCCTTACCAACAACTGTGACATTGAATGAACACCTTGCGACATTTCCAGAGCTGTCTGAAGCATTACATGAAACCGTGGTGGTGCCCAACACGAACGACCAGTTGAGTGGGTGGGAACAAGTAAGGAGAGGGCGATTATCCACATTGTCCCATACTGCTGGTATGAAGGTGACGTTTGAAGCTGTTGGTGCACCTACGTCTGTCATAAACAGTGCGTCGGAGCAGTTCAGAGTAGGGGCTTGGTTATCTGCATTGAAAAAGTGAAAACACACAAAGTTAATGCAGCATACCAATGTATGTATATTTTACCCCATTCACTACGAAAATCCGCTGTACCATGTATTAATTATGACAAATTGAATTTCTCGTTGACAAGATGTTGTTCAAGATACAGAGTTAATCCTTGTACCTGTGAAGAGAGAAGTACAGTCATTCTGGATTCAGAAACCTTTATACAATTATGTCCTGCTCAGAACGATAAATGATTGTTATGTTTCCTACGACTGTCATATCCATTTGACTTTCCGAAAATTAGTTTCTTTTTCCATTAACCTCCGTTATTTGTTAAATGTATCATTCTTTGAGCAGTTTTTGTGTAAAAAATCAAATTCATGACACAATTTCATGATACCACCTTACGACGGAGAAAATTAAATTGCATATAGTTCCTTTCCAACAAGGATTGAATGTTGAATGTTGTATCAAGTAATTAAAACAAATACAAGAGAGTTGTTTTCAAGTTCCTTACCATAAACTGTAATATTAAAGCTACAACTTGCAACATTCCCGGAGCTGTCTGAAGCATTACATGAAACCGTGGTGGTGCCGAACGGGAACGAAAAGTTGAGTCGATGGGAACAAGTAAGGAGGGGGGAACTATCCACATTGTCCCATACTGCTGGTATGAAGTTGACGTCCGAAGCAGTAGGGGCATCTACGTCCGTCATGAAGAGTGCTTCGGAGCAGTTCATTATAGGTGCTTCGTTATCTGAATTTACAAAGAAATAACCCAATAATGCATTATTTAGTCATTACTTTGTCAAAATGCTTAAACATATCGGCTCTAGAAATTGAATGAAACAAAAATGGCGATTGTAAGTTATTTGCTGATTTCTTACCTGTAACATTTATCAGAAAGCTACAGTTGTTGATGTTGTTGCTTGAATCTGAAACATTGCAGGTGACAATGGTTTCTCCGAAGATAAACTTAGTGCCGGATAAGTAGGTACAGTTAGCCATTAGTTGTTCATCGTCATTGTCCGTAAAACGCATCGCAAACGTGACGTTGGCCCTATCCGAACCCGAGTCTGTATTTTGTGTGATGTCCGAGGGGCACATTGGAAGTTCTGTGTCTGTTCATAGAAAACAAGAATTGTAAACACAATGAGAAACGTATTACTTTTCTAGAAATCAATTTCATGTCCATGACAATTTTAATGCATACGCCTATCAGGACATTGACTGCTTGCAATATTAAGGTACATATTCTCGCAAAATATTGCCATCTGAGTGTACAAATAGTTCTTATATATAGTATTTACAAAACTGACTAATCAATGCCTTTTAGTGCCTTACCAACAACTGTGACATTGAATGAACACCTTGCGACATTTCCAGAGCTGTCTGAAGCATTACATGAAACCGTGGTGGTGCCCAACACGAACGACCAGTTGAGTGGGTGGGAACAAGTAAGGAGAGGGCGATTATCCACATTGTCCCATACTGCTGGTATGAAGGTGACGTTTGAAGCTGTTGATGCACCTACGTCTGTCATAAACAGTGCGTCGGAGCAGTTCAGAGTAGGGGCTTGGTTATCTGCATTGAAATAGTGAAAACACACAAAGTTAATGCAGCATACCCATGTATGTATATTTTACCCCATTCACTACGAAAATCCGCTGTACCATGTATTAATTATGACAAATTGAATTTCTCGTTGACAAGATGTTGTTCAAGATACAGAGTTAATCCTTGTACATGTGAAGAGAGAAGTACAGTCATTCTGGATTCAGAAACCTTTATACAATTATGTCCTGCTCAGAACGATAAATGATTGTTATGTTTCGTACGACTGTCATATCCATTTGACTTTCCGAAAATTAGTTTCTTTTTCCATTAACCTCCGTTATTTGTTAAATGTATCATTCTTTGAGCAGTTTTTGTGTACAAAATAAAATTCATGACACGATTTCATGATACCACCTTACGACGGAGAAAATTAAATTGCATATAGTTCCTTTCCAACAAGGATTGAATGTTGAATGTTGTATCAAGTAATTAAAACAAATACAAGAGAGTTGTTTTCAAGTTCCTTACCATAAACTGTAATATTAAAGCTACAACTTGCAACATTCCTGGAGCTGTCTGAAGCATTACATGAAACCGTGGTGGTGCCGAACGGGAACGAAAAGTTGAGTCGATGGGAACAAGTAAGGAGGGGGGAACTATCCACATTGTCCAATACTGCTGGTATGAAGTTGACGTCCGAAGCAGTAGGGGCATCTACGTCCGTCATGAAGAATGCTTCGGAGCAGTTCATTATAGGTGCTTCGTTATCTGAATAGACAAAGAAATAACCCAATAATGCATTATTTAGTCATTACTTTGTCAAAATGCTTAAACATATCGGCTCTAGAAATTGAATGAAACAAAAATGGCGATTGTAAGTTATTTGCTGATTTCTTACCTATAACATTTATCAGAAAGCTACAGTTGTTGATGTTGTTGCTTGAATCTGAAGCATTGCAGGTGACAATGGTTTCTCCGAAGATAAACTTAGTGCCGGATAAGTAGGTACAGTTAGCCATTGGTTGTTCATCGTCATTGTCCGTAAAACGCATCGCAAACGTGACGTTGGCCCTATCCGAACCCGAGTCTGTATTTTGTGTGATGTCCGAGGGGCACATTGGAAGTTCTGTGTCTGTTCATAGAAAACAAGAATTGTAAACACAATGAGAAACTTATTACTTTTCTAGAAATCAATTTCATGTCCATGACAATTTTAATGCATACGCCTATCAGGACATTGACTGCTTGCAATATTAAGGTACATATTCTCGCAAAATATTGCCATCTGAGTGTACAAATAGTTCTTATATATAGTATTTACAAAACTGACAAATCAATGCCTTTTAGTGCCTTACCAACAACTGTGACATTGAATGAACACCTTGCGACATTTCCAGAGCTGTCTGAAGCATTACATGAAACCGTGGTAGTGCCCAACACGAACGACCAGTTGAGTGGGTGGGAACAAGTAAGGAGAGGGCGATTATCCACATTGTCCCATACTGCTGGTATGAAGGTGACGTTTGAAGCTGTTGGTGCACCTACGTCTGTCATAAACAGTGCGTCGGAGCAGTTCAGAGTAGGGGCTTGGTTATCTGCATTGAAATAGTGAAAACACACAAAGTTAATGCAGCATACCCATGTATGTATATTTTACCCCATTCACTACGAAAATCCGGTGTACCATGTATTAATTATGGCAAATTGAATTTTTCGTTGACAAGGTCTTGTTCAAGATACAGAGTTAATCTTTGTGCCTGTAAAGAGAGAAGTACAGTCATTCTGTATTCAGAAACTTTTATACAATTATGTCCTGCTCAGAACGATAAATGATTGTTTTGTTTCGTACGACTGTCATATCCATGGGACTTTCCGAAAAGTAGTTTCATTTTCCATTAACCTCCGTTATTTGTTAAATGTATCATTCTTTGAGCAGTTTTTGTGTAAAAAATCAAATTCATGACACGTTTTCATGATACCACCTTACAACGGAGAAAATTAAATTGCATATAGTTTCCTTCCAACAAGGATTGAATGTTGAATGTTGTATCAAGTAATTAAAACAAATACAAGAGAGTTGTTTTCAAGTTCCTTACCATAAACTGTAATATTAAAGCTACAATTTGCAACATTCCCGGAGCTGTCTGAAGCATTACATAAAACCGTGGTGATGCCCAACGGGAACGAAAAGTTGAGTCGATGGGAACAAGTAAGGAGGGGGGGACTATCCACATTGTCCAATACTGCTGGTATGAAGTTGACGTCCGAAGCAGTAGGGGCATCTACGTCCGTCATGAAGAGTGCTTCGGAGCAGTTCATTATAGGTGCTTCGTTATCTGAATAGATAAAGAAATAACCCAATAATGCATTATTTAGTCATTACTTTGTCAAATTGCTTAAACATATCGGGTCTAGAAATTGAATGAAACAAAAATGGCGATTGTAAGTTATTTGCTGATTTCTTACCTGTAACATTTATCAGAAAGCTACAGTTGTTGATGTTGTTGCTTGAATCTGAAACATTGCAAGTGACAATGGTCTCTCCGAAGGGAAACTGAGTGCCGGATAAGTAGGTACAGTTAGCCATTGGTTGTTCATCGACATTGTCCGTAAAACGCATCGCAAACGTGACATTGGCACTATCCGAACCCGAGTCTGTATTTTGTGTGATGTCCCAGGGGCACATTGGAAGCTCTGTGTCTGTTTATAGAAAAAAAATTGTAAACACAATGTGAAACGTCTTACTTCTCTAGAGATAAATTTCATGTCCATGACAAATTGAATGCATACGCCTATCAGGACATTGACTGCTTGCAATATTAAGGTACATATTCTCGCAAAATATTGCCACCTGAATGTACAAATAGTTCTTATATATAGTATTTACAAAACTGACAAATCAATGCCTTTTAGTGCCTTACCAACAACTGTGACATTGAATGAACACCTTGCGACATTTCCAGAGCTGTCTGAAGCATTACATGAAACCGTGGTGGTGCCCAACACGAACGACCAGTTGAGTGGGTGGGAACAAGTAAGGAGAGGGCGATTATCCACATTGTCCCATACTGCTGGTATGAAGGTGACGTTTGAAGCTGTTGGTGCACCTACGTCTGTCATAAACAGTGCGTCGGAGCAGTTCAGAGTAGGGGCTTGGTTATCTGCATTGAAATAGTGAAAACACACAAAGTTAATGCAGCATACCCATGTATGTATATTTTACCCCATTCACTACGAAAATCCGGTGTACCATGTATTAATTATGGCAAAATGAATTTTTCGTTGACAAGGTCTTGTTCAAGATACAGAGTTAATCCTTGTGCCTGTGAAGAGAGAAGTACAGTCATTCTGTATTCAGAAACTTTTATACAATTATGTCCTGCTCAGAAAAATAAATGATTGTTTTGTTTCGTACGACTGTCATATCCATGGGACTTTCCGAAAATTAGTTTCATTTTCCATTAACCTCCGTTATTTGTTAAATGTATCATTCTTTGAGCAGTTTTTGTGTAAAAAATTCAAATTCATGACACGATTTCATGATACCACCTTACAACGGAGAAAATTAAATTGCATATAGTTCCTTTCCAACAAGGATTGAATGTTGAATAAAGTAATTCAAACAAATACGAGAGAGTTGTTTTGAAGTTCCTTACCATAAACTGTAATATTAAAGCTACAACTTGCAACATTCCCGGAGCTGTCTGAAGCATTACATGAAACCGTGGTGGTGCCGAACGGGAACGAAAAGTTGAGTCGATGGGAACAAGTAAGGAGGGGGGAACTATCCACATTGTCCCATACTGCTGGTATGAAGTTGACGTCCGAAGCAGTAGGGGCATCTACGTCCGTCATGAAGAGTGCTTCGGAGCAGTTCATTATAGGTGCTTCGTTATCTGAATTTACAAAGAAATAACCCAATAATGCATTATTTAGTCATTACTTTGTCAAAATGCTTAAACATATCGGCTCTAGAAATTGAATGAAACAAAAATGGCGATTGTAAGTTATTTGCTGATTTCTTACCTGTAACATTTATCAGAAAGCTACAGTTGTTGATGTTGTTGCTTGAATCTGAAACATTGCAGGTGACAATGGTCTCTCCGAAGGAAAACTGAGTGCCGGATAAGTAGGTACAGTTAGCCATTGGTTGTTCATCGACATTGTCCGTAAAACGCATCGCAAACGTGACATTGGCACTATCCGAACCCGAGTCTGTATTTTGTGTGATGTCCGAGGGGCACATTGGAAGCTCTGTGTCTGTTTATAGAAAAAAAAAATTGTAAACACAATGTGAAACGTATTACTTCTCTAGAGATAAATTTCATGTCCATGACAAATTTAATGCATACGCCTATCAGGACATTGACTGCTTGCAATATTAAGGTACATATTCTCGCAAAATATTGCCATCTGAATGTACAAATAGTTCTTATATATAGTATTTACAAAACTGACAAATCAATGCCTTTTAGTGCCTTACCAACAACTGTGACATTGAATGAACACCTTGCGACATTTCCAGAGCTGTCTGAAGCATTACATGAAACCGTGGTGGTGCCCAACACGAACGACCAGTTGAGTGGGTGGGAACAAGTAAGGAGAGGGCGATTATCCACATTGTCCCATACTGCTGGTATGAAGGTGACGTTTGAAGCTGTTGGTGCACCTACGTCTGTCATAAACAGTGCGTCGGAGCAGTTCAGAGTAGGGGCTTGGTTATCTGCATTGAAATAGTGAAAACACACAAAGTTAATGCAGCATACCCATGTATGTATATTTTACCCCATTCACTACGAAAATCCGGTGTACCATGTATTAATTATGGCAAATTGAATTTTTCGTTGACAAGGTCTTGTTCAAGATACAGAGTTAATCCTTGTGCCTGTGAAGAGAGAAGTACAGTCATTCTGTATTCAGAAACTTTTATACAATTATGTCCTGCTCAGAACAATAAATGATTGTTTTGTTTCGTACGACTGTCATATCCATGGGAATTTCCGAAAATTAGTTTCATTTTCCATTAACCTCCGTTATTTGTTAAATGTATCATTCTTTGAGCAGTTTTTGTGTAAAAAATCAAATTCATGACACGATTTCATGATACCACCTTACAACGGAGAAAATTAAATTGCATATAGTTCCTTTCCAACAAGGATTGAATGTTGAATGTGGTATCAAGTAATTAAAACAAATACAAGAGAGTTGTTTTCAAGTTCCTTACCATAAACTGTAATATTAAAGCTACAATTTGCAACATTCCCGGAGCTGTCTGAAGCATTACATGAAACCGTGGTGATGCCCAACGGGAACGAAAAGTTGAGTCGATGGGAACAAGTAAGGAGGGGGGGACTATCCACATTGTCCAATACTGCTGGTATGAAGTTGACGTCCGAAGCAGTAGAGGCATCTACGTCCGTCATGAAGAGTGCTTCGGAGCAGTTCATTATAGGTGCTTCGTTATCTGAATAGACAAAGAAATAACCCAATAATGCATTATTTAGTCATTACTTTGTCAAATTGCTTAAACATATCGGCTCTAGAAATTGAATGAAACAAAAATGGCGATTGTAAGTTATTTGCTGATTTCTTACCTGTAACATTTATCAGAAAGCTACAGTTGTTGATGTTGTTGCTTGAATCTGAAACATTGCAGGTGACAATGGTCTCTCCGAAGGGAAACTGAGTGCCGGATAAGTAGGTACAGTTAGCCATTGGTTGTTCATCGACATTGTCCGTAAAACGCATCGCAAACGTGACATTGGCACTATCCGAACCCGAGTCTGTATTTTGTGTGATGTCCGAGGGGCACATTGGAAGCTCTGTGTCTGTTTATAGAAAAAAAAAATTGTAAACACAATGTGAAACGTATTACTTCTCTAGAGATAAATTTCATGTCCATGACAAATTTAATGCATACGCCTATCAGGACATTGACTGCTTGCAATATTAAGGTACATATTCTCGCAAAATATTGCCATCTGAATGTACAAATAGTTCTTATATATAGTATTTACAAAACTGACAAATCAATGCCTTTTAGTGCCTTACCAACAACTGTGACATTGAATGAACACCTTGCGACATTTCCAGAGCTGTCTGAAGCATTACATGAAACCGTGGTAGTGCCCAACACGAACGACCAGTTGAGTGGGTGGGAACAAGTAAGGAGAGGGCGATTATCCACATTGTCCCATACTGCTGGTATGAAGGTGACGTTTGAAGCTGTTGGTGCACCTACGTCTGTCATAAACAGTGCGTCGGAGCAGTTCAGAGTAGGGGCTTGGTTATCTGCATTGAAATAGTGAAAACAGACAAAGTTAATGCAGCATACCCATGTATGTATATTTTACCCCATTCACTACGAAAATCCGGTGTACCATGTATTAATTATGGCAAATTGAATTTTTCGTTGACAAGGTCTTGTTCAAGATACAGAGTTAATCTTTGTGCCTGTGAAGAGAGAAGTACAGTCATTCTGTATTCAGAAACTTTTATACAATTATGTCCTGCTCAGAACGATAAATGATTGTTTTGTTTCGTACGACTGTCATATCCATGGGACTTTCCGAAAAGTAGTTTCATTTTCCATTAACCTCCGTTATTTGTTAAATGTATCATTCTTTGAGCAGTTTTTGTGTAAAAAATCAAATTCATGACACGTTTTCATGATACCACCTTACAACGGAGAAAATTAAATTGCATATAGTTTCCTTCCAACAAGGATTGAATGTTGAATGTTGTATCAAGTAATTAAAACAAATACAAGAGAGTTGTTTTCAAGTTCCTTACCATAAACTGTAATATTAAAGCTACAATTTGCAACATTCCCGGAGCTGTCTGAAGCATTACATGAAACCGTGGTGATGCCCAACGGGAACGAAAAGTTGAGTCGATGGGAACAAGTAAGGAGGGGGGGACTATCCACATTGTCCAATACTGCTGGTATGAAGTTGACGTCCGAAGCAGTAGGGGCATCTACGTCCGTCATGAAGAGTGCTTCGGAGCAGTTCATTACAGGTGCTTCGTTATCTGAATAGACAAAGAAATAACCCAATAATGCATTATTTAGTCATTACTTTGTCAAATTGCTTAAACATATCGGCTCTAGAAATTGAATGAAACAAAAATGGCGATTGTAAGTTATTTGCTGATTTCTTACCTGTAACATTTATCAGAAAGCTACAGTTGTTGATGTTGTTGCTTGAATCTGAAACATTGCAGGTGACAATGGTCTCTCCGAAGGGAAACTGAGTGCCGGATAAGTAGGTACAGTTAGCCATTGGTTGTTCATCGACATTGTCCGTAAAACGCATCGCAAACGTGACATTGGCACTATCCGAACCCGAGTCTGTATTTTGTGTGATGTCCGAGGGGCACATTGGAAGCTCTGTGTCTGTTTATAGAAAAAAAAAATTGTAAACACAATGTGAAACGTATTACTTCTCTAGAGATAAATTTCATGTCCATGACAAATTTAATGCATACGCCTATCAGGACATTGACTGCTTGCAATATTAAGGTACATATTCTCGCAAAATATTGCCACCTGAATGTACAAATAGTTCTTATATATAGTATTTACAAAACTGACAAATCAATGCCTTTTAGTGCCTTACCAACAACTGTGACATTGAATGAACACCTTGCGACATTTCCAGAGCTGTCTGAAGCATTACATGAAACCGTGGTGGTGCCCAACACGAACGACCAGTTGAGTGGGTGGGAACAAGTAAGGAGAGGGCGATTATCCACATTGTCCCATACTGCTGGTATGAAGGTGACGTTTGAAGCTGTTGGTGCACCTACGTCTGTCATAAACAGTGCGTCGGAGCAGTTCAGAGTAGGGGCTTGGTTATCTGCATTGAAATAGTGAAAACACACAAAGTTAATGCAGCATACCCATGTATGTATATTTTACCCCATTCACTACGAAAATCCGGTGTACCATGTATTAATTATGGCAAATTGAATTTTTCGTTGACAAGGTCTTGTTCAAGATACAGAGTTAATCCTTGTGCCTGTGAAGAGAGAAGTACAGTCATTCTGTATTCAGAAACTTTTATACAATTATGTCCTGCTCAGAAAAATAAATGATTGTTTTGTTTCGTACGACTGTCATATCCATGGGACTTTCCGAAAATTAGTTTCATTTTCCATTAACCTCCGTTATTTGTTAAATGTATCATTCTTTGAGCAGTTTTTGTGTAAAAAATTCAAATTCATGACACGATTTCATGATACCACCTTACAACGGAGAAAATTAAATTGCATATAGTTCCCTTCCAACAAGGATTGAATGTTGAATGTTGTATCAAGTAAATAAAACAAATACAAGAGAGTTGTTTTGAAGTTCCTTACCATAAACTGTAATATTAAAGCTACAATTTGCAACATTCCCGGAGCTGTCTGAATCATTACATGAAACCGTGGTGATGCCCAACGGGAACGAAAAGTTGAGTCGATGGGAACAAGTAAGGAGGGGGGAACTATCCACATTGTCCAATACTGCTGGTATGAAGTTGACGTCCGAAGCAGTAGGGGCATCTACGTCCGTCATGAAGAGTGCTTCGGAGCAGTTCATTATAGGTGCTTCGTTATCTGAATAGACAAAGAAATAACCCAATAATGCATTATTTAGTCATTACTTTGTCAAATTGCTTAAACATATCGGCTCTAGAAATTGAATGAAACAAAAATGGCGATTGTAAGTTATTTGCTGATTTCTTACCTGTAACATTTATCAGAAAGCTACAGTTGTTGATGTTGTTGCTTGAATCTGAAACATTGCAGGTGACAATGGTCTCTCCGAAGGGAAACTGAGTGCCGGATAAGTAGGTACAGTTAGCCATTGGTTGTTCATCGACATTGTCCGTAAAACGCATCGCAAACGTGACATTGGCACTATCCGAACCCGAGTCTGTATTTTGTGTGATGTCCGAGGGGCACATTGGAAGCTCTGTGTCTGTTTATAGAAAAAAAAATTGTAAACACAATGTGAAACGTATTACTTCTCTAGAGATAAATTTCATGTCCATGACAAATTTAATGCATACGCCTATCAGGACACTGACTGCTTGCAATATTAAGGTACATATTCTCGCAAAATATTGCCATCTGAATGTACAAATAGTTCTTATATATAGTATTTACAAAACTGACAAATCAATGCCTTTACTGCCTTACCAACAACTGTGACATTGAATGAACACCTTGCGACATTTCCAGAGCTGTCTGAAGCATTACATGAAACCGTGGTGGTGCCCAACACGAACGACCAGTTGAGTGGGTGGGAACAAGTAAGGAGAGGGCGATTATCCACATTGTCCCATACTGCTGGTATGAAGGTGACGTTTGAAGCTGTTGGTGCACCTACGTCTGTCATAAACAGTGCGTCGGAGCAGTTCAGAGTAGGGGCTTGGTTATCTGCATTGAAATAGTGAAAACACACAAAGTTAATGCAGCATACCCATGTATGTATATTTTACCCCATTCACTACGAAAATCCGGTGTACCATGTATTAATTATGGCAAATTGAATTTTTCGTTGACAAGGTCTTGTTCAAGATACAGAGTTAATCCTTGTGCCTGTGAAGAGAGAAGTACAGTCATTCTGTATTCAGAAACTTTTATACAATTATGTCCTGCTCAGAACAATAAATGATTGTTTTGTTTCGTACGACTGTCATATCCATGGGAATTTCCGAAAATTAGTTTCATTTTCCATTAACCTCCGTTATTTGTTAAATGTATCATTCTTTGAGCAGTTTTTGTGTAAAAAATCAAATTCATGACACGATTTCATGATACCACCTTACAACGGAGAAAATTAAATTGCATATAGTTCCCTTCCAACAAGGATTGAATGTTGAATGTTGTATCGAGTAAATAAAACAAATACAAGAGAGTTGTTTTGAAGTTCCTTACCATAAACTGTAATATTAAAGCTACAATTTGCAACATTCCCGGAGCTGTCTGAATCATTACATGAAACCGTGGTGATGCCCAACGGGAACGAAAAGTTGAGTCGATGGGAACAAGTAAGGAGGGGGGAACTATCCACATTGTCCAATACTGCTGGTATGAAGTTGACGTCCGAAGCAGTAGGGGCATCTACGTCCGTCATGAAGAGTGCTTCGGAGCAGTTCATTATAGGTGCTTCGTTATCTGAATAGACAAAGAAATAACCCAATAATGCATTATTTAGTCATTACTTTGTCAAATTGCTTAAACATATCGGCTCTAGAAATTGAATGAAACAAAAATGGCGATTGTAAGTTATTTGCTGATTTCTTACCTGTAACATTTATCAGAAAGCTACAGTTGTTGATGTTGTTGCTTGAATCTGAAACATTGCAGGTGACAATGGTCTCTCCGAAGGGAAACTGAGTGCCGGATAAGTAGGTACAGTTAGCCATTGGTTGTTCATCGACATTGTCCGTAAAACGCATCGCAAACGTGACATTGGCACTATCCGAACCCGAGTCTGTATTTTGTGTGATGTCCGAGGGGCACATTGGAAGCTCTGTGTCTGTTTATAGAAAAAAAAATTGTAAACACAATGTGAAACGTATTACTTCTCTAGAGATACATTTCATGTCCATGACAAATTTAATGCATACGCCTATCAGGACATTGACTGCTTGCAATATTAAGGTACATATTCTCGCAAAATATTGCCACCTGAATGTACAAATAGTTCTTATATATAGTATTTACAAAACTGACAAATCAATGCCTTTTAGTGCCTTACCAACAACTGTGACATTGAATGAACACCTTGCGACATTTCCAGAGCTGTCTGAAGCATTACATGAAACCGTGGTGGTGCCCAACACGAACGACCAGTTGAGTGGGTGGGAACAAGTAAGGAGAGGGCGATTATCCACATTGTCCCATACTGCTGGCATGAAGGTGACGTTTGAAGCTGTTGGTGCACCTACGTCTGTCATAAACAGTGCGTCGGAGCAGTTCAGAGTAGGGGCTTGGTTATCTGCATTGAAATAGTGAAAACACACAAAGTTAATGCAGCATACCCATGTATGTATATTTTACCCCATTCACTACGAAAATCCGGTGTACCATGTATTAATTATGGCAAATTGAATTTTTCGTTGACAAGGTCTTGTTCAAGATACAGAGTTAATCCTTGTGCCTGTGAAGAGAGAAGTACAGTCATTCTGTATTCAGAAACTTTTATACAATTATGTCCTGCTCAGAACAATAAATGATTGTTTTGTTTCGTACGACTGTCATATCCATGGGAATTTCCGAAAATTAGTTTCATTTTCCATTAACCTCCGTTATTTGTTAAATGTATCATTCTTTGAGCAGTTTTTGTGTAAAAAATCAAATTCATGACACGATTTCATGATACCACCTTACAACGGAGAAAATTAAATTGCATATAGTTCCTTTCCAACAAGGATTGAATGTTGAATGTTGTATCAAGTAAATAAAACAAATACAAGAGAGTTGTTTTGAAGTTCCTTACCATAAACTGTAATATTAAAGCTACAATTTGCAACATTCCCGGAGCTGTCTGAATCATTACATGAAACCGTGGTGATGCCCAACGGGAACGAAAAGTTGAGTCGATGGGAACAAGTAAGGAGGGGGGAACTATCCACATTGTCCAATACTGCTGGTATGAAGTTGACGTCCGAAGCAGTACGGGCATCTACGTCCGTCATGAAGAGTGCTTCGGAGCAGTTCATTATAGGTGCTTCGTTATCTGAATAGACAAAGAAATAACCCAATAATGCATTATTTAGTCATTACTTTGTCAAATTGCTTAAACATATCGGCTCTAGAAATTGAATGAAACAAAAATGGCGATTGTAAGTTATTTGCTGATTTCTTACCTGTAACATTTATCAGAAAGCTACAGTTGTTGATGTTGTTGCTTGAATCTGAAACATTGCAGGTGACAATGGTCTCTCCGAAGGGAAACTGAGTGCCGGATAAGTAGGTACAGTTAGCCATTGGTTGTTCATCGACATTGTCCGTAAAACGCATCGCAAACGTGACATTGGCACTATCCGAACCCGAGTCTGTATTTTGTGTGATGTCCGAGGGGCACATTGGAAGCTCTGTGTCTGTTTATAGAAAAACAAATTGTAAACACAATGTGAAACGTATTACTTCTCTAGAGATAAATTTCATGTCCATGACAAATTTAATGCATACGCCTATCAGGACACTGACTGCTTGCAATATTAAGGTACATATTCTCGCAAAATATTGCCATCTGAATGTACAAATAGTTCTTATATATAGTATTTACAAAACTGACAAATCAATGCCTTTTAGTGCCTTACCAACAACTGTGACATTGAATGAACACCTTGCGACATTTCCAGAGCTGTCTGAAGCATTACATGAAACCGTGGTGGTGCCCAACACGAACGACCAGTTGAGTGGGTGGGAACAAGTAAGGAGAGGGCGATTATCCACATTGTCCCATACTGCTGGTATGAAGGTGACGTTTGAAGCTGTTGGTGCACCTACGTCTGTCATAAACAGTGCGTCGGAGCAGTTCAGAGTAGGGGCTTGGTTATCTGCATTGAAATAGTGAAAACACACAAAGTTAATGCAGCATACCCATGTATGTATATTTTACACCATTCACTACGAAAATCCGGTGTACCATGTATTAATTATGGCAAATTGAATTTTTCGTTGACAAGGTCTTGTTCAAGATACAGAGTTAATCCTTGTGCCTGTGAAGAGAGAAGTACAGTCATTCTGTATTCAGAAACTTTTATACAATTATGTCCTGCTCAGAACAATAAATGATTGTTTTGTTTCGTACGACTGTCATATCCATGGGAATTTCCGAAAATTAGTTTCATTTTCCATTAACCTCCGTTATTTGTTAAATGTATCATTCTTTGAGCAGTTTTTGTGTAAAAAATCAAATTCATGACACGATTTCATGATACCACCTTACAACGGAGAAAATTAAATTGCATATAGTTCCTTTCCAACAAGGATTGAATGTTGAATGTGGTATCAAGTAATTAAAACAAATACAAGAGAGTTGTTTTCAAGTTCCTTACCATAAACTGTTATATTAAAGCTACAATTTGCAACATTCCCGGAGCTGTCTGAAGCATTACATGAAACCGTGGTGATGCCCAACGGGAACGAAAAGTTGAGTCGATGGGAACAAGTAAGGAGGGGGGGACTATCCACATTGTCCAATACTGCTGGTATGAAGTTGACGTCCGAAGCAGTAGGGGCATCTACGTCCGTCATGAAGAGTGCTTCGGAGCAGTTCATTATAGGTGCTTCGTTATCTGAATAGACAAAGAAATAACCCAATAATGCATTATTTAGTCATTACTTTGTCAAATTGCTTAAACATATCGGCTCTAGAAATTGAATGAAACAAAAATGGCGATTGTAAGTTATTTGCTGATTTCTTACCTGTAACATTTATCAGAAAGCTACAGTTGTTGATGTTGTTGCTTGAATCTGAAACATTGCAGGTGACAATGGTCTCTCCGAAGGAAAACTGAGTGCCGGATAAGTAGGTACAGTTAGCCATTGGTTGTTCATCGACATTGTCCGTAAAACGCATCGCAAACGTGACATTGGCACTATCCGAACCCGAGTCTGTATTTTGTGTGATGTCCGAGGGGCACATTGGAAGCTCTGTGTCTGTTTATAGAAAAAAAAATTGTAAACACAATGTGAAACGTATTACTTCTCTAGAGATAAATTTCATGTCCATGACAAATTTAATGCATACGCCTATCAGGACATTGACTGCTTGCAATATTAAGGTACATATTCTCGCAAAATATTGCCATCTGAATGTACAAATAGTTCTTATATATAGTATTTACAAAACTGACAAATCAATGCCTTTTAGTGCCTTACCAACAACTGTGACATTGAATGAACACCTTGCGACATTTCGAGAGCTGTCTGAAGCATTACATGAAACCGTGGTGGTGCCCAACACGAACGACCAGTTGAGTGGGTGGGAACAAGTAAGGAGAGGGCGATTATCCACATTGTCCCATACTGCTGGTATGAAGGTGACGTTTGAAGCTGTTGAAGCACCTACGTCTGTCATAAACAGTGCGTCTGAGCAGTTCAGAGTAGGGGCTTGGTTATCTGCATTGAAATAGTGAAAACACACAAAGTTAATGCAGCATACCCATGTATGTATATTTTACCCCATTCACTACGAAAATCCGGTGTACCATGTATTAATTATGGCAAATTGAATTTTTCGTTGACAAGGTCTTGTTCAAGATACAGAATTAATCCTTGTGCCTGTGAAGAGAGAAGTACAGTAATTCTGTATTCAGAAACTTTTATACAATTATGTCCTGCTCAGAACAATAAATGATTGTTTTGTTTCGTACGACTGTCATATCCATGGGAATTTCCGAAAATTAGTTTCATTTTCCATTAACCTCCGTTATTTGTTAAATGTATCATTCTTTGAGCAGTTTTTGTGTAAAAAATCAAATTCATGACACGATTTCATGATACCACCTTACAACGGAGAAAATTAAATTGCATATAGTTCCTTTCCAACAAGGATTGAATGTTGAATGTTGTATCAAGTAATTAAAACAAATACAAGATAGTTGTTTTCAAGTTCCTTACCATAAGCTGTAATATTAAAGCTACAATTTGCAACATTCCCGGAGCTGTCTGAAGCATTACATGAAACCGTGGTGATGCCCAACGGGAACGAAAAGTTGAGTCGATGGGAACAAGTAAGGAGGGGGGAACTATCCACATTGTCCAATACTGCTGGTATGAAGTTGACGTCCGAAGCAGTACGGGCATCTACGTCCGTCATGAAGAGTGCTTCGGAGCAGTTCATTATAGGTGCTTCGTTATCTGAATAGACAAAGAAATAACCCAATAATGCATTATTTAGTCATTACTTTGTCAAATTGCTTAAACATATCGGCTCTAGAAATTGAATGAAACAAAAATGGCGATTGTAAGTTATTTGCTGATTTCTTACCTGTAACATTTATCAGAAAGCTACAGTTGTTGATGTTGTTGCTTAAATCTGAAACATTGCAGGTGACGATGGTCTCTCCGAAGGGAAATTGAGTGCCGGATAAGTAGGTACAGTTAGCCATTGGTTGTTTATCGACATTGTCCGTAAAACGCATCGCAAACGTGACATTGGCACTATCCGAACCCGAGTCTGTATTTTGTGTGATGTCCCAGGGGCACATTGGAAGCTCTGTGTCTGTTTATAGAAAAAAAAATTGTAAACACAATGTGAAACGTCTTACTTCTCTAGAGATAAATTTCATGTCCATGACAAATTTAATGCATACGCCTATCAGGACATTGACTGCTTGCAATATTAAGGTACATATTCTCGCAAAATATTGCCATCTGAATGTACAAATAGTTCTTATATATAGTATTTACAAAACTGACAAATCAATGCCTTTTAGTGCCTTACCAACAACTGTGACATTGAATGAACACCTTGCGACATTTCCAGAGCTGTCTGAAGCATTACATGAAACCGTGGTGGTGCCCAACACGAACGACCAGTTGAGTGGGTGGGAACAAGTAAGGAGAGGGCGATTATCCACATTGTCCCATACTGCTGGTATGAAGGTGACGTTTGAAGCTGTTGGTGCACCTACGTCTGTCATAAACAGTGCGTCGGAGCAGTTCAGAGTAGGGGCTTGGTTATCTGCATTGAAATAGTGAAAACACACAAAGTTAATGCAGCATACCCATGTATGTATATTTTACCCCATTCACTACGAAAATCCGGTGTACCATGTATTAATTATGGCAAATTGAATTTTTCGTTGACAAGGTCTTGTTCAAGATACAGAGTTAATCCTTGTGCCTGTGAAGAGAGAAGTACAGTCATTCTGTATTCAGAAACTTGTATACAATTATGTCCTGCTCAGAACAATAAATGATTGTTTTGTTTCGTACGACTGTCATATCCATGGGACTTTCCAAAAATTAGTTTCATTTTCCATTAACCTCCGTTATTTGTTAAATGTATCATTCTTTGAGCAGTTTTTGTGTAAAAAATCAAATTCATGACACGATTTCATGATACCACCTTACAACGGAGAAAATTAAATTGCATATAGTTCCTTTCCAACAAGGATTGAATGTTGAATGTGGTATCAAGTAATTAAAACAAATACAAGAGAGTTGTTTTCAAGTTCCTTACCATAAACTGTAATATTAAAGCTACAATTTGCAGCATTCCCGGAGCTGTCTGAAGCATTACATGAAACCGTGGTGATGCCCAACGGGAACGAAAAGTTGAGTCGATGGGAACAAGTAAGGAGGGGGGAACTATCCACATTGTCCAATACTGCTGGTATGAAGTTGACGTCCGAAGCAGTACGGGCATCTACGTCCGTCATGAAGAGTGCTTCGGAGCAGTTCATTATAGGTGCTTCGTTATCTGAATAGACAAAGAAATAACCCAATAATGCATTATTTAGTCATTACTTTGTCAAATTGCTTAAACATATCGGCTCTAGAAATTGAATGAAACAAAAATGGCGATTGTAAGTTATTTGCTGATTTCTTACCTGTAACATTTATCAGAAAGCTACAGTTGTTGATGTTGTTGCTTAAATCTGAAACATTGCAGGTGACGATGGTCTCTCCGAAGGGAAATTGAGTGCCGGATAAGTAGGTACAGTTAGCCATTGGTTGTTTATCGACATTGTCCGTAAAACGCATCGCAAACGTGACATTGGCACTATCCGAACCCGAGTCTGTATTTTGTGTGATGTCCCAGGGGCACATTGGAAGCTCTGTGTCTGTTTATAGAAAAAAAAATTGTAAACACAATGTGAAACGTCTTACTTCTCTAGAGATAAATTTCATGTCCATGACAAATTTAATGCATACGCCTATCAGGACATTGACTGCTTGCAATATTAAGGTACATATTCTCGCAAAATATTGCCATCTGAATGTACAAATAGTTCTTATATATAGTATTTACAAAACTGACAAATCAATGCCTTTTAGTGCCTTACCAACAACTGTGACATTGAATGAACACCTTGCGACATTTCCAGAGCTGTCTGAAGCATTACATGAAACCGTGGTGGTGCCCAACACGAACGACCAGTTGAGTGGGTGGGAACAAGTAAGGAGAGGGCGATTATCCACATTGTCCCATACTGCTGGTATGAAGGTGACGTTTGAAGCTGTTGGTGCACCTACGTCTGTCATAAACAGTGCGTCGGAGCAGTTCAGAGTAGGGGCTTGGTTATCTGCATTGAAATAGTGAAAACACACAAAGTTAATGCAGCATACCCATGTATGTATATTTTACCCCATTCACTACGAAAATCCGGTGTACCATGTATTAATTATGGCAAATTGAATTTTTCGTTGACAAGGTCTTGTTCAAGATACAGAGTTAATCCTTGTGCCTGTGAAGAGAGAAGTACAGTCATTCTGTATTCAGAAACTTGTATACAATTATGTCCTGCTCAGAACAATAAATGATTGTTTTGTTTCGTACGACTGTCATATCCATGGGACTTTCCGAAAATTAGTTTCATTTTCCATTAACCTCCGTTATTTGTTAAATGTATCATTCTTTGAGCAGTTTTTGTGTAAAAAATCAAATTCATGACACGATTTCATGATACCACCTTACAACGGAGAAAATTAAATTGCATATAGTTCCTTTCCAACAAGGATTGAATGTTGAATGTGGTATCAAGTAATTAAAACAAATACAAGAGAGTTGTTTTCAAGTTCCTTACCATAAACTGTAATATTAAAGCTACAATTTGCAGCATTCCCGGAGCTGTCTGAAGCATTACATGAAACCGTGGTGATGCCCAACGGGAACGAAAAGTTGAGTCGATGGGAACAAGTAAGGAGGGGGGGACTATCCACATTGTCCAATACTGCTGGTATGAAGTTGACGTCCGAAGCATTAGGGGCATCTACGTCCGTCATGAAGAGTGCTTCGGAGCAGTTCATTATAGGTGCTTCGTTATCTGAATAGACAAAGAAATAACCCAATAATGCATTATTTAGTCATTACTTTGTCAAATTGCTTAAACATATCGGCTCTAGAAATTGAATGAAACAAAAATGGCGATTGTAAGTTATTTGCTGATTTCTTACCTGTAACATTTATCAGAAAGCTACAGTTGTTGATGTTGTTGCTTGAATCTGAAACATTGCAGGTGACGATGGTCTCTCCGAAGGGAAACTGAGTGCCGGATAAGTAGGTACAGTTAGCCATTGGTTGTTCATCGACATTGTCCGTAAAACGCATCGCAAACGTGACATTGGCACTATCCGAACCCGAGTCTGTATTTTGTGTGATGTCCCAGGGGCACATTGGAAGCTCTGTGTCTGTTTATAGAAAAAAAAATTGTAAACACAATGTGAAACGTATTACTTCTCTAGAGATAAATTTCATGTCCATGACAAATTTAATGCATACGCCTATCAGGACATTGACTGCTTGCAATATTAAGGTACATATTCTCGCAAAATATTGCCACCTGAATGTACAAATAGTTCTTATATATAGTATTTACAAAACTGACAAATCAATGCCTTTTAGTGCCTTACCAACAACTGTGACATTGAATGAACACCTTGCGACATTTCCAGAGCTGTCTGAAGCATTACATGAAACCGTGGTGGTGCCCAACACGAACGACCAGTTGAGTGGGTGGGAACAAGTAAGGAGAGGGCGATTATCCACATTGTCCCATACTGCTGGTATGAAGGTGACGTTTGAAGCTGTTGGTGCACCTACGTCTGTCATAAACAGTGCGTCGGAGCAGTTCAGAGTAGGGGCTTGGTTATCTGCATTGAAATAGTGAAAACACACAAAGTTAATGCAGCATACCCATGTATGTATATTTTACCCCATTCACTACGAAAATCCGGTGTACCATGTATTAATTATGGCAAATTGAATTTTTCGTTGACAAGGTCTTGTTCAAGATACAGAGTTAATCCTTGTGCCTGTGAAGAGAGAAGTACAGTCATTCTGTATTCAGAAACTTGTATACAATTATGTCCTGCTCAGAACAATAAATGATTGTTTTGTTTCGTACGACTGTCATATCCATGGGACTTTCCGCAAATTAGTTTCATTTTCCATTAACCTCCGTTATTTGTTAAATGTATCATTCTTTGAGCAGTTTTTGTGTAAAAAATCAAATTCATGACACGATTTCATGATACCACCTTACAACGGAGAAAATTAAATTGCATATAGTTCCCTTCCAACAAGGATTGAATGTTGAATGTTGTATCAAGTAATTAAAACAAATACAAGAGAATTGTTTTCAAGTTCCTTACCATGAACTGTAATATTAAAGCTACAATTTGCAACATTCCCGGAGCTGTCTGAAGCATTACATGAAACCGTGGTGATGCCCAACGGGAACGAAAAGTTGAGTCGATGGGAACAAGTAAGGAGGGGGGAACTATCCACATTGTCCAATACTGCTGGTATGAAGTTGACGTCCGAAGCAGTAGGGGCATCTACGTCCGTCATGAAGAGTGCTTCGGAGCAGTTCATTTTAGGTGCTTCGTTATCTGAATAGACAAAGAAATAACCCAATAATGCATTATTTAGTCATTACTTTGTCAAATTGCTTAAACATATCGGCTCTAGAAATTGAATGAAACAAAAATGGCGATTGTAAGTTATTTGCTGATTTCTTACCTGTAACATTTATCAGAAAGCTACAGTTGTTGATGTTGTTGCTTGAATCTGAAACATTGCAAGTGACAATGGTCTCTCCGAAGGGAAACTGAGTGCCGGATAAGTAGGTACAGTTAGCCATTGGTTGTTCATCGACATTGTCCGTAAAACGCATCGCAAACGTGACATTGGCACTATCCGAACCCGAGTCTGTATTTTGTGTGATGTCCCAGGGGCACATTGGAAGCTCTGTGTCTGTTTATAGAAAAAAAAATTGTAAACACATTGTGAAACGTCTTACTTCTCTAGAGATAAATTTCATGTCCATGACAAATTTAATGCATACGCCTATCAGGACATTGACTGCTTGCAATATTAAGGTACATATTCTCGCAAAATATTGCCACCTGAATGTACAAATAGTTCTTATATATAGTATTTACAAAACTGACAAATCAATGCCTTTTAGTGCCTTACCAACAACTGTGACATTGAATGAACACCTTGCGACATTTCCAGAGCTGTCTGAAGCATTACATGAAACCGTGGTGGTGCCCAACACGAACGACCAGTTGAGTGGGTGGGAACAAGTAAGGAGAGGGCGATTATCCACATTGTCCCATACTGCTGGTATGAAGGTGACGTTTGAAGCTGTTGGTGCACCTACGTCTGTCATAAACAGTGCGTCGGAGCAGTTCAGAGTAGGGGCTTGGTTATCTGCATTGAAATAGTGAAAACACACAAAGTTAATGCAGCATACCCATGTATGTATATTTTACCCCATTCACTACGAAAATCCGGTGTACCATGTATTAATTATGGCAAAATGAATTTTTCGTTGACAAGGTCTTGTTCAAGAAACAGAGTTAATCCTTGTGCCTGTGAAGAGAGAAGTACAGTCATTCTGTATTCAGAAACTTTCATACAATTATGTCCTGCTCAGAACAATAAATGATTGTTTTGTTTCGTACGACTGTCATATCCATGGGAATTTCCAAAAATTAGTTTCATTTTCCATTAACCTCCGTTATTTGTTAAATGTATCATTCTTTGAGCAGTTTTTGTGTAAAAAATCAAATTCATGACACGATTTCATGATACCACCTTACAACGGAGAAAATTAAATTGCATATAGTTCCCTTCCAACAAGGATTGAATGTTGAATGTTGTATCAAGTAATTAAAACAAATACAAGAGAATTGTTTTCAAGTTCCTTACCATGAACTGTAATATTAAAGCTACAATTTGCAACATTCCCGGAGCTGTCTGAAGCATTACATGAAACCGTGGTGATGCCCAACGGGAACGAAAAGTTGAGTCGATGGGAACAAGTAAGGAGGGGGGAACTATCCACATTGTCCAATACTGCTGGTATGAAGTTGACGTCCGAAGCAGTAGGGGCATCTACGTCCGTCATGAAGAGTGCTTCGGAGCAGTTCATTTTAGGTGCTTCGTTATCTGAATAGACAAAGAAATAACCCAATAATGCATTATTTAGTCATTACTTTGTCAAATTGCTTAAACATATCGGCTCTAGAAATTGAATGAAACAAAAATGGCGATTGTAAGTTATTTGCTGATTTCTTACCTGTAACATTTATCAGAAAGCTACAGTTGTTGATGTTGTTGCTTGAATCTGAAACATTGCAAGTGACAATGGTCTCTCCGAAGGGAAACTGAGTGCCGGATAAGTAGGTACAGTTAGCCATTGGTTGTTCATCGACATTGTCCGTAAAACGCATCGCAAACGTGACATTGGCACTATCCGAACCCGAGTCTGTATTTTGTGTGATGTCCCAGGGGCACATTGGAAGCTCTGTGTCTGTTTATAGAAAAAAAAATTGTAAACACATTGTGAAACGTCTTACTTCTCTAGAGATAAATTTCATGTCCATGACAAATTTAATGCATACGCCTATCAGGACATTGACTGCTTGCAATATTAAGGTACATATTCTCGCAAAATATTGCCACCTGAATGTACAAATAGTTCTTATATATAGTATTTACAAAACTGACAAATCAATGCCTTTTAGTGCCTTACCAACAACTGTGACATTGAATGAACACCTTGCGACATTTCCAGAGCTGTCTGAAGCATTACATGAAACCGTGGTGGTGCCCAACACGAACGACCAGTTGAGTGGGTGGGAACAAGTAAGGAGAGGGCGATTATCCACATTGTCCCATACTGCTGGCATGAAGGTGACGTTTGAAGCTGTTGGTGCACCTACGTCTGTCATAAACAGTGCGTCGGAGCAGTTCAGAGTAGGGGCTTGGTTATCTGCATTGAAATAGTGAAAACACACAAAGTTAATGCAGCATACCCATGTATGTATATTTTACCCCATTCACTACGAAAATCCGGTGTACCATGTATTAATTATGGCAAAATGAATTTTTCGTTGACAAGGTCTTGTTCAAGAAACAGAGTTAATCCTTGTGCCTGTGAAGAGAGAAGTACAGTCATTCTGTATTCAGAAACTTTCATACAATTATGTCCTGCTCAGAACAATAAATGATTGTTTTGTTTCGTACGACTGTCATATCCATGGGAATTTCCAAAAATTAGTTTCATTTTCCATTAACCTCCGTTATTTGTTAAATGTATCATTCTTTGAGCAGTTTTTGTGTAAAAAATCAAATTCATGACACGATTTCATGATACCACCTTACAACGGAGAAAATTAAATTGCATATAGTTCCCTTCCAACAAGGATTGAATGTTGAATGTTGTATCAAGTAATTAAAACAAATACAAGAGAATTGTTTTCAAGTTCCTTACCATGAACTGTAATATTAAAGCTACAATTTGCAACATTCCCGGAGCTGTCTGAAGCATTACATGAAACCGTGGTGATGCCCAACGGGAACGAAAAGTTGAGTCGATGGGAACAAGTAAGGAGGGGGGAACTATCCACATTGTCCAATACTGCTGGTATGAAGTTGACGTCCGAAGCAGTAGGGGCATCTACGTCCGTCATGAAGAGTGCTTCGGAGCAGTTCATTTTAGGTGCTTCGTTATCTGAATAGACAAAGAAATAACCCAATAATGCATTATTTAGTCATTACTTTGTCAAATTGCTTAAACATATCGGCTCTAGAAATTGAATGAAACAAAAATGGCGATTGTAAGTTATTTGCTGATTTCTTACCTGTAACATTTATCAGAAAGCTACAGTTGTTGATGTTGTTGCTTGAATCTGAAACATTGCAGGTGACAATGGTCTCTCCGAAGGGAAACTGAGTGCCGGATAAGTAGGTACAGTTAGCCATTGGTTGTTCATCGACATTGTCCGTAAAACGCATCGCAAACGTGACATTGGCCCTATCCGAACCCGAGTCTGTATTTTGTGTGATGTCCGAGGGGCACATTGGAAGCTCTGTGTCTGTTTATATAAAAAAAAATTGTAAACACAATGTGAAACGTATTACTTCTCTAGAGATAAATTTCATGTCCATGACAAATTTAATGCATACGCCTATCAGGACATTGACTGCTTGCAATATTAAGGTACATATTCTCGCCAAATATTGCCATCTGAATGTACAAATAGTTCTTATATAATGTATTTACAAAACTGACAAATCAATGCCTTTTAGTGCCTTACCAACAACTGTGACATTGAATGAACACCTTGCGACATTTCCAGAGCTGTCTGAAGCATTACATGAAACCGTGGTGGTGCCCAACACGAACGACCAGTTGAGTGGGTGGGAACAAGTAAGGAGAGGGCGATTATCCACATTGTCCCATACTGCTGGTATGAAGGTGACGTTTGAAGCTGTTGGTGCACCTACGTCTGTCATAAACAGTGCGTCGGAGCAGTTCAGAGTAGGGGCTTGGTTATCTGCATTGAAATAGTGAAAACACACAAAGTTAATGCAGCATACCCATGTATGTATATTTTACCCCATTCACTACGAAAATCCGGTGTACCATGTATTAATTATGGCAAATTGAATTTCTCGTTGACAAGGTGTTGTTCAAGATACAGAGTTAATCCTTGTGCCTGTGAAGAGAGAAGTACAGTCACTCTGTATTCAGAAACTTTTATACAATTGTGTCCTGCTCAGAACGATAAATGATTGTTTTGTTTCGTACGACTGTCATATCCATGGTACTTTCCGAAAACTAGTTTCATTTTCCATTAACCTCCGTTATTTGTTAAATGTATCATTCTTTGAGCAGTTTTTGTGTAAAAAACTCAAATTCATGACACGATTTCATGATACCACCTTACAACGGAGAAAATTAAATTGCATATAGTTCCTTTCCAACAAGGATTGAATGTTGAATGTTGTATCAAGTAATTAAAACAAATACAAGAGAGTAGTTTTCAAGTTCCTTACCATAAACTGTAATATTAAAGCTACAACTTGCAACATTCCTGGAGCTGTCTGAAGCATTACATGAAACCGTGGTGATGCCCAACGGGAACGAAAAGTTCAGTCGATGGGAACAAGTAAGGAGGGGGGAACTATCCACATTGTCCCATACTGCTGGTATGAAGTTGACGTCCGAAGCAGTAGGGGCATCTACGTCTGTCATGAAGAGTGCTTCGGAGCAGTTCATTATAGGTGCTTCGTTATCTGAATAGACAAAGAAATAACCCAATAATGCATTATTTAGTCATTACTTTGTCAAATTGCTTAAACATATTGGCTCTAGAAATTGAATGAAACAAAAATTGCGATTGTAAGTTATTTGCTGATTTCTTACCTGTAACATTTATCAGAAAGCTACAGTTGTTGATGTTGTTGCTTGAATCCGAAACATTGCAGGTGACAATGGTCTCACCGAAGGGAAACTGAGTGTCGGATAAGTAGGTACAGTTAGCCATTGGTTGTTCATCGACATTGTCCGTAAAACGCATCGCAAACGTGACATTGGCCCTATCCGAACCCGAGTCTGTATTTTGTGTGATGTCCGAGGGGCACATTGGAAGTTCTGTGTCTATTTATAGAAAAAAAAGAATTGTAAACACAATGTGAAACGTATTACTTCTTTAGAAATAAATTTCATGTCCATGACAATTTTAATGTATACGCCTATCAGGACATTGACTGCTTGCAATATTAAGGTACATATTCTCGCAAAATATTGCCATCTGAATGTACAAATAGTTCTTATATATAGTATTTACAAAACTGACAAATCAATGCCTTTTAGTGCCTTACCAACAACTGTGACATTGAATGAACACCTTGCGACATTTCCAGAGCTGTCTGAAGCATTACATGAAACCGTGGTGGTGCCCAACACGAACGACCAGTTGAGTGGGTGGGAACAAGTAAGGAGAGGGCGATTATCCACATTGTCCCATACTGCTGGTATGAAGGTGACGTTTGAAGCTGTTGATGCACCTACGTCTGTCATAAACAGTGCGTCGGAGCAGTTCAGAGTAGGGGCTTGGTTATCTGCATTGAAATAGTGAAAACACACAAAGTTAATGCAGCATACCCATGTATGTATATTTTACCCCATTCACTACGAAAATCCGGTGTACCATGTATTAATTATGGCAAATTGAATTTTTCGTTGACAAGGTCTTGTTCAAGATACAGAGTTAATCCTTGTGCCTGTGAAGAGAGAAGTACAGTCACTCTGTATTCAAAAACTTTTATACAATTGTCCCTGCTCAGAACGATAAATGATTGTTTTGTTTCGTACGACTGTCATATCCATGGGACTTTCCGAAAACTAGTTTCATTTTCCATTAACCTCCGTTATTTGTTAAATGTATCATTTTTTGAGCAGTTTTTGTGTAAAAAACTCAAATTCATGACACGATTTCATGATACCACCTTACAACGGAGAAAATTAAATTGCATATAGTTCCTTTCCAACAAGGATTGAATGTTGAATGTTGTATCAAGTAATTAAAACAAATACAAGAGAGTAGTTTTCAAGTTCCTTACCATAAACTGTAATATTAAAGCTACAACTTGCAACATTCCCGGAGCTGTCTGAAGCATTACATGAAACCGTGGTGATGCCCAACGGGAACCAAAAGTTCAGTCGATGGGAACAAGTAAGGAGGGGGGAACTATCCACATTGTCCCATACTGCTGGTATGAAGTTGACGTCCGAAGCAGTAGGGGCATCTACATCCGTCATGAAGAGTGCTTCGGAGCAGTTCATTATAGGTGCTTCGTTATCTGAATAGACAAAGAAATAACCCAATAATGCATTATTTAGTCATTACTTTGTCAAATTGCTTAAACATATCGGCTCTAGAAATTGAATGAAACAAAAATGGCGATTGTAAGTTATTTGCTGATTTCTTACCTGTAACATTTATCAGAAAGCTACAGTTGTTGATGTAGTTGTATTTGTTGTTTGCAATTCATTACATATATATATTCTTGCTTATTATTCAAATGGATGTTAAACATAGTATTTACAAAACTGACAATTCAATGCTTTTTAGTGCCTTACCAACAACTGTGACATTGAAGGAACAACTTGCGACATTTCCAGAGCTGTCTGAAGCATTACATAAAACCATTGTGTTGCCCAACGGGAACGAAATGTTGAGTGGATGTGAACAAGTAAGGTGTGTGGTATTATCCACATTGTCCCATACTGCTGGTATGAAGGTAACGTTTGAAGCTGTTGAAGCACCTACGTCTGTCATGGAGAGTGTGTCGGAGCAGTTCAGAGTAGGGGCTTCGTTATCTGCATTTAAAATAAAGACACCAAAATTTAATCTAGCATATCGATGTCTGCATATTTCATCCCATTCTCTACAAGGTGTTGTTCAAGATATAAAGTAAATCCTTATGTCTGTGAACATAGGAGTATAGTAAGTTTTAATATATCAACTTGGATACAAGAATGTCCTGTTCAGAACGATGTACGATTTTTATGTTTCGTACGACGGTCATATCCATGGGACTTTCCGAAAATTAGTTTCTTATTCCATTTACCTCAGTTGTTTGTTCAATGTATCATTCTTTAAGCAGTTTTCTGTTACATATCACATTCATGACACGTTAACACAACCTTACAACGGAAACAATTGTATAGATCCTTTTGAACAATGATGCAATGTTGAATCAAGTTGTTTGTAATTCAGTTAAGATACATATTCTCGCAAAGTAGTGAAAACTGAATATTAAAACAGTTCTTATACATTATACTATTTACACAACTGACAAATTAATGTTCTGTAGTGCCTTACCAACAACTGTGACATTGAAGGAACAACTTGCGACATTTCCAGAGCTGTCTGAAGCATTACATGAAACCGTGGTGTTGCCCAACGGGAACGAAAAGTTGAGTGGATGGGAACAAGTAAGAAGAGGGGGGTTATCCACATTGTCCCATACAGCTGGTATGAAGGTGACGTCTGAAGAAGTAGAGGCACCTACGTCCGTCATAACGAGTGCTTCGGAGCAGTTCATGATAGGTGCTTGGTTATCTGAATAGAGAAATGAATAACCCGATAATGCATTTAAATCAGTGCTGTTGTTGTTTGAATCCGAGACATTGCAGGTGACAATGGTCTCTCCGAAGGGGAACTTTTTACTGGATAAGTAGAAACAGATCGCAAGCGTGACATTCCATCCGAACCCGAGTCTGTCATTCATGCAATGTTGGAGGGGCACATTGGAAGCTCTGTGTCTGTGTATGCTGAAACGTTATTACTTCTCTAGAAACAAAATTCATGTCCATGATAACTGTAATGCATAAGCCTTAAGGGATAGAGGATGTTTGCAATTCATTTAAGAAACATATTCTCGCAAAGTATTGCACACTTAATGTTCAAATAGTTGGTATACATAGTATTTTCGAAACTGACAAATCAATGCCTTAGTGCCTACTGCCTTACCAACAACTGTGACATCAAAGAAACAACTTGCGACATTTCCAGAGCTGTCTGACGCGTTACATGAAACCGTTGTGTTGCCCAAACCGAACGAAAAGTTGAGTGGATGGGAACAAGTAAGGAGAGGGGAAATATCCACATTGTCCCATACTGCTGGAATGAAGGAGACGTCTGAAGCTGTTGGAGCACCTACGTCCATCGAAAAGAGTCCGTCGGAGCAGTTGAGAACAGGTGCTTCTTCTGTGAAAATAAGTTATTTTGACAAAAATTGTAAGGTATTCTAGTCCGAAAAGTTCAATATGAATGAAAATGAAGAAAGAAATATTGTTTTCATTTTTTAAAATTATCATCTTCGATTAAAGGGATAGTTGAGTATTGGTCAAACTTAATTTGAGTAACCACAACCTGCACCATTACGGTACAAAATAATAGTTATAACTTCACCATGCTCGAAAAGTATACACAATTACAAACGACTAAGTAAAACCCTTATCATTCAAAAAGAGCCGTTTCAACTCAAAAGGGCGCTCTCTAAAAATCATTGGTTTGAGCCATTTTTCTTTAAAAATTGTGCATTTAATGTTTTGTTAAAATAATGATTCAATAGAGATATCATCAACAACTTTTTAAAAACCTATTTAGATTCTTTTCAAAGTAGTCTTTAAAGATTTTTAAAAAAAGTCAAAATATCCCCTGGAGAAGAATTTTTTGAATAAAAATATGTATATGAATATTTCAGCTGTTTCTGAAACGTTTTGATCAAATTAATGATTTTTTTTCTGTCATTCAAATTGTATATTATTTCAAAACTGACAGTCAGTTTTTCATTATCTCACAAAACAATATGTTGTGAAGTGCCCTATATAGCAATACTCAACTATCCCTTAAACATTATATAATTATGGTCAGTTTCTTGCTGTTTGAATGATGAAATAATTTTCAGAGATTGTATTTACTGCTGCAATGTGTATAGCTTTCGAGGCATGTAAAACCTTCTGAAATCTTTGCAATCAAAACTGGAAAGGGCTCTTTATTTTTAATTTCCCTTCTTCTTTCCCTTGGGGCAACGGGATACCCGACATAATTAAGCAAATGGCATGGTCACATAACTTTGTTATAATGATGTTCTACTGTACTTGAATTTGTCTGATCACTAAGTTTGCAAACAACCTTCAGTGATCGTATCAATGGTGGACCTGCCATCAGCGATCATTCAGAATGCCACCCACCAGATATGAACTGTAATGCACAGTGTATGTACAGAACAATGGATAGCGTTTAAAATACCAGCAGCTGTCCTACACTACACTCATTATACGTATATTATGGAGCCAATTTACATATTCGAAACTTTACGAGTTACAACTTACCATCTTTCACACATCCGAAGCAGAGTGCAGCAGAGAAAGCATGACTGATTGACCTCCCCGTGGAGTAAACATATACTGCAAAGTTCGCATTGATATCCGATGTATTTAAGACATGTTGTGAACCAGTGTCAGGGATATCTAACAATTCTCCTTGAACGATCCTTTCATTTATCCGGGTCCAATCGATTGGGATATCAACGCCGTCCAAGAGGAACGATGACAAATTTGAGCCAGATGAGACAATGACGGTCAGGAAACTCTGGTTGTAGGAAGGCGCGGAGAATACAACTTTGCCAGTGAGGTACTGGTGGTCAGCGTTGATTATAGTCATTGAAGGTCCCGTATCATCGACAACATATTCAGCAATATACGACTTCATGAACTGGACAACAAGCACAGGCTTAGTGGCTGTAAGGCGAATCACCTGCGATGAAGTGATGTTGTCATTATATATCTCACTTTCTTGGAGTACAGTTGTCTTGCCCGCCACCTCTACATATGTTTCGTTGTGAGCGGCAATCACCCTGTAGACGTATCCGAAAGACTGGTTAAAGAAAGGAGCTATCGTGAACCGGGAACCCCACTTGTCTACAGGGGGTAACTGCTCCACAAAGTAGTCATGATTACCCCCTTTCATGAGTACATTGCAGGTGTTGCCAGAAATCACAGCGATGGCTTTATTGGACGTGATTCTCGTTCCGCTCAGATCCGATGAGCTTTGGAACTGAATGGTTTGGTACTGGGACATTGCCAAGGTCAGAGTATCGCCGGAGTGGTAGGTAACCCCATTACGAGAAGTATTGGCTGTGAAGCGAATAGCAACAGTAGTGTCTGCATAGGGGCTGGTCACTGTGAACTCAGAGAGGTCAAAGCTCTCTTTAGGAGGGTAAGAAGCAACAATGTAGTCGCCCCCGAGTTCCCTGACGGGAAACACCACAAAAACGTCGGCAGACGATACCGTCTCATTGTGGACTCCCTCCGCGTGTACAACAACGCATCCATCTGCCTCTATGATAACCGTCTCTGTGTCGCCAGCGGCATTGACGCCTGTCAAACACAGATCAGCCGGTAGTTCCTCGGACATTCCAGCCTGCCCAGGAACAGTGACATTCATCACGTAATCTGTCGCCGGAGACCAGATGCTTGCCTGCACGTCAGACCCAGAGAATGAAACCAGGTTGACCTTGCAGACAGAAGTGGAGTAGTACTGGTGGGGAAAGGTGAACACAAATCTGTTCCCAGCCGTCCCGCTTTCACAAATATCTGTCGTGACTGTATTAGGATGCAAGGGAGAAAATTGGAGAAAATAGGGAAAGCTTTAAATTTCAATGAAACAACAGGTCTGACGATTTCCCGCTATTTACCCCTTTCCATGCTTGTTAAGCATTTCTTGTCATGGAGGGGAGGTGGGAGACAATAGCAAGAGAGTTACTTCACAAATCAATGATGGTGCCCATCTTTGTGTTATCCATGCAAATCTGCTCAATCTTGCTTTAGAAAGGTATTTACATGATTAATGTAAAAAAAACCTTCATAAAGAAATTTTTATTTAGTTGATTCTCCTCGCAACGGTTCTGGGTAACCCGAACAATGATATTATCACAATTGTGTTACTCTGTTATTAATTTCGTTATCATGTTACTTTAAATATACTGAAAAATTAAACTGGTTTAAAGGGGACCTTTTGCCACCATCAATTCACTTCTGATTATGTTCTCTACAGATTAAAACAATATGCCAAGTGTTTGCAACATTCAAAGACATTCGCTGTATGAGCTTATCCCATTCATCGCGTACAGCATGGAGGCTGCCATTATATTTTGTTGAAACCCGGATTTTGAATTGTTCGCGCTCAAACTTTACGTCAAACCAAAACAAACAAGCTTGGCGTTTTTTGTCAGTTCTCGCTGCTCGGGTTGTTTTCGGGTTTGACGTCACATTCTAGAGCGAACAGTTCCGAATCCGAGTTTCATAAACATCAACGACAGCCTCCATGCTGGACGCAATGAATGGGATTATCCTGCGAACGACTTTGAATAATGCTTCTTCTTTGCACAGAGGGCCAACGTTGGACGTATGTGCATGAAATTATGTTTTAATGTCTTCAGAACTTAATGGGTAGTTTAGTTTTGGTAGAGATGGCGCTGCACATCACAATTTTTTTGTGAGGTAATGAAAAACTGAATGTCCAATTTGAGAGAACATGCAATTTTAATGGCAGAATAAACTTTATTTGGTCAAAATCGACCCAGAAACGGCTGAAATATCAATAAATATATCTGATCTTATAATTATTTGGGGCACAAATAATTAGATGATTTTTAGAATTTTTAAAAAAAATGCTTGCACTTTTTCAAAATTTTTCAAAAGCGTTTTTTAAATAGTTGTTGATGATCTCGCTATTTAATCATTATTTCAATAAAACATCACATGCATAATTTTGTATGAAAAATGGTTGAAACCAATGCCATTTAAAAAGCGCCCTCTTGTGTTTGAATGGCACTTTTTTAATGATAACAGGCTTTTTACTTGGTCGTTTGTAATTTTGTATACCTTTCGAGCATGGTGGAGTTATAACTATTAGTTTATAATGTTACTGTGCAGGTTTTAGCTACTTAAGTTCAGCCTTACCAAAACTAAACTACCCGTTTAATCCAAGGTAAAGAGATGGTGGGGAAACGGTCCTTTCAATTTGTGAAAACAATATATTACTAGTTGAGTTTTGAATTAGAAGGTGCTACACACAATAGTTTGTGTGAGATAATGAAAAACTGAGCATCATATTCGAAAGAGCATACGATTGTAATACCAGAACGACCTTTATTTGATCCAAATCGGTTCAAATATGCCTGAAATATTCATAACGATGTGAAGCCCCACAATTATTCGACAATTTTAAGCAAAATGTATTTGTATATTTGTATGGTTGATGTATTTGTAAACTATTCCAGTTATTGTTATTTTCCTATTCTTTTCAACTTCTACCATAAACCTGGTTTCAACCATTCTTTGTAACATTTGATTGATTTGAATGAATAAAAAAGATTTACATATTGACTAGAAATTGATTATTTTCAAAAACATATAACAATGCAATCTTGTAGATTATGTCGCATGCTATCTGTGTGCCATAAGTTTTGGCGTCCACACGTTTATCGGCGGCCGCAATCCCAGGGAGTGAAATCCACCCCCCCCCCCCCCTCCTCGCTACAGCATAGCCAAAATAACCCGGTCGGATTGGGGTTAAGGTGACACCCTAAATATAATAAACCTTGTAGCTCATATTCAACTGACACTGTAAGCGTTTAGAGACATAGACAACTTGCCACCTTATTTAGGCTACTAAGTGATTTACATGTTACGATGACAAAAGCATTTATCATACCAAATGTGTGATTTTTCGTGACTGTCATACTCTCTGCCTTATCGCCACCAACTCCTTTGAAAGACCTTACACCAACGGAGTATAGCACGTTCTCTAACAGGCCTGAAATCTTCACTGAAGTCTCGTTTGATGCGAAAGAACCGTACAAATTTCCATTCAGCAAGACTTCATATCCATCCCAAGTCCCACTTGCAGGAGGGTCAAAGGTCGCAACAATTGCTATGTTGGCAATCGGTGCAAGTTGAAGATTCCGTGGATCGGCAGGGGCTGAATAACAACAAATGAAAGCAAAAAGAAAAATCATGCGAGATATTTAATATACATAACTATAACAATATATGTTACTAGCCTTACCCCAAAAAATGTTATACGATGGAACCTCTTTATTACGAGCTATGTTGTACTGTTATTATCTGATATAACGAGCTTAATTAAATGGGAGGTTTCAAGGAAAAATTGGAGATACACATATGATGGGCGCATAAACAGATATCCAGAACATTTTTGAATATTCACATGCAGGTACGGAAATAATGTAATGATGTAATGATACTGGGGACATTTCATGTTTGAAATAATAACTCATTTATATCGAGGGAGATCACATTCTCAGGAATTGATTGATTGCCTAAATGAACTATTACTCTACAATTATGGGAATTGCAAATTTAGAAGGAAACAGATCTTTGAACCAAAAAATATTGCTGCAGCTATTAAAGGGATCTAGTAACTTTGTTGACATGTGCAAAAAGTGATGAATGGTTGATGCAATGTATAGTGTTGCTATCTCATATGTCCACAGGGTATTGTGTGAAAATTTCAAGTCAAATGGACATTGCATGGCCAAGTAATGAGCGAAAACGCAAAGTGATATTGGGTGATATTCACTAACTCACTGCATTCACTTTGTACAGGGATGAAAAACTCGCCCGGAGTTTTTCTTATCTGAATACTTTGATCGTACATATCTTTGTAACGAAAGGGAAATTTGAAAAACCGAAAACTGTCCCATGATTTTATTGTTAATACGAATACAACAAGGTATGAGGGAACCGCTAGAATTGAAATTTTTTTTGAGGATTTTGACAATGTTACTAAGTCCCTTTAATATATTAATACAGCTGCTACGACTCCGTTAGTAATTTATTCTGAGTGTCATTCCAGCGTTGTGTAAATACAGACAAACCTGTGTATAGTGACTACCAAAGGGAAATAAGAATAGGGCCTACTGTGGAGAGGTGACCACTATATACGGCCAGGTTTTATGTCACTAATTTTCTCTGCAGAGGATTACTATTAATAGCCACTATCTAGACAGGCATACACAAAGACAATTTTGGCTTTATAGTTTTATTGTTCATATTCATGCACACCAACAAAGACTTACGGACTCTGTGTACGATAGCGTTCAGAATGGTACTCTGATCGGAGTTGAGGGCAATCGTTGCCTGCAGAAGGTCACCCGCTGCAATTGCCGGAGAGACGCTAGTGAAAAAAGCGGAACCCTCAGTAGCACCCGATGTGGAGGAGAGGTAACTGAACGTGCCTCCATAGTGCGCGAGACCAACCTGGTAGGCGGTAGAACCAGGTGAACCGGGCGGGATCTGGTAGTTAGCAATGACAATCGTCGGGCTGAATATGTCCAGCGAGATGAAGGATCCTGTTGACAGAATGAATAAAAAAAGGATGCACGGAAATCACAAAAAACAAAACCGAAGAAAACATAAAGGGAACATTTTTGGGAAAAAATCAAAGATTAACAACATGAACATAAGGTGTGCCCCTCCAGTCCAGGCAGGCTACGCCACTAAATAAAAGAAAGTAGTAAGGGCAAACTAATCAGGTGTACTGGCCACGGAACTGGTAATAAACGATGACAATCACCAAGCTAAATATTTAAAATATCATCTAATCTTTCTGTTATTGGCTATTCCAAATGCAATTGTGTACTATGCAGGATTCAAATCGCCTCAAACCGTTAAGAATAGCGTCCTGGGCCCCGTTGCAGAAAGAGATACATTGGGTGATTTCAAGTATGGTGTTGGGGTTAGTGTTAGTGTTGAGGGTGAAAAACTGCCTCTAATCTGAGCTAAACACCAGCTTCCAGATTAAGCATCTAAGGTCACGAACTTTTTAATCGTGATGACCTTGAGTAGTAATCGATCAGTATCGCTAGTGTTTGTCAACACCAGAGACAAAATCACGCGAACACCCTTAAAATGGTAACGAAAACGCTTACATGGTTACGAATTAGAGAGCAAGCCGTAATGAAGATTTACCACATACATGTATTGAATACTATAATTAAAAAAAAACATTCAAACCATTCACTTGGTCGATACGATTTTAGTGAATATTCCCTATTTTTAGTGAAATTTGTAACTAAACTCGCAAGAAATGTGCGTGACTCTCTTCTAAAAATTGAATGCCCGTCGCGCGCTGAGACATATGGCTAGCGTTAACGGTTTGCATAGCCGAAGATGTAGGCATAAATCCCGGTGACAGCACGGTAGCAAGTTCCGAGTAAATACCAATAGTATGTAACATGATATACTTTATTAAAATCGGTCACGTGATCACTAGGTGCTTGGTGGCCGAGTGGGTTAAGACCTGTCGCACGTGTATCACTTAACCAGATAAATCATAGAAGTGGGTTCGAGTCCCCGGTGTGGTTATTTTTTTTATTATTATTTTTTTTTTAGCCATTATTCACAACAAATTTACTACAGTTTTTAACTCAATTATAAGTTCACTGTAATAAAATGTCAAAGATGTACAGACCATTCCCAGTGCTTAGTGACTTTTTTCGGGGGAGGGGGGGGGGGGGGGGGGGGTGGGTGGCGGGTGTATAATTAGACAAAAAATACATAAAATAATTAATGTTAACAACAATATAAACATAAGGAAGAACCTGGCTATTCAAATTTTGCTTTGTTGTATTATTATTCCAAATGGTCTAAAGAATTTATGTAGTGAAAACTAATGTTTGATTATAAAATAATGAAAATATGAATTGTATGACCTTATTTCTTTAAATTACTATAGATATTCAAATCAATACATTAATTTAAAAAATAAGATTTGCATTGCGTTTCATAATCTTCACTTAAGTAAAACTTCAAAAATTATCTAGGTTGACACCCTTTTTACATGCTCAGACAAACAAAAACACCACCATTTCAGTTCAGAATTGTGATTTTAATGCCCACCTAGCAACAGTAACACTAACACCAGCTCGATCTGTACTTGAAATGACTTTCATTTCGATCCCTATGGAAGTTGTTATCTCTATGGAGTTTTGCGTATACATGCTCAACACTAACACTATCGGGCAGATTAGCAGACGACGCTAAACACCAGCAACCACGTGCCACTGCCGGAAATACGAGGTCAAACCTCTAACACCAACTCATTTCAAGTACGGTGTTAAGGCTGCAGTTAGTGTTTAATAAACACTAACACTAGCTCAACACCATCTCTGATAGTATATTGCCATATCAATAAACACCGCCAGTCGGAAACGGAAGTTTGTACAACGGTGAAATCAGAGGTCATCACGTTAACACCATCCTAACACTAAGTCATTTCAAGTATGGTGTTTAAGCCCGATTTAGTGTTTAATAAACACTAACACCAGATTTAAACACCATACTTGAAATCACCCAATCGATTGTAAGTTACGATTAATCGTAAGTCAGAAAATGTACGCGTTTCAACCAATCAGAATTGCGCATCTAGAACACGTGATCTGACTTACGATTAATTGCAACTTACCATCGATTGTATCTCTTTCTGCAATGGGGCCCTGATGTCGTCACTGAAAAAATACACAGCACTAAGTTATACCGAGATCTATCATGATGCGAAATTTCATGATACTTGATTTATACATTCTTGAGATATGCAACAGACAACATTTTTAAAAATAAGTAGATATCACCAAACTTTGTAGTACACAGGATTGAAATCATCTCCATATACTTGAGGTTGAAATTCATTAAAAAAGGATAGCAAATAAGAACAAAAATATATAATGAATACACCACTGGAAATTGTCACTACTAAATCGGGTACACCTGCTAATAAAGAGGTAAACTATACCTTGCAGAGCTTACCAAATTAAATGGAGGCTACTGTATTATCCAGTTCGTAACTATCTCATTTTAGTAATCGAACATACATTCTCGAACGAGCGACAACAGATTTGTTGTAGATCCCCAAGTCGCTGTCTAAGGTATGTGGAACTTGACACTCAATGTATATTCAACTGGCACGTTTAGCGTTCAGAGACAATTGACAACCACCCTAGGCAACAACATGATTTATATGTTACGAAGTCAATAGCATTTAACATACCTAATGTTTTATTTTTCGTGACTGTCATACTCTCTGCCTTATCGCCACCAACTCCTCTAAAAGACCTTACACCAACAGAGTACAGGATATTCTCTGACAGGCCTGAAATCGTCACTGAAGTCTGGTTTGATGCGAAAGATCCGAACAAATTTCCATTCAGCAGGACTTCATATCCATCCCAAGTCCCACTTGCAGGAGGGTCAAAGGTCGCAACAATAGCTGTGTAGGCAATCGGTGCAAGTTGAAGATTCCTTGGATCGGCAGGGGCTGAATAAAAACAATTCAAAGCAAACAAAATCATGTGAAATATTTTGTATACATACATTAAACAGAACTAGAGTGTTGTTCAAATTGTTACCAGCATTAAACAGAAAATATAATACAGTGGAACGTCTTTATAAAGCTCTATTGTAGGAGGTACCTGGCACTGCCAGGCAATTTCACAGGTCCACGTTCTATGTGTAGTACTTGTAAGCCCTGATAAACAAGTTATCTGATATAACGAGCTAAATTAAATGGAAGGATTCAGTACAACATTGAGGATACACACATGATGGGCCAATAAATTGATATCCATAACATGTTGGAATATTCACATGCAGGTACAGTTAAAATGTAATGATACTGCGGAAATCTCTTGTTTAAAATAATAGCTCATTTATAACTAGTCTCTCCTTTTCGAAAGGGAGATCACATCTTAAGGAGTTGATTCATTGCCTACATGAACTTTAACTTTATGTGGGGATTGCAATTTTGAAGGAAACAGGTTAAATAGTAAAGATCCCTGAGATTTTCAATTGTCCAATGATCTTTGTACCAAATAACGTGGATTTGTAGTCACCCCTGCAGCGCAAGTATATGGGCTAGCAGCTGTTGCGATAATGATTTTGAAGCATTGTGTAAAAACAGTCAAATCTGTGTATAGTAACCACCAAAGGGAAATAAGAATAGTGCCTACTAAGGAGAGGTGACCACTTTACAGCCAGGTTTCATGTCCCTAATTTTCCCTGCAAGGGATCACTATATAATAGCCACTATAGGCAGGTTGGCTGATATCTATACAGGTGGACAATAAGACAAGTTGGACTATATAGTTTCATTTAATACACTGTTCATGTTCATGCACACCAACAAAGACTTACGAACTCTGTGAACGATAGCGTTCAGGATGTTACTCTGATCGGAGTTGAGGGCAATCGTTGCGTGCAGAAGGTCACCCGCTGCAATTGCCGGAGAGACGCTAGTGAAATAGGCAGAACCATCAGTAGCACCCGCTGTGGAGAAGATATAACTGAACGTGCCTCCATAGTGCGCGAGACCAACGTCGTAGGCGGTAGAACCAGGTGAACCGGGCGGGATCTGGTAGTTAGCAATGACAATCGTCGGGCTGAATATTTCCAGCGAGATGTATGATACTGTACATGTTGACACAATGAAGAAGATAAAATGCTAGGCAATGCACATCAATACAAACAGTGGCCTAGCGATAGGGGCGGGGGGGGGGGGGGGGAGGGGGTGAGGGGCCTGTGCCCCTTCTCCCCCTTCCCAATAATTGAAACAAAACAATAGAAAACATAAAGGGAACATTTTTGGAATCACAAAGAACTACATAAGGTTTGCCCCTCCAAATGGCCGAGGTCGCTACGCCACTAAAATAATACAATAATGTATTAAAGGCAGAAGTTTTAGGTGAACCTGCCCAGGGTCTGGCAGTTACAGTGTCATCTAGTCTCTTTGATTTATTGACTATTCCAAATGTAATGTTGTAGTATGCGGTATTTGAATCCCCTCAATTCGTTTACAAAATCACTGATTTAAAGGGAGATTTGTGTTTTGGTTAAAGGTGTAGTTCAGTTTTTGGTAAAGGTGAGGTAATAATAAGTGTCGAATATGAAAGAACATGCAATTTTAATGGCAGAATAAACTTTATTTGGTAAAAATCGGTTCAGAAATTACTGAAATATCAATAAATATATTCAATCGTAATACATTTGGGCCCCAAATTTATTCGGTGATTGAAAAAAAAAAAAAAAAAAATGCTTACACTTTTTCCAAAAAATTGAAAAGTGGTTTTTAAATAGTTGTTGATGATCTCCCTATCTAATCATTTTATTATTGTTTTGGTTAAAGGTATAGTTCAGTTTTGGTAAAGGTGAGGTAATAATAAGTGTCGAATTTGAAAGAACATGCAATTTTAATGGCAGAATAAACTTTATTTGGTAGAAATCGGTTCAGAAATGACTGAAATATCAATAAATATATTCAATCGTAATACATTTGGGCCCCACATTTATTCGGTGATTGGAAAAAAAAAATTTAAAAATGCTTACACTTTTTCAAAAAAATTGAAAAGTGGTTTTTAAATAGTTGTTGATGATCTCTCTATCTAATCATTATTTAAAAAAACAAAAACATCACATGCATAATTTTGCATGAAAAATGGTTGAAACCAATGCTTTTTAAGAGAGCGCCCTCTTGTGATTTGATCATGGGCGTAAATATGTCATTGATACCCATTCAACAGGGGGGGGGGGGGGGTGGTCTATTCATTCATAGGTATTACGTAAGTATTTACGCCCATGGATTTTTAAAATAATAACAGGCTTTTTACTTGGCCGTTTGTAATTGTGGATATCTTTCGAGCATGGTGTAGTTATAAACTATTAGTTTGTAATGTCACTGTGCAGGTTTTGGTTACTGGTACTTAAAGGTGAATGACAGTAGTGAGAAACGCCCCATCAACAAAATGAAATGAATGCTCTTATTACCAACTATGTGAAAGAATATAATTTTACTAATGGACCCTGACAGTCGATGGATATTCAACATGCACTTTTAGCGTTCAGAGACAATATACAACTTGCCACCTTTGGCTATGTACAGAGTGATTACATGTTACGATGACAAAAGCATTTAGCATACCTAATGTCAGATCTTTTGTGACTGTCATACTCTCTGCCTTATCGCCACCAACTCCTTTGAAAGACCTCACACCAACGGAGTATAGAACGTTCTCTGACAGGCCTGAAATCGTCACTGAAGTCTCGTTGGATGCGAAAGAACCATACAAATTTCCATTCAGCAGGACTTCATATCCATCCCAAGTCCCACTTGCAGGAGGGTCAAAGGTCGTAACAAGTTCTATGTTGGTAATCTGTTCAAGTTGAAGATTCTGTGGATCGGCAGGGGCTAAAGAAAACAAAATCAAAGCAGGACAATCATGTGAGATATTACATATACATAACGTAATCAGAACTAGAAGGATGGTTAAATTGTTACCAGCATTACCCAGAAAAACTAATTCAATAGAACCTCTTTACAATGAGCTTTGTTGTAAGGAGGTAATTGGTAAAGCAAGGTAATTTCACAGGTCCAACATCTATGTGTTGTACTATTTTTAAGCCCTGATAACAGGTTATCTAAAAAATCTAATTTGATGATTTAGTGTAACATTGAGGATAGATACATGATGGGCCCATAAGTAGATATCCAGAGCATTTTAGGATATTCACATGCAGGTATAGACAAATTGTAATGATGAAATGATAATGCAGAAATCTCTTCTCTTGAATAATAACTCATTTATAACAAGTATCTCCCTTTTGAAAGGGAGATCACATCTTAAGGAGTTGACCCATTGCCTATTTGAACCAATAATTTTAAGTCACCCCTGCAGCAGCAGCAGCGCAAGTAAATTGGCTCACAGCTATTACGACTGCGTTTGTGTAAATGCTGGAAAACATGTGTATAGTGACCACCAAAGAGAAATAAAAATAGTGGCCACTGTGGAGAGGTGACTACTATACAGCCAGGTTTCACGTTACTAATTTCCCCTGCAAGGGATCACTATATAATAGCCACTTTAAGCAGGTTGGATGATATCTAGACAGGTTACCACTAAGACAAGTTTGATTTGATATACACTGTTATTGTGTATGCACACCAACACAGACTTACGGACTCTGTGTAGGATAACATTCAGAATGGTACTCGGAGCGGAGTTGAGGGCTATTGTTGCCTGCAGAAGGTCACCCGCTGCAATTGCCGGAGAGATGTTAGTGAAATAAGCGATACCAGCAGTAGCACCCGCTGTGGAGATGACAAAACTGAACGTGCCTCCATAGTGCGCGAGACCAACCTGGTAGGCGGTTGAACCAGGTAAACCGGGCGGGATCTGGTAGTTAGCAATGACAACCCTCTCGAATATATCCAGCGAGATGTAGGATCCTGTTGACAGAATGGGAAAAAAGGATGCAAGGAAATGCACATCAAAACAGTGACCTAGCTATGGGGGACAGGGGGAGGGGTTTTTGTGTAGTCTAGAAAGATGACCATTGACCTGAGTAATATTTATACCAAATTTGAATTGAAATAATGATGCATGACTGAGATATGATGATTATTGACATTTGACAAAATGGCGTCCTGATGACATCCCATTGACGTGACGTCACAAAAAACATCGCAGCAAAGTTTAATGACAATTGATTAATTCATTCTTGAGATATGTGACGGACAAAATTGGAAGAAAAATAAATAATGATATTTAAAACCTTGACGAAAACAAAAGTTGATACGTATGACGTATCACCTTATAATAAAAAACACCACTGGGAATTATACACCTGTTAATAAATAGATAAACTAAACTTTGCAAACGCTTACCAAATTAAATGGAGACTACTGTATTATTCAGTTGATTTTAGTAGTTGACCATAATGCACATTTTCAAACGAGTGCCAACAGATTTGTTGTAGATCCCCAAGTTGCTGTCTAAATTAAGGTGACACTTAAATATATATGGACCCTGACACTCGATGTATATTCAACTGCCACTTTTAGCGTTCTGAGACAATAGACAACTTGTCACCTTAGGCTACAAAGTGATTTACATGTTACGATGACAAAAGCATTTAACATACCTAATATCTGATTATTCGTGACTGTCATACTATCTGCCTTATCGCCACCAACTCCTTTGTAAGACCTCACACCAACGGAGTATAGGATGTTCTCTGACAGGCCTGAAATAGTCACCGAAGATTCGTTTGATGCGAAAGAACCGTACAAATTTCCATTCAGAAGGACTTCAAATCCATCCCAAGTCCCACTTGCAGGAGGGTCAAAGGTCGCAACAATAGCTGTGTTGGCAATCGGTGCAAGTTGGAGATTCTGTGGATTGGCAGGGGCTAAAGCAAACAAATTCGAAAACATGAAAATCATGTGAGATATTTGATTGTTACCGTCATTACCCAGAAAATAGTGGAACTTCTTTTTAATGAGCTGTGTTGTAAGGAGGTACCTGGCATAGCAAAGTAATTGCACAGGTTCAAATGTAATACATGTATTGTACTGTTATTATCTGACATAACGAGCTAATTTAAATGGGGGGTTTCAGTGGGTTTATGTTCGCTTGGTCTACACTCAGTTGGTCTACTAACTGATGCCTTTAACTTCAATTTTCCCAACTCCAAACACGATCCCTAACCCAGAAACTTACCCTAACCCTAATCCACACACCTAACCCTAATCATACATAGTACATAATTATAATGATAAGCCCTCGAATGTATAATTTTCTAGTAGACTAAAAGGGAGTAGACCAAACGGATGTAGACGAATCGGCAAGTAACCTTTCAGTGTAACATTGAGGATAGACACATGATGGGCCGACAAATAGATATCAAGAACATTTGTTAATATTCACATGCAGCTACAGTAATGATATAATGATACTGCGGAAATCTCTTGTTTAAAATAATAACTAATTCTTAGCGATTTTGTTATCGATCCACTGCCTACAGGAACTATACCTCTATATGGGGATTGCAAATTTAGAAGGATACAGGCTAAATAGTAAAGATCACTGAGATATCAATTGCCAAATGATATTGGAACCAAATACTGTGGATTTGTAGTCACCCCTACAGCGGAAGTAAATGGGCTACCAGTTGCTACGAATGCGTTAGTGATTTTTTCTGCGTGTCATTCAACGCATTGTATACACACAGTCAAACCTGTGTATAGTGACCACCAAAGGGAAGTAGAAATAGTGCTTGCTGTGGAGAGGTGACCACCTTACAGCCAGGTTTCATGTCACTATTTTCCCCTGCAAGGAATCACTATTAATAGCCACTATAGGCAGGTTGGCTGCTATCTAGACAGGTGTCCACTAAGACAAGTTGGACTATATAGTTTCATTTAATAGACACTGTTCATGTATATGCACACCAACACAGACTTACGGACTCTGTGTACGATAGCGTTCAGGATGGTACTCTGATCGGAGTGGAGGGCAATCGTTGCCTGCAGAAGGTCACCCGCTGCAATTGCCGGAGAGACGCTAGTGAAATTAGCGGAACCATCAGTAGCACCCGATGTGGAGGAGACGTAACTGAATGTGCCTCCATAGTGCGCGAGACCAACCTGGTAGGCGGTAGAACCAGGTGAACCGGGCGGGATCTGGTAGTTAGCAATGACAATCGTCGGGCTGACTATTTCCAGCGAGATGTAGGATCCTGTTGACAAAATAAAAAAAAACGATAGAACAGTGACCTAGCTATGGCGGACAGGGGGCAGGGCCTGTGCGTAAGATAGAAAGATGACCATTGACCTGAGTAATTGGATTGAAATTGATGTTGCATGACTGAGATATGATGATTATTGACATTTCACAAAATGGCGTCCTGATGACATCCCATTGGCGTGAGGGTCACTGAAACAGTTTGCAGCAATAAGTTAAACCACGATATATTACCATGCATAGTTTCATGAAAATTGATTCATTCATTCTTGGGATATGCGACGGACAAAATTGGAGGAATATATAATAAATAAATGATATCTAAAACCTTGACGAAAACAAAAGGTGATACGTTTGATATACAAATCACCTAATAATAAATACATGAACACACCACTGGAAACTGCCACCTCTTAATCAGATACACCTGTTAATAAAGAGGTTAACTAAACCTTGCGAAAGCTTACCAAATTAAATGGAGACTACTGTATTATTCAGTTCATAACTATTTAATTTTAGTAGTTGAACATACATTCTCGAACGAGCGACAACAGATTTTGTGTAGATCCCCAAGTTGCTGTCTAAATTAAGGTGACACCTAAAGATATATGGACCCTGACACTCGATGTATAATATTCAACTGGCACTTTTGGCGTTCAGAGACAACTTGGCACCTTAGGCTACAAAGTGATTTACATGATACAATGACAAAGCATTTAGCATACCTAATGTCTGATTTTTCGTGACCGTCATACTCTCTGCCTTATCGCCACCAACTCCTTTGAAAGACCTCACACCAACGGAGTATAGGACGCTCTCTGACAGGCCTGAAATCGTCACTGAAGTCTCGTTGGATGCGAAAGAACCATGCAAATTTCCATTCAGCAAGACTTCATATCCATCCCAAGTCCCACTTGCAGGAGGGTCAAAGGTCGCAACAATAGCTGTGTTTGCAATCGGTGCAAGTTGAAGATTCCGTGGATTGGCAGGGGCTAGATAAAACAAATTTAAAAGTAAGAAAATCATGTGAGATATTTAGTATACATGTACATAACATAAGCAGAATTAGGGGGTTTATAAAATTGTAATACAACGGAACCTCTTTATAATGAGCTCTGTTGTAGGAGGTACCTGGCATAGCGAGGTAATTTCACAGGTCCAAGTTCTATAATCTTGTATTATTTGTAAGCCCTGATAAACAAGTTATCTGATATAACGAGCTAAATTAAATGGGAGGCTTCAGTGTAACATTGAGGATACACAGATGATGGGCCCACAAATAGATAACCAGTCTAATCCAGAGGATTTAGGAATATTCACATGTAGGTACAATTAAAATGTAATGATGTAATCATGGTAATGATACTGTGAAAATCTCTTTTTTGAAATAATAACTTATTTATAACGAGTATCTCCCTTTTTGAAAGGGAGATCACATCTTAAAGGGGTAGTTCAGCCCAGATTTATTCAATGATTAAAACAAAATTAAAAATGCTTAAACTTTTTATTTTATTTTTAAAACAGGTTTTTAAATAGTTGTTGATGATCTCTCTATTTAGCCATTATTTCAACAAAACATAAATCCTTTATAGAGAGCGCCCTCTTGTGTTTAATGGCTCCTTTTGAATGATAACATGCTGTTTACTTAGTCGTTTGTAATTTTCTATACCTTTCATACATGGTGGAGTTAACTATTAGTTTGTAATGTTATTGTGCAGGTTTTGATTACTAACGGTCAACCTAACCCAAACTGTACTACCCTTTAAGGAGTTGACCCATTGCCTACATGAACTATAACTCTATGTGTGAATTGCAAATTTGCCCAATGATATTTGAACCAAATAATGTGGATTTGAAGTCACACCTGCATCGCAAGTAAATGGGCTTACAGCTGGTACGAATACGTTAGTGATTTTTCTGAGTCTCATTCACGCATTGTGTAAATACAGTCAAACCTGTGTAGAGTAACCACCAACTGAACAAAGGGAAATACGACTAGTGCCTACTCTGGAGAGGTGACCACTATAGAGCCAGGTTCCATGTCACTAAATAATAGCTACTATATACAGGGTGGCCCGACTGGCCCCCCCCCAAAAAAAAAAAAAAAACGGAACGGGGCACTTCCCGAAATATAGTTCCAACATGTTTATGTCCATCGGATAGGGTGTCTTTCCCAATGAAAAACGATAACAGAATAGTAATTTTGGTCGTGTAGATTGTGTATTAGGACTCTGTGAGTGAGACCATGTCAGGTGCCCATTTTTGTTAAGTTTTACCAAGTCAGTGCCAATTAAATCGCCCGTAATACTATTGAACGACCATGCCCATTCTCTCGGCACACGGCTGAGTGCACACTAACACTGACACGCGGATTGCTCTTTATTACGGGCAGTAAGTGCGATTTAAGAGGCACTGACTTGGTGAAAATTTACAAAAATGGGAGCCTGACATGGTGTCACTCACAGCGCCCTAAAACAAAAACTACATGTCGACCAAAATTACTGTTCTTGGTATAGTTTTTCATTGGAAAAAAACATCAGATGGACATAATTATGTTTGGACTGTATTTTGGGAAGTGCCCCGTTCCGTTTTTTTTTTTAAATTTTTTTTTGGGGGGGGGGGGGGGGGCACCCTGTATAGGCAGGTTGGCTGCTATCTAGACAGGTGGCCACCAAGGATTGACGTAATAGTTTCATTTCATAGACACTGTTCATGTATATGCACACCAACACAGACTTACGGACTCTGTGTACGATAGCGTTCAGGATAGTACTCGGAGTGGAGTTGAGGGCTATCGTTGCCTGCAGCAGGTCACCCGCTGCAATTGCCGGAGAGACGCTAGTGAAATTAGCGGAACCATCAGTAGCACCCGATGTGGATGAGACGTAACTGAATGTGCCTCCATAGTGCGCGAGACCAACCTGGTAGGCGGTAGAACCAGGTGAACCGGGCGGGATCTGGTAGTTAGCAATGACAATCGTCGGGCTGACTATTTCCAGCGCGATGTAGGATCCTGTCGACAGAATGAATAAAAAAGAAGATTTTGCAATTATATACTTGAAATGGTGCAATTCGGTGCACGTCACACAAGCAGCTAGAGCAATGCCAGCCTACACGGGAACTACGTGGCCCGGTACAGAAAAAATGCTCAAGAACATACGCAAGTTATACAACAAATTGAGATAATCTTGAGATAAAACTTGAGATAATGATTGGGAACATTTAAAGTGGATGTATAAATTATTTTGTGAATGTTTTATTATTATTATTATTATAAAATTTGGTTTTCATGATTATTATTATTATTATTATTTATTTTTTAAATTTATTTTGTATTTATTTATTTATTATTATTATTATTATTATTATTATTATTATTATTATTATTATTATTATTATTATTATTATTATTCTTATTATTATTATTATTATTTTTTTTGGGAGGGGGGGGGGGGGGGGCGTGTTTGCCCCCCCCCCCCCCCCCCACTTCCGGCGCCTATGCGACTGTATTATTCAGTTCATAACTATTTGATTTTAGTAGTTGAACATACATTCTCGATAACAGATGTTTTTGTAGATCCCCAAGTTGCTGTCTAAATTAAAGGTGACACCTAAAGATATATGGACAATGACACTCGATGTATATTCAACTGGCACATTTAGCGTTCAGAGACAATATGTGCCACCCTAGGCAACAAGGTGATTTACATGTTACGATGACAACAACATTTAACATACCTAATATCTGTTTTTTGGTGACTGTCATACTCTCTGCCCTATCGCCACCAACTCCTTTGTAAGACCTTACACCAACGGAGTATAGGACGTTCTCTGACAGGCCTGAAATCGTCACTGAAGTCTCGTTTGATGCGAAAGAACCATACACATTTCCATTCAGCAGGACTTCATATCCATCCCAAGTCCCACTTGCAGGAGGGTCAAAGGTCGCAACAATAGTTGTGTTAGCAATCGGTGCAAGTTGTAAGTTCTGTGGATTGGCAGGGGCTGAACCAAACAATTAAAAACGAGAAAATAATGTGAGATATTTTTGCTAACATAACGTAAGCAGAACTAGAGGGTTTAAAAACGTGTTACCAGCACTCCCCAGAAAACTAACAACGTGGAACCTCTTTATAATGAGCTCTGTTATAAGGAGGTAAATGACATAGCGCGGTAATTTCACAGATCCAAAATCTGTGAGAAGTACTATTTTGAAGCCCTGATAAACAAGTTATTTGATATAACGAATTAACTGGGACGTTTGAGTGTAACATTGAGGATACACAGATGATGGGCCCACAAATAGATATTCAGAACATTTTGGAATATTCACATACAGGTACAGTACAATTGTAATGATGTTATGATCACTGAGATGTACTATTGTCCAATGATCTTTGAACCAAATAATGTGAATGGCTAGTCACCCCTACAGCGCCAGTAAATGGGCTAACAGCTGCTACAACTGCGTTAATGATGTTTGTGAGTGTCATTCAAGCATTGTGTAAATACAGTCTAACCTGTGTATAGTGACTACTAATAAGGAAATAAGAATAGTGGGTTATGTGGAGAGGAGACCACTGTACAGCCAGGTTTCATGCCATTACTACAGGGTGGACAAACAAAACGGAACGGGGCACTTCCCAAAATATAACAACATAATGATTATGTGCATCGGATATGGTGTCTTTTCCAATTAAAAACGATGCCAAGATCAGTCATGTTGGTCGTGTAGTTTTTGTTTTAGTGCGCTCTGAGTGACACCATGTCAGGTTCCAATTGTTGTCACTTTTTACCAAGTCAGTGCCTGATAAAGCGCACTTACTGCCTGTCATATCATTTGAACAACGAGTAATACGCGAGCTATCGTTAGTGTGCACTCAGCCGTGTGCCGAGAGAATGGGCATGATTACTCGACGCTATGACGAGCATGAAGATTTATCAGGCACTGACTAGGTACGATGGGAATCTGACACGGTGTTACTCAGAGCACCATAAAACAAAAACTACACAACCAAAAATTCTGATCTTGGTATCGTTTTTCATTGGAAAAGACACCCTATCCAATGAACGTAATAGTTATGTTACTTTATTTTGGGAAGTGCCCCGTTTCGTTATTTTTTTTTTTTTGGGGGGGGGCACCCTGTATATGACTATATAGTTTTATTTAATAGACACTGTACACGTTTAGGCACACCAACAAAGACTTCTAGACTTACGGACTCTTTTTACGATAGCGTCCAGAATGGTACTCTGATCGGAGTTGAGGGCAATCGTTGCCTGCAGAAGGTCACCTGCTGCAATTGCCGGAGAGATGTCAGTGAAATAAGCGAAACCATCAGTAGCACCCGCCGTGGAGGAGAGATAACTGAACGTGCCTCCATTGTGCGCGAGACCAACCTGGAAAACGGTACCACCAGAATAATCGGGCGGGATCTGGTAGTTAGCAATGACAGTCGTCGCGCTGAATACGTTCAGCGAGATGTAGGATCCTGTTGACAGAATGAAGAAGAAAAGAAATATGCAAGGAAATGCACATCAATAAAAACAGTAACCTAGCTATGGGGGACAGGGGGGGGGGGGGGGGGGGGGCCTGTGCACCCACCCTCATGTGGTAGGTTATATAGTGTTTTTAAGTTTACTCTCTGCCTATTCATAGTTTGTTTATTTGGTGAGATGATAATTATGTATAAATATTGTTTACATTTTTGGTTTATTTCACAAACTTGTTTACTACAGTCTACCATATGACACATGTGTTAGAGTGGGCTACTCTCATGCTCAATAACTACACAATATGGAGTAATCAAAGTGGTAAAGACATATTATGTGCCCGTACACCAATGACAATAATTCAAAAAAGGAGCTCAAACGAGGGGAAACATAAGTATCCCCTCACAATGACTATATTTAGATGATATTTTAAAATCATTATTATCAAAGGGATACAGTAACTTATTAGTATGAAAGTTCATCAGATAAATATATAAATAATATTATAGTAACTTATTGTAACATTTTATATAAAACACGAATGGTAAACAGAATCATGCTGCGTCGTTTCAATTATGACAAATCCACCATTTTCATGTGTAAAAGTGTAATTCATATCATATTAAAGGGATTTAGACACTCTGTTAACAAAATGCACAAACTGACAAAGGATTGATGAAATTGCTATTCACGTGATCTGATATGTTCATAGAGTGATGTATGAAAGAACAAAGCTGGTTTCATACGTCCTTTTAGTAAGAAGAAACAACGGCATGTAAGAACCGATTAAGATGCATAATGAATTTGGTCGATTCATCCTAAACAAAGTTACTAGAATCCTTTGAATACGTATATCATAATCCTGATTATTTTACTAAATGAAGAGCTTAATTCCAAAAGGCGCTTAATCTACATTTTCAACTTTGAAGACAAACGGGTTTCTTTGTCCAACTTCGTACACATGCTTATGGTAATATGAGATTGGAACATTCCCATATTTTGTATTTGATTGTGCAATTTGTCCTCAAATATGGATTTATAGATAGCTACGTAGCTTTCAAGTTAACTAAATTTTTATAGAAAGTGGATTTAGCGCCTTTTGAAACTAAGCTCTTAAAATGGATACAATTGTTTTCATACCAGTTTGTCCTGTCGCAAAGTGAAAGCATCCTGACAACGCCAAGGCAAAGATGATGACGTGGCCCGCCATGGAGCAGGACATCAGTCTCATCGTGATCGTCTGAAGTTTAAGCAAAACAACAATAGAAAATCAAAGTTATCCTCATCAAAAGGTTTTACTTATGCATAATGACTAATGCTAATCTTAGGTTCCAAGTATCCCATGCCAAAGGAAAGGCTCACAACTCAGTACAGATAGAACGATAAGGAAGTGAAGAAGGCAGTAAGGTGAGACAGGCGACGGTTCACCGAGCAACTCGCTAAAGAAGCCGAGACAGCTGCCCAACGAAATACATGAAGTCTGTCTATATGATTACACACAAACTACGGGGAGATCCAAATGCAAATCAGGATGTACCAGTTAAAGCTGCAAATTGATCACAATCACAGAAGAGCATGCTAAGCTGGGAAGATGGCGCGAACACTTTCAAGAGATATTAAATCGACCTGAACCACTTGACTAAATATTAAGACTAAGATTAAGATCTTCAAGAGCAATGTACCGAGTGTTCTCCTCTATGGGTCAGAATGCTGGAAAATCACGGTCGCCATTAAGCACAAACTAGTTGTGTACCAAAACAAAATAATGCCTCCGGCGCCTACTGAATATATTCTGGCCAAACAACATCTCAAAATAAAATCTTCACATCCGAACTGGCGTGATGCCCATGGAATAAATCCTTAAAAGGCGCCGATGGAGATGGTTTGGACATGTTTGTCGAATGTCGCCCAACTCCATTACAAGGACTGCGATGCGATGGACACCGCAGAGCAAAAGAAAACGAGGCCGACCTAAAGAGACATGGAGACGCACCATTCAAAAAGACTTGAAAGGCAAAGGACTCTCCCTCAACACAGCCCCCCATGCAACAGCAGACAGAGCCAGCTAGATGAGGTCCCTCCTGTCACTTCAAGCACTTGATGGCACAGACCGGGAATGAGAGAGAGACATAATGACTAGCGACTGTTATTATTTTGTAATCTTGATCGTCTGGGGTTTATGCTAAAAAAAACAAAAACATAAAATCAAAGTTATTATAATGAAACGTTTTATTTATGCATATTATTTGACTACGGAAAGGCAGTATGAAAAGCCTTATGTTTTATCTTTAAGGTCTAAAGATCAGGCGAAAAAGAAAACAGCAATAGAAAATCAAAGTTATCGTCATGAAACGTTTTACTTATGCAAAAAGACATTTCGGTATAGAGGGCGCTGCACAAAAACCTTTTTTGTGAGATAATGAAAAACTGAGTGTAAAACTTGAAACAATTTTAATGGCAGAATAAATTTTATTTGATCAAAATCGGTTCAGAAACGGCTGAAATATCTGTGGCCCAGATTTATTCGATGAATTAAAACACAAATTCAAAATGCTTCCACTTTAAAAAAAAAAAAATCAAAAGTTTTTTTTTTTAAATAGTTGTTGATGATCTCTGTATTTAATTAATATCTCAACAAAACATCACGTGCATAATTTTGAAAAATGGTTGAACCCAATGCTTTTTTAGAGAGCGCCCTCTTGTATTTGAATGGCTCTGTCGTTTGTAATGTTCTGTACCCTTTGAGCATGGTGGAGTTTATAAATGTATGTATTACCCCTTTAATAGCGAAAAACGCTCGATAATTATATATGTCATCTTGATTGTCTAGAATTTAGGCTTCTGACTCGTCGTTTGACGCTTCTCCTTTAAATCTCTCCTATAACTCTTTTGTTAACTCATCTTCATTTGACTTTTCTTTTCTCAATTTCTTGTGCTGGCTTTTAATATTATTTTCAACTGGAACTGCAATCGTTCATGTATTTATTATGTGTATGTTAATTTCGTGAAATAATTGCCAATTGTGTTATATGTTTGATGTTTAGCTGTGTGTGTTTTATTGTTGTTGTTTTACATATGACATCCTTGTTTAAATTGTGTTTACCTGTAAGCAATGCAACTTGATTTTGATTTGGTTTCAATAAATGTCAATTCAATATATATATATGTATAATGATAATAATAATAATAATCCATTCTTTTAAAGCGCAATCTTACAATTAAGTGTGCATATAACATAAAGCGCCTAATGCAGAACAGCCTCTAAGCGCTTATTATTACCCCTGGTCATATGGTACAGTTCATACCTGTACAATTATCTTGTACACATTTTCAACTCGCCGGGGAGCATACTAGCGGCGGGCAACCCTATAGGTTCACCAAGCTAATTTTCACCAGACCAGGTACATATTCATACACCTAGAGAGCAGCAATGTGGATTAAATGCCTTGCTGAAGGGCAAACGGAGTGGGCAGGGTTCGAACTCGGGGCCTTACGATAGGAAAGCACGCGCTCTACCGATCTTGCCACACCACTTCCTATATAAGAAGAAAAACATATTATATCATTATCGTCATCATTATGGAACATTTCACCTAGGCATATTATCTGACTAGCGACATGAAAGAGGAAAACGCTCGACACCCTGACAAATTGAATTTGAATCCTAGACAAATGATATTATAATTTGTTTATAAAAAAACATATACTATTATATCCTACATGAATGGAATCCTGTTCAGTGATTGGTCTACATAGTGTCATGTGACCAAACATAGTAATGCCCATGGAGAAAAATGTGCTATGCGTGACGTCATTCATGGAATATTAAATGCTATTCCATGAATGACGTCATAGACGCCGGGTGATCATATTGAGCCCATAGAGATGCGTGTTATAAAACTTCCCTGCGAGAAGAGATCTTGTTTTAGCTTGCGAAAGATGCTCGACGAGATTTCTCAAAGAGTTATTTAAAAAGAAATACAGCATATTTTCACCCGTGAATATCAACAAGTTCCAAAGAATATTCTAGAGATGCATTTCATGTATGGACAGGTCTCTTAAAGGGACTTAGTAACATTGTCCAAATCCTCAAAATAAAATTGTAATTCTAGCGGTTCCTTTATACCTTGTTGTATTCGTATTAACAATAAAATCATGGGACAGCTTTCGGTTTTTCAAATTTCCCTTTCATTACAAAGATATGTATGATTGAAGTATTTAGATAAGAAAATCTCCGGGCGAGATTTTCATCCCTGTACAAAGTGAATGCAGTGAGTTGGTGAATATCACCCAATATCACTTTGCATTTTCGCTCATTACTTGGCCATACATTGTCCATTTGACCTGAAATTTTCACACAATACCCTGAGGACATATGAGATAACAACAGTATACATTGCATCAACCATTCATCAGTTTTTGCACATCTCAACAAAGTTACTAGATCCCTTTAACTTCGCGCGTATCCCAACTTCGCGGATCATAGGCGAGATACGCAAAAATTAGAACACGGACACGGCGACGGAAATTTTCAATGTCAACTGAAAGAGCGCACATCAATTACTCATCAACCAAAAAATTAGCAAATAAAGAGCAATATTTCTGAAGAAATACTTACTTTTTGTGGTCTTTTTTTGTAAATCACAACTTTGGTGTTCCAACAAAATTATGGAGGAGGAAGTATCAAGCAAATTAGACGGAAATCGTTCCAGTAGAACATATTTGTTGTCACCGAAAGGCTGCGCAAAATGCTCCTTTATTCGACCTACCCTTCAAATTTACTTTCGGATCGCGCAATCTCCGTAGATAGCTTGACAACGCTGCGCGTGCTAAGATGCTAATGCGCGCAAAATGTTTGCATCATCACACTGCCATTGAAATGCGTGTTACGGTTTGCTACACGGGATACGTGTTAAGTCAATGGCAGGGTGCCCTATGTATTATGCGCGAAGTATGGAGACTACCGTACTCGGTGAAGAAGCTCTTGCTGATATGACATAGTCACGGAATCGGGTCATTAACACCACGAATTGTGAGTTTAAATGAAATTGTTCAAGATAAATCGAATCCTCAGAATTTGAGGGGTAATTTGTTATTGTTTCATTGAGATTACTGTAATTTTCTTGATCCTAAGCCACTTTGAAAAAATCCGAAATTTTCGTGCGCGAAGTTAGGATACACCTTCATATAACGTAGTGGTATTCGAATAAAAAAATTACGACAATGGTGCACATTGTGCATCGTTGTCCTTCTGTGGTCGTGACATAATTCGTCATTTTATCGGCCGCGGTGTGCACTGCACTAGCTGTATGTGTAATGTACGAATAACTATTTTCTCCATACAATTACACGTGCGTACTGTAAAGCAGGTTAATTATTCACTTTGATGCGCGCGTTTTGCATTTGGGTGCGCATTAGTTGTTAAGGCGCGTAACCATGAATGGAAAGATAGCGCAATACGCGCTCTGCGCTAGGACTATTGCGCAAAGGGGGTCAGTGTCACAAACAGAACATAGTCAGTGCAGTGATGGTTCCATGATCAATGTTTTGTTTTTCTTTATATTTTTCTTTAATTTAATTGAAAATAATAATTATTTTTTGGATGATTATGATTATGCGAAGGATATAAAACAAATATATCATGCACTATTTCGAGCCACTAGTGAAATTATGGATTCCTCGGTGACAGAAAAAGCACTATGTTCTTCGGGTCTACGACCCTCAGAACATAGTGCTTTTCCTGTCACCTCGGAATCCATAATTTCAACTAGAGGCTCTCAGTGCATGGTATATTTGTTTAATATAACATGTATGCTTTTATTAGCATGAATTCAATAAGACTATTTTGAAATACAACGAGGAAACACACAGAAAAAGATGAGAAGCCCTAATAAAACGGAAAGGCACATATATACTTCACAAAATATATTGTGCATATTTTGGTGAGCTTGGTAAAATGTTATCATGGAAAGATTCTCATCTCGTGAAACTACATGTTAATATGAATCGAATATTTCCGACCATTTACGAAGAAATGTTGGGGACGTTCATTAATTTCAATCGGATATATTTGGATAAAATTTTCTAATCCGATTTTGTTCAAACAAAGTTAATGCTCACTTTAAAATCATGTGCCCTTTCAAATAATCTACGTAGTTTGTGTATTTCCCCAATAACAAACATTTGTTGATGCGCCCTCTTAACCCAAAATGTACTAGCTAGCTTGGTAGTTCTGATAAGGGGCACACGATTGATTGGGGCACACTCTAGTATTTCCTCGGGGTAGGGGGAGGGGGGGGGGGGGCACGTGCTACAGTGCCCCCCCCCCCCCTCCCACCAGTCGCTAAGATATTTCTTCAGCTCCATTCCGAATTTAATCCAGGACATATCAGTAGTTATACAATAATGGAAGATGATTAGAAAACACATTTCCCCATTCCAATGACACATTTAGCTCGGAATGAATTCATGCAGTTTATTTGCGTTCAGAAAACATGTAAACATGTAAAAAAATAACATGTGTCGATGTACATATCTTATCTTTCCATAGCTCGTGTCATTTTCCGCTGACATCACGTGGTAAGGATATGGCAATGTTAACAGTTTATTCATCATTGGTATAATAATAATAATAATAATAATAATAATAATAATAATAATAATAATAATAATAATAATAATAATAATAATAATAATAATCATAATACTAATAATACTAATAATATAATAATCATATCAAGAATGTATAAAGCGCCACTTATCTAGAGGCGCATAAGTATTATTATTACCCATGGTCATCAGGTAGGCCTACATTGTAAACACCACACAATGATATTGCATACTTTCTCATAACAAATCAGAGCGTTTTGAAATGGGTCACTTTTGAGGCTCCCCCACATTCATCTCCCTGCAGCCGCCCTTTAACAAAATCATTATAAATTTCACATTTTCATACAGAAGAGTTGCTGGGCTTTCCGTTGATATCAAATTTAATCATGAATGTTTGATGTAAAATGGTCAAAAATCCTCCCCAAAGCTCGAAAAAGGATGCAACGCTCTGATTTTCTGTCAACTCCATATTTTTTGTCTGATTTCACACTCAACCAATCTTCATATTCCGGTTCGCTACACACATCCCATTTGCATAATCATTACGATTAATATGCCATCGTAAAGAAGAGATAATTTTCATTAAAATGGTACCAAATTCAATGATTTTGATAAATTAAATGCATTGAGCCATTTTGTGGGATTTCACTTCCTGCCTCCCCTCATTCTCTGGGCTAATGCACCGTTTGAAAGGTATATAATAAGGCTTTATTGTGACACCAATTTCGAGTATGCTAGTTAAAGAATACGAGAGATATGATCGATCAAACTTGAGTTTCCGAACTTTTTTGAGGGGTTTATTAATATGTATTATTATTGTCATTTTTATTTTTATTTTTTTAATTTTTTTTACATTTTGTTTTGTTCTTTTGGAGGTATATCTCCCCCCCCCCATCCCTCAGTGATCGGCGCCCTATATATATCTTTAAGTTATTACAAACACAGCACACTGCGCATGCACCTTCCATTTCAACAAACATTGGTCACCCCTTTGCTTTATATGAACAAAAACAAGGCAATTCCTTTATTTTCCTGGTTTCCCCCCTACCGTTTCGCACCATTGCAATTAAAAAAGTATTTCAGTTCAGTTTATTTTCACATCACTTTATGAATAAGGTGAGGTGATACCACGATAGGAATAAACATAACAAAATCGTGATGCTTTGTATTCATTCTGGATGGGGCATTAACCGCAATCGCAACACAATAATATCGCAATGTGTTATTGATCATTGGTCCGCTGTGCCCCAGGCGTATTTCACACTCGACTATTAAATACAGTTCACTTTGTTCCAGTCTACCATGTCTTTATGGGATTGATGGTTAGAACATGGTGAAAACATGTTTACGACTTGAAAAATCACGTGGAATCAAAGAGGAAATTGATTATGTTAAAGTGAATGATAATATGATTTTTGGTAGAGAAAATGCCCTCTTAAAAAAAACAGAATTCTATGAACATTTGCATTTAGAAAAATATGAAAAATGGACAATCATGATGAATATTTTAATGATTTAGGTTTGAATACTCTCACAGATGCACAAGCAGATGAATGTGAGGGTGAAATTGAAGAGGGATCATGTGAATAGCAATAAAGCTCCAGTGGGGCGATGGGCTCAGTGTAGAGTTGTATACATGCTTTTGGCATGATATAAAAGAAATACTCATTGATAGTCTGAATGAGGGGCTTAGAAAGGGAGCATTTTCCCCTTCACAGTCACAGTCTACTTTGCTATATGAAAAGGGTGATAAGACGTTTTTATACAATTGGTGTCCTGTTTCATTATTGAATATTGATTATAGATCGTTGCTTCTGTTCCATGTCAACGTGTTAAACAAATTATCTCATTTATAATATCAGATGATCAGTCGGGATTCATAAGAACTAGAGCTGCAACTGAAAATGTTAGATTAGTTCAAAACCTTATTGATTATTGTCAGACTTCAAATACAAGTGGTTTAATCATGTTTTTTGATTTTCGAAAAGCGTTTGATTACGTGAAACATGATTTTTTTAAATTAGTAACATTTAACAAAAAAAGAATTTTAAACCATCATTTATCAAATGGGTTCAAACGTTATACAGTAATGCTTCTGGACGTGTACATAGCTATGGATGGCTTTCACAAATGTTTTGCATTAAGCGTGGAGTTCGTCAGGGTTGTATGTCTATTGTCGGCTCTTTTATTTATTATTGTTGCAGAAGTGCTAGCCACAAAGATAAGGCAAAATGATGTAATAAAAGGTATTGAGTTAATGAATTATATCAACGTGGGTCGCAATGTAAAAGAAATTAAAATCGGTCAGTATGCTGACGATTTTTTGATTCTGGAAAATCGGTGAGATGTGTTATGGAAGAAGTAAATATATTTGGTGACAATGCCTGTCCAAAGGTTAACTGGGATAAATCAGATATAATGGTATTACAAGATGATGTAATAATTAGAAATGCAGTGAGGCACCAGTGAAATGTTTGGGAGTTTTTGTGGGTAAATACAAAAACGAAATTGATAAACTAAATTGGGCGGGAAGAGTTGAAAAGATAACAAATATTATGAATTTACGGAAAATAAGAAGATTAACATATTTTGGGAAAGTAACAATAATAACATTATTAATAGCCTCACAATTTGTATATATTTCGACGGCTGTACCAGTTCCAAATTATATTTTGAAGAAATTGAAGATTGATATTTTCTTTTTTGTGGATTTCTAAGATAGATGAAATTAAAAGAAGTGTTATTATAAATGAAGACATAGCTTGGGGTCTGAATATGGAACTGAAATTAAATTCATTACGTTTCTCGTGGATATGAAATTTTTTGAACGATAAGGATGTAGCATGGAAGATACTGTTTTCTTATCGGACAAGTACAATTGGGGGATTCCCATTGGTTATATAATGTAATTGTAATACAAAATAAATTGTTTTACTTGCAATGGAATTTAAATTACCCGCGTTCTATTTGAAAATGGTTTGTAAAAAGGAGTAAATTACGATTTATTTATATGTTGCATGTAATGCCCGGCGCAGGCAGAGCCGAATCGACTGGTTGTCATTCCGATCGGCTCAGTTTTCAGTGCCTCGCGACACACATGTTGCCAGTCGAGAGACAGTCGGATGCCAGTTGGGGCCGATTCAACACGATAAATCTGCTCCGACCGACCGGGCCCAACTCTAGCCTGATTAAAACCAGTCGGATCGGGTCGAGTCTGCGCCGGACTTAAAGGGGCCCTGCAACCCAAATGCATGTTGACCTCTGTTCATCAGTATTAGTGTACACATTCAATATTTGTAAACCGTTTGACCCAAATAGGTTTTGTATATTTTTTAACATTTTATCATTTATTTGTCTTCATGTTGCTAAGCCCCACCTCCTAAAAAACCCTCCAGAGCAAATTCTATTGTTGACCTGCAGTGACATCATTTGTCAATCACTGGTCAGCTACCATGAGATTAACAAAAGATAAAAGTACAAAAAGAACATCCACACAAAAGCATGCCCTGCATACCTCCATGCAATAGCTTAGACAGTGCTTTTCTTCTGACATAGCAACAGCTATTGTAATTGAAGTTGTGTGAGTTGGTATTCTATTCAACCGTGTGATGCTATTGTGATTAGGCTAATCACAATAGCATGGTAGCTGACCAGTGATTGACAAATGATGTCACTGCAGGTCAACAATAGAATTTGCTCTGGAGGGTTTTTTAGGAGGTGGGGCTTAGCAACATGAAGACAAATAAATGATAAAATGTTTAAAAATATACAAAACATATTTGGGTCAAACCGTTTACAAATATTGAATGTGTACACTAATACAGATGAACAGAGGTCAACATGCATTTGGGTTGCAGGGCCCCTTTAACGGACATACAAAACCAAGTGTTGTGGTATAATAGTAATATAAGCATATATGTAAGCATGATATTTTATATTTTCAAACGTGGATTAATATAGGCATCATAAAAGTAAAAAGACGTAATTAAAAACGGTCAATGATGTGATTTAAAAGATACTTTTTCTGACAATGAAGCAAGTAATTAACTGTATAATTTAAATTTCGTCAAATTGAAAAAGTCTTTTTCCTAAATGTTGGTGGGAGAAACAACAAGATAGAGCACCGAAAAATGATGATAATTATAATTTGTTTGAAATATCAGTAGGATATTCGATAGATATTAATGCTATGAAAGCAACACAATTTGATTGTAAAACCAACAAAGCATTTTTTATTTTTTGGCAAGACCAGAGGACATTATATGGAATGATGTATTATTATTTAAGTTGAAACAGATATCGATTAACAAAGTTAAGCAATTTAATTTTAAACTTTTACATATCATTTTACCTTCGTAAGAAAATGTATTGAAATGGAAAATAGTGAATGAAAATAAATGTGATGTTTATAATTGTGTAAGTACAACATTGCACATGTTATTACGCTGTAAAGGGGTAAAAACAAGTTGGAAGATAGTATAATATAATAGAGATAATAGAGGAAAAAGGAAAACAAAATGGTAACGGCATGTGCCCCCCACCTCAGCGCTCCCATACTCACGCCACTGATTACTATATCATTCTGTAACCAATATCTTTACAAGATTGTTCAAACAGATATTTTAAAAGTCATACATTATGATTAACGTCAGTAATGTTTGTTATTATATATGAGCCTTGAAGATGGCGCCTCAGCCATGTTGTAGTCTATATAAAAAAAGAGAAGCCAGAATCAGGTCAACTCATATCATTGTATCGCTGATCCTGAAAATATTATTTAGACGGGGAGAACTAGGGCGTATAATTAAAATTCATTTATATATTTTGTTCATCAGTGACTTAGCGTGAACAGAATGATTGGGGGCGCGAGTCACAAGGGCCACACTTTATGTAATTCCTTATTATTAAGGGATTTTCGCTTAAAGGGATAGTTGAGTTCTGGTAAAGAGAGTACAGTTTTGGTCAAACTGAATTTTAGTAACCAAAACCTGCACCATTACATTACAAACTAATAGTTATAACTCCACCATGCTCAACAGGAATACAAAATTACAAACGACTATAAAGTAAAAAGCCTGTTATCATTTAAAAGGAATCATTCAAACTCAAGAGGGCTCTCTTAAAAAAATCATTGGTATCAACCATTTTGAATAAAATATTGTGCATGTGATGGTTCGTAAAAATAGTGATTACATAGAGAGATAATCAGCAACTATTACAAAACTTCTTTTGAACATTTTTGAAAAGAGGAAGCATTTTTAATTTTATTTTAACGGTTGGTTCAAAATTGTCTAATATTTGTGGGGCCCCAAATTATTACAAATGGTTACGTTTATGGATATTTCAGCCGTTTCTGAACCGATTTTGATCAAATAAAGTTTATTCTGCTATTGCAATATTATGCTCTTTCAAATCTGACACTCAGTTTTTCATTATCTCGCAAACCAATATTATGTAAAACGCCCTGTCTACCAAAACTCAACTATCCCTTTAAGGCTTCTGTGATTTTTTTAAAAATGTGTTTGCAATGTAGATGTTGTTATTATTCTTGTTTTGGGGCGGGGGCGAATTCTTTTTTTCCCAAACAGGTTTACTATGGCACTATTAAACGCATAAGGTATGCCCGTTTAATTGGAATCTGGCGACTTGAATGGAGACTAATGCGCGCGTATTCAATTCAAGTTATAAATATACTCATAGCAACTAAATCTGACCTATAGCCACTAATCTGACCTATAGCCACTTAATTAGGGTTAGGGTTAGGGTTTAGGTTAGGGTATATCCCGCGAAACTAAGACAAAACCCCTTCTGTTCCGCCTCGAATCAAGCCAATCGCTGTGGCGCAATCGGATGCGTACAAGGCTGATAACCTAAAGGCGCTGAGTTCGAAACCCACCTTTGCCACTTCTTTTGCGTAAACTCGTACTCAATGTTCGATATTATACAAGTCGGAAAGTCGCTAATTCACAAGGATTTGTAAACCTGTTTGGGAAAACAAAATTCGCGGGGGGGGGGGGGGGGGGGGGCACATGCTCTCCGTGCCCCCGTGCCCTCTGTTCCTACACCACTGGTTCATATACATTTCTAAAGCTGTAATGACCTGATTCATTGAAGTCTGCTATATCGTCTGAGCAGGGGGTGGTTATTTGTACTTTGAAAATGATGTACTATCTCTTTGAACACATTTTTGTTTTGATCTCTAGACGGATTTCTAAAAAGGAAAAACAACATCTGTAAGACCCTAAGTGCATTTTTGGGTAAAAGTTGGAAACCAGTCTGATTAACATACTTTGAGTATGCTGAATCAGATAAGCCCGGATCCCAGGTGTCAACAAAATGGCCGCCAAAATGACACCTTGTTAAACTTGTAAAAAGTGTTTATTGAATATCTTTGCAATCAAGCGAGCAAAATCTGAAAATTAACTGTCTAGAATGATATTTTCTATCAAAAGGAACATCATTTAGATAACTCTGATGTGTTTAGTGGAAAAGAAGATGCGTACATAGGTAAATTGTGTAAAAGTGTCCGCCATGACAGAAAGGTTGTACAAAATTGATTATTTGGGGGCAATTTAGGCCTACTGAATATAACACTCATAATCAGTGTGTTAAAAAGAATCTGGGATTTAAATTATTGAATTAGGTTATTTATTAAATTATCAGTATAATTGACTTATATAACATACACAAATATAATTAGTATATTCAAAATTTGAACGAGCATAGATAGATAGATAAATGGTATTTATTGCTCCATGAATGGCAGTTTCACAACTGAATTGCACATGAGTTACAAAAGTTTGTCATATATACATTGTAAAAATCACAGAACATTTAAAATCGTGTCTTATTAATATTGCATAAATACCATAACCAGTTAAAAACAGTAAATGAACATAATTCTTGAAAGAAATGATTAAGTCCAATTATGTACTACTATATCAACTGAACAAATTCAAAGAATAAAATAGTAATTAAATATAGTTTAACACATATTGGTACAATAAATATAATCATTAAACGAATGAACGCAAATCAGAACATTACGATTACAAAATATTACAATGAATATAAACACGAGCAAATCAGCTTTTGTTATACAGGCGAATCAAATTTGGTATAGGACTATTTTGCATTCGATTTGTTTTACATTTAAAATCCGGAATTTTCTTTGAGTTTCTAAGTGTTCTAGTACATTGTTTTTGTGGAAGAAATTGTTGAAATTGGTCGGTGAGTGATAATGTTTTTTGAAAGAAAGTAACACATAAATCTTGACGCCTTTTATCTAGTGTTTGAAGTTGGGATTGTTCAAGTGCATTTGTATAATCATTATAATCCCTACGAAAAATTATCCGCAACGCTCTCTTTTTAATTCTCTCTAATCTCTCTTTTTGACTTTGTGTGAGTCCTCCACTCCAAACAGGACTGGCATATTCAAGTAGAGGGCGAATATAACCAACAAAAACAGTGATAAGGTCTTCCTGTGGAAGACCATATTTAACCAAAGAACGGAGCATATATAATTTTGCACTTGCCCTTTTTTCAATGTCTTTTATGTGAGCATCCCACTTTAAATCATTTTGTATAGTAATTCCTAATAATTTAACTTCACTCACTGTTGCCAATAAACAATTCTCTAAAATTATACTCGTCCTATTAACTGGTGCCCTAGAGAAAAAAATATCCATTGTCAAACATTTTATAGGATTTAGTTTCATTTTATTATCATCAGCCCAGACAGATAAGTTATCAGCAGCCTCCTGCATTTGTGAATCTTGGGCAAGTTTGCGGCACTCAATCATTGTTAGATCATCAACATATTTAAAAATGTGTATGTCATTATCTAATTTAAAGTCATTAATCATAATTTAAAATATTAAAGGACCCAGCTTTGTACCTTGAGGGACTCCAGCATGAATAGTACATGAGCCAGACAGAACACCATGGTAACGAACACATTGTGTACGACAAGAAAGGAAGTCACAAATCCAGGTTTATTGCTGAGGATTGGACCCCTATTTGATGTAACTTGCTTATAGCTACGGTGTGGTCAATTCGATCAAAAGCTTTCTTAAAATCAGTTTTAATACAATTTTAATGGCAGAATAAACTTTATTTGATCAAAATTGGTTCAGAAACGGCTGAAATATCAATAAATATATCCAAGCGGAATAAATCAGGGGCCCAGATTTATTCGACTTTTTAAATTTAATAAATGCTTACACTTTTTCAAAAATGTTTAAAAGAGGTTTTTAAATAGTCGTCGATGATCTCTGTATTTGATAATTATTTCAACAAAACATCACCTGCATAATTTTGTATGAAAAATGGTTGAAACTAATGATTTTTTTAATAGAGAGAGCCCTCTTGTGTTTTAATGGCTCTTTTTGAATGATAACAGGTTTTTTACTAGGTCGTTTGTAATATTCTATACCTTTCGAGCATGGTGGAGTTATAACTATTAGTTTGTAATCTTATTGTGCAGGTTTTGGTCACTAAAGCTCAGCTTTACCAGAACTGTACTACCCCTTTAAGGGATTTATGCTTAAGGCTTATGTGATTTGTTATATAATTCTGTTTGCAATGTAGATGTTGTTACTATTCTTGTTTTGGTTCATAAACGTTTCTAAAGCTGTAATGACCTGATTCATTGAAGTTTGCTTTATCGTCTGTGCAAGGGGTTGTTATTTGTACTTTGAAAATTATTTACTATCTTGATGAATACATTTTTGTTTTGTTCAGCAAAAATGTTCCTAGACAATAAACGTGACCCGCAAATTGACACCCCTTTATCATCTACCTTTCCCCCACATTAAGTTTCTTATATCAGAGCTCTATTCATCATTCATATCCATTTTGTAATTTATAATGTAATATTATAAATAGTTTTCCTTTGAAAATGGCCTACTAGTCTAGACGAAAACCGTTAATTTCTTTATAAGATTGTTCAAACAGATATTTTAAAAGTCATACATTATTATTAACGTCAGTAATGTTTGTTATTATGTGTGAGCCTTGAAGATGGCGCCTCAGCAATTTTGTAGTCTGTATAAGAAAAGAGAAGCCAGAATCAGGTCATCTCATATCATTGTATTGCTGATCATGGATATATTATTTAGACCGGGAAAACTAGGGTACTCATTTATATATCAGAGACTTAGCGTGAACAGAATTATTTATTTATTCATTTATTAAAAAAAAAAAAAAAAATCACAAGGGCCAAATTCCATGTAATTCCTTATTATTAAGGGATTTTCGCTTAAAGGGGTAGTACAGTTTTGGTAAGGCTGAACTTTAGTAACCAAACCTGGACAGCACGGGCGTAGCGAGTTACGTAATACCTATTCAACTGGGGGGGATGTAATCCGATGAATGAATAGCTCATCCCCCCCACTTGAATGGGTATCAATGTCATGTCTACGCCCGTGCTGGACAGTAACATTATAAACTAATAGTTATAACTCTACCCTGTTCGAAAGGTATACAAAATTACAAACGACTAAGTAAAAAGCCTGTTATCATTCAAAAAGAGCCATTAAAACACAAGAGGGCACTTTCTAAAAAGGCATTGGTTTCATCCATTTTTCATACAAAATTATGCATGTGATGTTTTATTGAAATAATTATTAAATAGAGAGATCATCAACAACTATTTAAAAAAAAACTTTTGAAAACTTTTGAAAAAGTGCAAGCATTTAAAAAAAATAAATTGAAAAAATTATCTAATTATTTGGGCCACAATTAATTATAAGATCAGATATATTATTGATATTTCAGCCGTTTCTGGGTCGATTTTGACCAAATAAAGTTTATTCTGCCATTAAAATTGCATGTTCTCTCAAATTCGACACCTCTCATTACCTCACAACAAAAAAATCTTCCAAAACTAAACTACCCCTTTAAAGGGAGAGATCCTCTTTTGCAAGCCAAAATTCAAAAGTTGCGAGGTTATTGTCTTATATGAAAGGAAATGTCATTTAATAGCATGCCTGAACAAATTAGGGCTTGAAATCTCTTTTTCGTGGAGTTATAGACCTAAAACGTATTAAACTGAGGGACGTCGGTTTAATGGGTACATACGTATTTTCGGCCTGTGAGTATCGTACACAGATTACACGGAGTGCCAGATCGGTATGCATGACCCCTACGTGACCCGCGCATAAGTACTAATGTGTGAGTGTTTACTAACCAAAATACCCAAACATCGCTTAAACTGACTACATGTAATTATATATTCTTTAATTTTGAGATCTTTTTCCGTGACATACATTAACAAATGTCGGCTTCACAATACCTTTACGAGAATTAGTACTATATTGTTGTAATATTATGCTAAATCAGTTGAACTCCTTTATTGACCAATATATAGTTTAAATGGAGGGACGCATTCGTTTTTCATTCGTAGAATCCAAATTAGAGTGCTGTTCGCTCTGATTTTTTGGGGGCGTGTTACATTGATCCCCATCCGTCAACTCAAAGCTGTTCAGACGTTTTGTAAAAGTGGACCCTGTCCCTTTAAGGCTAACGTGATTTTTGTTTTCATAATTTTTGCAATGTAATTATTATTCTGTTTTTATTTATTTATTTTGTATTTATTTAGTATTTTGTATTTTATTTTATTTTATTTTGTTTGTGTGTGTGTGTGTGTGTGTGTGTAAGGGGGGGGGGGGGGGGGGGTGAAAGGTATGTGCTCTCCGTGCCCCGTACACCCTGTATCTTCGCCACTGGTTCATAAGCATTTCTAAAGCTTTTATGACCTGATTCATTGAAGTTTGCTTTATCGTCTGAGCAGGGGGTGGTTATTTGTCCATTGAAAATGATCTTTGATGAATACATTTTTGTTTTGTTCAGCCAAAAAATGCACTAGACAATAAACGTGCCCGCAAATTGTCACCCCTGTATCATCTACCTTTCCCCCACATTTCTTACACCAGAGCTCTATACATCATTCATATCCATTTTGTCATTTATAATGAAATATTATGAATAGTTTTCCTTTGCTATAGTCTAGACGGATTTCTAAAAAAAGTGAAACAAATAGATAAGACTCTAAAGGCATTTGGGGGAAAAGTTAGGAACAGGAATTTTCAACATATTTGAGTATGCTGAATCAGATTAGCTCGGTTCCCAGGCCAAATTTTGTGTTTTTTACGATCTAATTAGTGTTAACAAAAAGGCCGCCAAAATGACACCTTGTTTAAACTTTCGAAAAATGTTTATTGAATATCTTTGCAATCAAGCGAGTAAAACCTGAAAATTAACTGTCTAGAATGATATTTTTTATCGAAAGGAATATCATTAAGATAACTCTGATGTATTTAGTGGAAAAGAAGATGCGTACATAGGTAAATTGTGTAAAAGTGTCCGCCATGACAGAAAGGTTGTACAAAATTGATTATTTGGGAGCAATTTAGGCCTACTGAATATAACACTTATAATCAGTGTGTTAAAAACAATCTGAGATTTAAATCTTTAAATAAGGTCATTTATTAAATTATCAGTATAATTGACTTATATAACACACAAAAATATAATTAGTATATTCGCTACCTCGGGACTCATTCTTGGATGTAAGCTATGTTGTTGGATCATACATAATGTGGCATATGGTTTATGTTTTATGCACAGATTGCACCATTTCAAATAGAAAAAATCATATTCTTCCCCGTGGGAGGGGGATACCCCCTCCCAAACCCTCCCCTCTGGCTCTGCCCCAGCCCTCAGTCGCTTCGCTCCCTCAGAACTAATTTTTAGCTGTAAGCTATGATGTTTGATCATACAAATGTGGCATATGGTTTATGTTTTGTATGCCCCAGATTGCATCATTTCAAGTATAAAAATGCAAAATCTTCCCCGTGGGAGGGGGATACCCCCTCCCAACCCCCCCCCCCCCCCCCCCTCTGGCTCTTCCACAGCCCTCGGTCGCTTCGCTCCCTCGGGACTCATTTTTGGCTCTAAGTTATGTTGTTGGATCATGTTTTTATGCACCAGATTGCACAATTTCAAGTAAAAAAATGCAAAAGCTCCCTTGACCGTGGGAGGGAGGAGGGGGGGGGGGGGGGGGGGGGGGTAGGCAACCCTGTGAGTGTGGTCGGGCATGAGCCCCTAAACACATAAATCGTGAGCCCCCTTCGGGTTTTGCCCCCCCCCCCCCCCCCCAATCCAAAACTGCTTCCGGCGCGCCTGCACGAGGTGTCGCGCTATACGGGCTTGTCCCTAGCTTGTCGATATCTCCCCCAGCGCTAGCGGCGCAGACAGGTCTGAACGGGCGGTGGATTTATGAATTTCACAGGCGGATATTAGATTTCTTCCGATATTTCTGTATTTAACGATGCTTAGGTTCGGATTGTACCACACAAGCCCTAATTCAATACATCAATATAGATGTATTCGGCTACTTTCCCGAAACTGGACTTGGGCTTTAAGGGATTTTCGCTTCAGGCTTATGTGATTTGTTTTTAATCTGTTTGCAATGTAGATGTTGTTATTATTCTTGTTTTGGGGGCGGAGGGGGGGGGGGGGGGGGAAGTGGAAGGCCCGGGCTCTCCGTGCCCCGTGCCCCCTGTACCTACGCCCCTGGTTCATAAACATTTCTAAAGCTGTAATGACCGGATTCATTGAAGTTTGCTTTATTGTCTGAGCAGGGGGTGGTTATTTGTCCTTTGAAAATTATTCACTATCTTGATGAATACATTTTTGTTTTGATCAGCAAAAATTCCCCTAGACAATAAACGAGACCGGCAAATTGTCACCCCTTTATCATCTATCTTTCTCCCACATTTAGTTTCTTACATCAGAGCTCTATACATCAATCATATCCATTTTGTTATTTATAATGAAATATTATGAATAGTTTTCCTTTGCTACTAGTCTAGACGGATTTATAAAAAATAAAAAAAAAAAATACATAAGACCCTGAGGGCAATTGTTTATTGAATATCTTTGCAATCAAGCGAGCAAAACCTGAAAAATAACTGTCTAGAATGATATTTTCTATCAAAAGGTACATCATTAAGATAACCTTGATGTATTTGGTGGAAAAGAAGATGTGTACATATGTAAATTGTGACAAAGTGGCCGCCTGCCCATGACAAAGAAGTTGCACAAAATTGATTATTTTGGGGCAATTTAGGCGTGTTGACAATACACGCGATCTGCGAATAGTCACTCCTCTATCATTTAATTTTCCCCCACATTTAGTGACTTACATCAGAGCTCTATACATCAATCATATCAATTTTGTCATTTTTAATGTTACAATATAAATAGTTTTCCTTTGATAATGGCCTACTTCTCTAGACGGATTTCTAAAAAGGAAAAACAAAATCTATAAGACCCTAAGGGCATTTTGGGGTAAAAGTTGGAAACCAGTCTGTTTAACATACTTTGAGTATGCTGAATCAGATAAGCCCGGATCCCAGGCCAAATTTTGTGTTTTTGACGATCTAATTAGCTGATTAGTGTTAACAAATGGCCGCCAAAATGACACCTTGTTAAACTTATAAAAGGTATTCATTGAATATCTTTGCAAGCAAGCGAGCAAAACCTGAAAATTATCTGTCTAGAATGATATTTTCTATCAAAAGGAGCATCATTTACATAACTCTGATGTATTTAGTGGAAAAGAAGATGCGTACATAGGTAAATTGTGTAAAAGTGTCCGCCATGACAGAAAGGTTGTACAAAATTGATTATTTGGGGGCAATTTAGGCCTACTGAATATAGCATTTATAATCAGTGTGTTAAAAACAATCTGGGGTTTAAATTATTGAATTAGGTCATTTATTTATCTATATGTATAATTTACTTATATAACATACACAAATATAATTAGTATATTCAAAATGGCCGCCAATTGAACCTATTTCCACCATTTTGAGCAGGTAAACACGTGTTTTGTATAACTGTGCAACCAGGCACGCAAACCATACAAATGCGATGTGCATATCCATGATACAAAGGGGTGTCAATACGATTATTCTGATGAATTGAGTGACATGCATGATTTATGTCAAGACCATCTACCCCTAAAACGTGATCATTCTTGCTGTCTAACAACTGAAGAACGGAAAGGCTCAAGTGTTAGTTCTAATATTAAACCTCGGTCAAAATGACTAGAATGGCTTTGCCTATTATTCGTGTCTCATATGTCAGCCCATCCCCAAGAGATTAGGCAAGGTAATCATCATCATCCATCATAAAACAAAATAAATGTGATGTTTGTAATTGCGTTAGTACAACATTGCACATGTTATTACACTGTAAAGCCGCGGTAACAACACTTGGAAGATAATAGGCAATATGATTTTTCATATGAATAAAATAATAATACGTATTGATGAAAAGGTCATTATAATTGGTGTGCAAAATTTTGCAAATGAAAATTGGTGTATTAATTTTGTTATTAATATTAATGAGTTTGTCATTTATAAAAAAGGCATGTTGAATTTGTGAATAATAATACAAACAATTATTTTAAAACCAACATACTATGGAAGAAGGTTAAAGTAGAATAAAAACAATTATTCGAATTGTTATTACTTTCGAAACAAATTAAGAAATGTAAAAGGAATATTTCATCTATTAGAACACTTTTACTTTATAATTGTGTAACTAAGTTAATATTGTACTCTGATTAAAGTATCTCGTAAAAGAGGAAAAAGAAAAACAAAATGGTAACGGCATGTGCCCCCCCCCCCCCCGTGCCCCCATACTCACACCACTGATTACTATATATCATTCTGTAACCAATCTAAATTATTATACACAACGAATTATATATTGGGCATGACCATGATTAGTGAACTCCCCCCCCCCCCCCCCCCCGCCCTCTCTATTCCCTCTTCATTCCCTCTACACATATCCATTATTATCTCATCTTCTGTACTAAGTCATATCAAGGGAGCTCTAGATTATTCTTTAAGGATCTATTAGCATTTCCCTGATTTCTTTTTAGTTCATTTTGTAATATACATTTTAGAAGAAATTCATAGTTTTTACTTTCAGAGTCATATTTTCTTTCAAAATGTAATATCTTGTCATAAAAAATGCAACATTTGAAATAAAGCAATACTGGTGGCATATCTAACTTGGATGCATGGGTGTGCGAGTTTTTAGTCATAATGGGAGTGTTTCACAAATATTTTAAGTTGAATTTAACTCCAAGTTTGACGCAACAACTATGGAAAGCCGTTAATATTTGTATAAGATTGTTCAAACAGATATTTTAAACGTCATACATTGATTAACATCAATAATGTGTGTTATCATATATGAGCCTCGAAGATGGCGCATCAGCCATTGTTTAGTCTGTATAAGAAAAGAGAATCCCGAATCAGGTCCATTCATATCATTGTATCGCTGATCATGGATATGTTATTTAGACGGTGATAACTAGGGCTTATCATCTGATCATTATTAATCATTTATATTTTTTGTTCATATGTGACTTAGCGTGAACAGAATGATTGGGGGGGGGGGGGGGGCGCGAATCACAAGGGCCACACTCTATGTAATTCCTTATTATTTAGGGATTTTCGCTTAAGGCTTGTTTGATTTTTTTAAATTATGTGTTTGCAATGTAGATGTTGTTATTATTCTTGTTTTGTGGGCGGAGGGGTGGGGAGGGTGGGTACGGGGAGGGGGGGGGGGGGGGTGGGGGGAGTGGAAGGCCCGTGCTTTCCGTGCCCCCGTGCCCCCTGTACCTACGCCACATGTTCATAAACATTTCTAAAGCTGTAATCACCTGATTCATTGAAGTTTGCTTTATCGTCTGAGCAGGGGTGGTTATTTGTACTTTGAAAATGATTGACTATCTTGATGACAACATTTTTGTTTTGTTCAGCGAAAATTCCCCTAGACAATAAACGTGACCCGCAAATTGTCACCCCTTTATCATCTACCTTTCCCCCACATTTAGTTTCTTACATCAGAGCTCTATACATCAATCATATCCATTTTTCATTTATAATGAAATATTATGAATAGTTTTCCTTTGCTACTAGTCTAGACGGAGATCTAAAAAAGAAAAAAAAACAAATACATAAGACCCTAAGGGCAATTGGGGTAAAAATGGCTGCAAAATGACACCTTGTTTAACTTGTAAAAAGTGTTTATTGAATATCTTTGCAATCAAGCGAACAAAACCTACAAATTAACTGTCTAGAATGATATTTTCTATCAAAAGGAACAACCTTGATGTATTTAGTGGAAAAGAAATATATGTAAATTGTGTCAAAGTGTCCGCCATGACAGAAAGGTTTACAAAATTGTAAAGGCGTACTGAATATAACACTTATAATTAGTGTGTTAAAAACAATCTGGGAATTAAATTATTGAATGAGGTCATTTATTAGATTATCAGTAGTATAATGTACTCATATAACATACACAAATATAATAAGTATATTCAAAATGGACGCCAATTGAAATTATTTCCACCATTTTGAGCAGATAAAAACGATGCCTTGAGGCAGACCCATCACTGGGATTGGACTACAGGATATCTTTGCAGTGGGTGCAACATTTCTCTTCCCATTAGGGGAAAATATTAATGGCAAAAACCACATGAAATGGCACTGGATGTTGTGATTGTTGTGATGAGGGACTTCAGAACCACCAGATATCACAAAATTCACAAAAATAATATTTGTTAACAACCATCATCGAAATTATAAATATGCACATCGAATTTGTATGTTTTATTTGCCTAGTTGCTGATTTATACTAGACGCGTTTTTAGTAGCTCAAATGATTGAAATTGGGGCATTTTTATTTCCGGCCATTTTGATTATATGCTAATTATATTCTTATATGTTATATGAGTAAATCATACTACTGATGATTCAATGAAACACTCTCATTTATTTATTTGACTCGCATGAATGCTTAAGACACTTATTATCAGTATTATATTCATTAGCTCTAAAATGCCCAAGAAAATCGATTTGTATAACCTTTTCTGTAATGACGGTCACGAATTAATTTAAATATTTATGCGTCTTTTATTCCACTACATACATCAGAGTGATCGTATATACACTCAGCAAAAAAAGAAAGTGAACACTTTTTCAAGTTCATATTTTTCATAATCAGATTTTATAGAAAATAAATAAATTATATATCAAATTAAAGGATATTTAATTGTTTTTTCAACCTGGTAGGTGAATACAAAGTGAAACTTTATGCATGAGTGAACACATTCAATTGTCTGTTCCAAGGTGCAAAAGTAAAAATTGCCAAATTGCGCAAAAAATTTAAAAAGTCATATTGTACAGAAAAGTTCGGCAAAACACGATAGAGATTTGCATGGTTCATTGCACTTGAAGCCAGAGGTCAAGGTGCTCGCCATGTGTCAACACAAACCATAAGAAATCGACTCTATGCTCAATGAATCAAATCAAGAAAAGCAGCAAAAACCCGCTTTCACACTTGCACACAGAAAAGCAAGATTAGTGGGCAAGGAACCATGTGAGATGGGCAAGGAACCATGTGAGATGGACAAGGGTTCAATGGCGCCGAGTACTCTTGACAGATGAGTCCCGTTTCTGTCTGCAAAACAGCGACGGCAGAATTCATGTTTGGAGGAGGAGGAGGAAAGAGCACTTCAAGGATGCTTGTGTCAAAGAAGTGCAGCAAGGACACAGAGGGAGTATCATGGTATGAGACAGCACGGTTGAGGACCGTACAGAGATGTACTCTCTATCATCTTACTTTTGTTCCAAGTAAGCGTTTCTTAATGGCGCCTAGGCCATTTTGTAGTCTATCTGAGAAAACGAAATCCCGATCCCGGTCCATTCAAATCATTATATCGCTGATCATGGATATATCATTTGCACGGGGAAAACTAGGGTTTATAATTATTACTCAATTTACATGTTTTGTTTATCAGTGACTTAGCGTGATCAGAATGATTAAAGGGTGACTAAATTACAAATGCATGTTGACTTTTGTTGATCTGTAATAATGAACACATCACATATCTTTTGACTTAAAAAAAAAATATTATTACGCATATTCTTGATGCCTCCACTATCAGTCTATTCCCAAGAAATGCGCAAGACAACCGTCTCGTACCATCCCTCTATGCATTTGTTGTCAAAGAGGTCAGTCATAAACGATGCCTGTAGGCAGTCCCATCACTGGGATTGGCCTACAGGAAATCTTTGCAGCGGGTGCAACATTCCTCTTCCTATTAGGGGAAATATTAACGGCCAAAACCACATGATATGGCACTGGATGCTGTTATTGTTGTGATGAGGGACTTCAGATGGTTGAGTGAGTATGGTCCAGGTTAGAAGATGAAGGTGCAACTATGAGGGGAGAGTGTATTTGACCGATTCCACAAGGATGCAATGGTGAACTGTTCCAAGTGAATTTGGATTAGATTAGCTCTATTGGTAGATTGGGCTGTGTTGGGTGACCATCAACTGCCTGTGATGTGATATCTTGTAGTCTGGGTAAAGCGCCGTTAGGGATAAAGTTTGCGAAGGTTATATATCTGGGTGAAGAAGTATTCCATCTCCTGGAGAGGAAGCTGTTTGGTATCAAATGAGCTATACACAATTTGCAGAGGCCCAGCAATCACAGAACAATAAACATTTGTTAGTTAGGCAGTCCTTTGTTTAACGATATAATTATAATGATATTTCGTATGATGTATCTGATATGATTTTAAAATGAAACACCCCTTATTCCAATATTTTAATTCTGAAATGTTTACATACACCGGTACAGTGTATAATGGTTCACTGTAAGTTAAGGAAATTAAAATCTTCTGTAAAGGCTGCCGTTACAATATGTTCCTTTCTTAATCAGGGTTAACACTAAATAAGGCGTCTGCACTTCTAAGCTGGCCCCACATTCTCAATTTAATTAATTTGCTATTTAATTCTGTATTCTGTAATTTATTTTGTATAACTTATTATGATAGTTAATGTATCGTATCGTTTTATGTTTGTATGAAGAATGTAAATAAACTGAAATTAAATGAAATTTAAAAATATTTGCATATTTATGATTCGTGTGTGCAAATAAGATATTGTAGGAAATGGCATGAGTAAGATCCTTGACATACAAACATAGGCATGTTTCGATTGTGTGGTTGTAGAGTAATTGAAGAAACACGGTTGTATAGGTAAGTTCAAAGAAGAGTCATTTAGCTGCCATTTTATTTATGCTAATTCGCTGATTGAACGTTTTATTCAGTATAATTCTACTAATAATTTAATCAGTATCCTGATTTAATCAATCATTAGACTTCCCAAATTGGGTTTGGACACTGTTTATTCGATGTATAGAGTAACTTATTATGTTCAATTTGTCAGTAATGGCTTCAACTAATTTGCATATTCATAGGTCATGCATATCACTAAATTCATACAAATAATATTTGTTAACATCCCTCATCGAAAACATAAATATGCACATCGAATTTGTATGTTTTATTTGCCTAGTTGCTGATTTATGATAAACGCGTTTTTGGTATAGTATACAAATGGTTGAAATTGGGGCATTTTGATTTCCGGCCATTTTGATTATTATTTTTTCAATTCTTTTTATTGATCCATACTCAAACAATATCATAACATCATCAACATCAGAACAATGTTGATCATTCACATGAATTACATAATCATGCATTAATCATATAATCATAATCATCTAAATCACATGTAAATATAAAATTAACCTCACAATAGTAAGGAATAAGGATCATCTTTAAAGTCGAATTAACAGAACTGACATTACTCCATGAGCACAGTCAATAGTGCAGGTGACACTGCCATATACATGCCATGGTGCATCCAATACACACATTCTTATTTTAATCAATAAAGAAACGTTCTTAAAAAAAAAAAATACTACTTTGAAATGCGCGTCCCCAGACTTCCTCAGCTATGCGGTAGGTAAATGTACACCTAATTATCAACCCATTCCAAATACCTACATGAATGCCTGGTGTGTTAATACAATCGTGTGCACACATCAATGTCACCTGCTCTCTATCACCTTACATGTGAATACACAACAAGTATAGAGCATTTTCATTTTTTTAAACTGATGACCATGAGCTTATTAAAGCGGTAGTTGAGTATTGGTCAAACTTAACTTTAGTAACCAAAACCTGCACGATTACGGTACAAACTAATAGTTATTACTTCACCATGCTTGAAAAGTATACACAATTACAAACCACAAAATAAAATCCCTGTTATCATTCAAAAAGAGCCGTTACAACTCGAAGTAGTGTCAAATTAACGCCAGCGCGAAGAACTAGCGTTCTAGGTCCTAATACGGGACTGTAGTGCAGTGCGCGGTAATAGTACGTGTAGTATGTACATGTAATTGCAAGCCCCGTTTGTTCGCCTTTCGTTTCGGAGTCGCGCTAACACACGGAGACAAGTCCATGAGGCGCATATATCACTGCTTTTTTGCGGAATGGAGGGAAAAGTCATAATCTTAATCCACCCGATAGTTGGATCACATTTTGGAGTGTGAATTGCTGGTAAGTACCGTATCATATGTATAGTTTTAAGCACAATTAGCGTGCACAAAAATATTTAGTTTCAGTTCTCTATCAGGACGACCTAGATCGCTAGTGACTCGCGCTAGCGTTCTCTAAAAAGTGATGTCCGGACGTTAAACACTTTTATATAATATTTTGAAAGCAAATTGCACAACAATTAGAGCATTTGATTGGGAATTATTATCATTTCCCATGTTTGTTTTGATGATCTTTCATATGGAACTGAAATCAACCAAATCTGTTGGAATTAATTTTTTTTTTTTTGGGGGGGGGGGGGGCACTTCGGAAAATACCAATACTCAACGCTCCCTTTAATGTTTAACTTAAAATAAATCTTATTTATTTAAAGGAAAAACAAAACGGTAGAAACAAAAATCTAAATAAAACGTAAGCAGGCCTTCATCAAAAGGCAACATAAGGCAAAAACACAAAACAACCAAAAGAAATATGAACTAGTGGGCTTGTAAATTTACAAAGGGTGTTAAAACAGCACTGGCATTCACATTCATAAACCTGTGCAATTTGGTCCATTTGGCTTGATGCACATGTAATTTATTTTTCCTAGACGCAATAAACTTCTCTACTTTCTCGATATAGAGTAAATAATTGGCTGCTTGGTTTGATGTCTTTATATTTACATATCAAGATGTGCTGTTTCCCAAGCAGCAACCAAACATGTACAATCCACCCATTAATATGTTTAATTTTATCAACAAATCCACAAATTACCCTGTCTGCAGATACAGTTTCTTAATGTAATTCTCTAAAAAATGACCCCTACCTCATACCGAAATTTCCTAGTTTCTGGACATTCAACAAATAAATGCACCAATGTCTCTTGGTCTTCATGGCAAAATGTATACCTACTATCAATCTTCCTTCCAATCCGAACTAAACAAGTATTTAGAGGGATAAGATTATTCAAAATTTTAAAGTGTAAAATACGTAATTTTGAACAAATTGTAATACTCAATGGTAGTTTCAATAGTTCAGATACATATTTCTCTTTATACCCATATTGATCTTTTAATTTTCCAAACACTAATGATGTCACTGGATTATTAATATCAAGCATCATATAATAATAGTGTTTCTTGGGTACATTTATTGATGGGTAAAGTACCCCGTATTTGTGGGGTAAGCCCCAAGGAGTTTAACTGAAACCTGGACATTTTCTTGTAAAAAAAAATCTTGTCCATTCATTTGGCATGAACTTGTACATATCCAACAATACACAAATATTCTGTAAATAACAACCCTCTTTCTTTAGCATCCTTCCAGCGTAGTGGTCTCCCAACCTCATCAAGCATATCCACTACTTTCACAAAACCTTTATATTTCATCTGATGATAAAATACTGATTTTTTATCAAACAAAATACACTTATTGTTCCATAAAATTTGATTCGCTATATCTTCCTTGGTCAACCGATTCCAAGTTTTTAAAACATCTATATACCAAGGTGGAATATCAATTTTTAAACAGTTAGTGTCTACATTGCAATAAGAAAAATCAGCTCACCTCCAACCCCATCCAATAAATCACAAAATACATAATATAGTTAAAGATTTCACCGATTGAAACTGACCAATGCAATCCACCCTTTGACGTTGTGAGCCTAACCACATAGCCTGTGTTTTCATAACATTGATATACATAGAGGAAACCTGTTCAAATGTTTGTAATGTCTCCATTACCAAATCCACTGAATTAAAGGGCATCAAGCGTGGGGATGCTACATAGCGGGTCGCCATTTTGAACTGGGCTAGTTTGCGCGCACCGCATGACACTGAGCTAACGTGCATCACGCACCGTGCGCAACGCGTATGCAAGATGGCGCCGCGCATCTCATTTGACGAATCTGAACTACCTTTAAGTGAAGACAAAAACAGTCCGTAATATCGTCCGCATACATAGACAGCTTAACCTCTCTACTATCTTTAAGTTTAATACCCTCAATACCCATTTGATTCCCCATATTAATTGCCAGAGTTTCAATGGCCATTATGAATAAATATGGGGACAGAGGATCCCCTTGGCGGACACCTCTGTGTATCGGAAAATAACATGTGGATACCCCATTATTCATTACACAACTTTCTAAATCTGTATACAATACTTGAACATAATTAAAAAAGTTCTTACCAAAATTAAAGGATTTCAAAACTTCAATAAAAAAACCATGATCAAGAAAATCACATGCTTTTTTTAAAATCGAGAGATAATAAAATACCATATACATTTACATTTAAACTTTGTATAATACCACATATCAATAACTGTGCGTACTGCTTCACCAATATATCTACTATTCAGAAAAGCTACCTGATATGGGTGTAAGTCTAGCTGCCAAGGCCTTTGAGCCAATTTTGAAATCAATATTTAACAGTGCGATTGGCCTATAATTTTAAAATAACATTTTATCTTTCACCTTTTTAACAATTAGTGTAATTAAACCTTGTCTTTGTGATGTTGACAATTTACCTGACACAAGACCATAATTCAACACGTCCACCAGCATTGGGCCAATTTGTTTCCAAAGCTTACAATAAAATTCGACGGTGATGCCGTCATTTCCAGGTGACTTATTTTTTTACATTGACTCTACCGATGCGGTACATTCCTCAAGTGTTAAAAGTGATTCACATTTACCCGGGGGTTGTTTTTTGTACTTTAAAAATGATTTACTATCTTTATGAACACATTTAGTTTTGTTCAGCGAATAATTTCCCTAGGCGAAACACGTGACCCGCAAATTGTCAACCTTTATCATTTACTTTTGCCCTTACTGTTCTATACATAATTCATATCGATTTTGTCATTCATTATGTATTATTATGAATAGTTTTTTGAAAATGGCCTATACTACAGTTTAGTGAACAGCTTTTCACCATTATTGGTATCTTACTTTTGTTCCCAATTTGTATTTCCTAACATCAGAGCTTTATTCACTATTCATATCTCTTTTTCATTGTATAGGTAGCATTATGAAGTGGTTTGTTTTACTTTTATGACGATACACTAGAGTGTAGTGAATAACTTCTTCTTTCTTTTTTTTACAATAATCACCGAATTCTTCCCTAGGTAATATGAGTTGAGTTGATATGAGTTTGAAGTTTTATTATCCTAAAAACGTACATCAATATAACATGGGACCAGAAAATAGCATTAATTGCTAATCGTGTCTGTACACACACAAGTATCACAACAATGAATGATAATGTAACGAATAAATATGAATAACTATTGAGTACATACTTAAAGGGATAGTTGAGTTCTGGTAAGGAGAGTTTTGGTGAAACTGAATTTTAGTAACCAAAACCTGCATCATTACATTACAAACTAATAGTTATAACTAGAAAGGAACACAAAATTACAAATGACGTAGTAAAGATCATGTTCTCATTCAAAAAGAGCCGTTAAAACGTAAGAGGGCGCTCTCTAAACACTCATCGGTTTCAACCATTTTGAATAAAATATTGTGCATGTGATGCTTTGTTGAACTAGTGATTAGATAGAGAAATAACCAATAACTATTGAAATACCTATTTTGTAACTTTTGGAATTGAGGAAGCATTTATTTTTTATTTTTAACGGCTGGTTCAAAATTCTCTAATAAACCTGGGGCCCCAGGTTTATTACAAATTGTTATATTTATGGATATTTCAGCCCTCTCTGAACCGATTTTGATCAAACAAAGATGATTTTATTATTTAAATATTATGCTCTTTCAAATTTTACACTCAGTTTTTCATTACCTCACAAAAAAAATAAGTAGTCTAGCGCCCTCTCTACCAAAACTCAACTATCCCTTTAAGCTACAAGCTATTCTAGATCTAGGCTAAAATATGTTCTGTGATTACATACAAAGCTTTGAATTGGTATTTTCAACTAAATAAAAAAACAAAAACAATTATATAACATAACATTTACAAAAAGAACAAGAATTGATACATAAAAACACAAATAGATAGTGTATGGAGTTGATACACATTCAATAATTTTAGCTCCTGAAATATCGGTTTTGAATGATTCCTAATTAGACTAAACGTTACAACTCTTAGTGCCATCTTCTGGATTAATAACAAACAGTTCATGTTTATTTCATAGTTACTTCCCCAAACCTCAATTCCGCAGGTCCCTTGTGGTTGGATTACCGTTTTATACAGTAACAATAAAACACGCCTTGGCACAAACTGTCTTAATCTATATAAAACACCAAACTTTTTTCCTAATACACTTGTAAACCCTTTCGATATGAGGTTTCCACGTTAAGCGTTGATCTATATAAATTCCTACAAATGATGCAACATCAACCCGGACTATTTCAGTCTCTGCTTTTTTAGTACCCTTTATTTTTTGTTACTGATTGCCTACTCCCTCTTATTAACAAATAAGTTAGAATCATCGGCAACAAGTCTAAAATTAAAATAATTTGTTGAGTTTGGCAAATCATTTATATACATACAAAAAGTGTAGGTCCCAACAAGGAACCCTGAGGAACGCCATATGTTATTATCTGCCGTAATGAACTATGTCCATCGTAATTCACAAACTGAAATCTACTAAAAGGATAATCTTTAAACCACTGAAGGCCCCTTATTCCATAAGGTTCTAATTTACCAGCCAATATTGCGTGATCAATTGTATCAAAAGCTTTCTGGAAATTTAGAAATACACCTAGTGTTACACTGCCCTTATCCAGTGATTTAAGCACATCACTAACCAAATTAATTAAAAGCAACGTAGTACTATAATGTTTACGAAAACCATACTGGTGCTTACACTATTGACTGGGACATCTCTATCCCCTTTTTAAAAATCGGTGTAACTTTGGCTACTTTCATTGCCTCTGGGAACACACTTTTCAATAATGACTGATTATAAAATATAAGATAATGGTTTTGCAATTACATCAGCAGTATCCGTCAGTAATCGGACCGGAATATCATCAAAGCCACAAGCTTTCTTTACATTCAAAGTTAATCAATAGTCCTTCACCTCAACATGAGTAACTGGTTCCCCAAAAAAGGAGTCAACTTTTCCATCACTAAGATAACCTTTGAATGTAATAACATCATCATTACACCAACGTTAAACAAAAAAGCATTAAAGTCTTCTGATATTTCTCCTCCTAAGCTAGTTACAAATTTCTTACTTCCATTATCATCTACACAGAGCTAATCTAGGTGTGACGGTTTTACTTTACTGTTACCACTCTTCAATAGCTTATTTATTGATTTCCATGTTTGCGCTGCATCGCATTTATACATTTCAAATAAATCACTATATTATGTCCTCTTTGCATTCCTCAAAACTGTATAGTTAAAACATTACTATACATCCTACATTTTTAAAATTATCTTCATTATAGTTTGATTTTGATACTTTACCATACAATTTATATTTATTTTGTTTTGACTTCTTAATAGCTTTAACCAGCCATAGTTTATATTTTTCCTCCTGGAAGAGTGACGATGAACAATCGGAGCATATTGATCACAAATACTTATGAATGATTGTACAAATATATCATATGCCTTATTAACATCAGTACATTCATATACATTTTCCAAGGATTCCGAGAGACGACTATCACAAAACCGTTCTTTCTCATAGTATTTATAACTAAATATTATACTTCTCCTTGTGGTTGCAATTAGAGCTATCTTCCAAAATATGATCTGAAACGTCAGTTACAATTATAGCAGCACATATGCGATCTGCACCCATATTTGTGTAAATATGATCAATTAAGGAACATGAAATGAATGTTACCCTCGTAAGGGGCTTAATCAATTGATGCATCCCCAAACACACTAAGGAAGTAACAAACATTTCACTATTTACGCTGGGATTATACAAATCAATATTGAAATCACCCATTAAAATACACAGATTTTTAATCAACTTTAAACCGGTCTAACACAGACAATAAATCTCCCGTAAACTAGAAAATGTCAGTGTTTGGCTTTCTATTAATGACACCTACAACAACGGAACAATCACCAATCTGAGCCTCAAGCCATAGTGATTCAGAAAAGTCAATATCATACATCAACATTTTATATTTCAAAGAAGAATGAACATAGACTCCAACACCTCCTCCCCGTATACCAGGGTCCCTATACAGTTCACTTCCAAAATATACCAAACTATCCCAAGGATGTTTGTACAAAACACGTTCAGACTTCAGCTAATCCAATTAAAAGCATCGGGAGGGAACGCTTATAAATGTAATATGACATTCATAAGTTTTATGAACAACTTGAATGTTACTTCATAACCTTCTCACATGAAATATGTATTATCATTTAACATGACTAAAATCACCATGAAGCTAGGAAATGCGTAATAACAAAAGTGTGGAGTTTACACTTACCGACTTTCGTTTACAGATGGCTGTTACATAACACATCCATGATAGAAAGATTGAATCCACTTTGTATTAAATGCAATCAGTTTTCTCCAACTATCGCGAACTAATAAGTTTAGCCTTTAATGCTCTCCTCTCGCCTGCATCAAAGAGTCAACTGCGTATCATTTTTTATTCCGCTGTACCATGCAGACATTCCGTGGAGCTGTGCATGATCTACCCATGCGTGAAGGCGACACGTCGAAAACACACATTTTGCATGTTTGGGCTAATGAATGAAAGCTTGAAAGTACACTAATGGTGCCACACTTTAATGAAAACATCGATTTGAACAATTTGTGTTGGGTAGTTAATGAATCGTTTACTTGAATACATTCACCGATATCATGCATGATTATGTACATTTTACTTGAACATGAATATGCGCTGGCCTGCCATCCACCAAAAGTAAATTCTTATGTTGATATCATTCGTTAAAAATGGACAACTTGGATTAAAAACTTTGAGGAAGGTCAAGTGATTGGGCCATTTTCTTCAAAGAAATAAACATTAACTGGTAACATGTACATTTAGATGATACCTCAGTTGGAGGAACACATTAGGCAACAGGTGCGAGGAGTATTTAGACAGATTCAGGACAGTGCCCAAACCCATCACCGTGTCGCTGTCACAGTTGGACTAGGGGAGCTCTGACAGTGGGGAAAGGGTCATTGCGATAACAAATGAGATGGAATGGCCACCAAGGTCATCTAATTAATTTTTGCTGACCTCTTAATGTTTGGATATTTAAAGAACAACGTTCTGGGTGATTTGCAGGGCCGCAATCGACACGAAGTGGATGTTTTAGCACCAAAATGATAACTAATCCCTAAGAGTTATGTGACACCCCTCACTTTTCAAGAATCCATTCATAAGCCCAAACTTGCAAAAAGTGGGTTTTGCACCTGTCATATTCAACGGCAAAGAACTCAGCGATGCGTGACATTGTTGATTCAGAAAAGGTATCAAATTAAAGCTAAGCAGTTACTCTTTACATCCATATCTCATTTAAGGTGTGAACATATATAATTTGGAAATAATTGACATTTGAACTTAGATTACCTTTTTTTTTTACCCGCTCTGTATAGCGCATAATATGAACACATCTCTATGCGCTTCACAATTAATTCACAAATGATTCAACACCTTGATATAATGGGTGCGCTTCGTTATTCCGAAGGTTCTTTATTCCGAAGGTTCGTTATTCCGAACACGCAAATTTCGTATACCTGAGGGTTCGTTAATCCTAAAATGAAATAGGGTTCGTTAATCCGAACATTTGTTGCATTATTCAGAAGGTTCGTTATTCCGAAGGTTCGTTATTCCGAGGGTTCGTTATTCCGAAGGTTCGCTATTCCTAAAATTAAATCGGGTTCGTTAATCCGAAAATGAATTTGGTTTGTAATAATGCCATAATTTCATATAAAAAGATAAAATAAACTGAAATGTTTGATTGGTCTGGCCAAGGGAGGGAAAGGGGGAGGGGTATGCTTAATGCAGGCTGTAAATTAAATAAACAAAACACAAATTATAGTATTATAACAAACCCGATTTAATTTTCGGATTAACGAACCCTATTTTATTTTCGGACTTATGAACCTTCGGAATAACGAACCTTCGTAATAACGAACCCGATTTTTTTTTCGGATAAAACCCACTATAGTGATAACCAGTAAAAGCATCAAAAGAACCTTACAACAATGGACTGACGTGTGAATTATTTATGTGTCAACGTACATAACACTGGAATAACGAATAACGAACCCGATTTCGTTTTAGGAATAGCGAACCTTCGGAATAACGAACCCTCGGAACAACGAACCTTCGGAATAACGAACCCTCGGAATAACGAACCTTCGGAATAACGAACCTTCGGAATAACTGAACCTTCGGAATAACGAACCTTCGGAATAACGGACTGTAACCGATATAACATAAAACCTAAGTAATAAAACTAAACAAATAAGTATTTAAACAACAAACGATATGAAATATACCTAATAAGGAACAATATTGGGCATTTAAGGGGAGAGCATACATATTTTGAGAGTACGTTTGAAGTTGTCAACGGATGAGGCATTGCGTATGTGGAGAGGGATAGAGTTCCATAGTCGTGCAACTATGATGCCGAAGGCACGATCCCCATAGAATCTTGTGTTGGTCCTAGATATCTGGAGAAGGTTCTGGTTATTTGAGCAAAGAGTACGGATTGGGGTATATTCCTTGATGAAATCTGAGATGCAGTGAGGAGATGTGCCATTGAGGGATTTGTACACTAGGAGCAGGATCTTGAACTGGATACGGAGGTGAATATGGGAGCAAATGTTGTTAATCTTTACATAATTATAAAGGTTCGATAATGTCCAGGCTAGAGACCACTCTACCTTGTTTTTCGACATATACAACCTTTTTGATGGTTTCTTGTCGATTCGAGGGTGCTGATTACCAATCCATTTGGTGCCAAAACCCTTGAGCGATTATTTTGTTCAACTCAAAAATCCAAAATAGCGGCCAAAACTTGCCTCTTAGCCCCGTGAAATAATTATGATCTCAATTTTAAAGACATTTTACACACATTCATTACATGGAATTCTGTTCCTTGAGGGATAGTTCAGTTCTGGTAAAGAGAGTACAATTTTGATCCACCTGAATTTTAGTAACCAAAACCTGCACTATTACATTAAAAACTAATAATAATGACTCCACATGATCGAAAGGAATACAAAATTACAAATGACTATAAGTACAAAACCTGTTATCATTCAAAAAGATCCGTTGAAATTCAAAGAGCGCTCTCTCTCAGATGTGGTGTGGCGAGATTGGTAGAGCGCGCGCTTTCCGATCATGAGATTCCGAGTTCGAAAATAGTTTGAAACCGGATGACACCCCAGCAGAGGGTCTAGGACCGGAGCCCAAATCAGCTTTTGGGTTTTTAGCCATTGAAAGCATCTTTGTGGCTCGAAGCCCTCAATGGGTTGAGTCAAGGGGTACCAACAATTTGGGCATTAATGGGGGTCCAGGGGGGCGGAGCACGGGAAGCTTTTCGATTTCAGACAGTTAGAACTGCTGCCATGTGTGATAACAATGTATTAATAGTAAATATATTCGTTGTTTATTTGTAGAGGGCATAGCCAGAACAAATTGAAACAGTAGGTGATCAAAGAGCCTTATAACAGTGATCTAGGAAGCACGTCAGCCCAGACAGCTTGTTGATATTATCACCCTGGTCAAAATGAAATTTCAAAAAATATTTTTTCCCCCTATTTTTTACTATCTAAAACCTATTTTGTACGTACTTTGTGGAGCTGAGCAGTATTTAAAACCTATTTTTCCAAAAATAGGAAAAAATTAGTGCATTGATTTCTATTTTTTCCCCTATTTTATGAGCTCTGATTATAAACATGCTATTTTTTCATTATTTATTTTTAATCATTAATTATTAACTTTTTGTCCCCTATTTTCCTTTTTTACATTGTTTCTATAATGTGTTTTCTCCTCTATTTTTTACTATTTTCTTAGAATTCTCGATTTTTATCGAAACTTGTTCCTTTTTTCCCCCCTATTTATTTGGACTTGGTTATTTGTTTACTATTTTCTATGACTTGGTGATTTTCCAGTGAAACTTGTTTACCCTATTGACTTTAATTGTTATCATTTTAAAAACTATTTGTTTACTATTTTCTATGACTTAGTGATTTCCCAGTAATTTAAAGTATTTTTATCCTATTCATTTTGACTAATTGATTGCGATCATTTTTAAGACTATTTTTTTGCTACTTTCTATGACTTAGTGATTTTCGAGTAAATTCAACTATTTTTTCGCTATTTCTTTTGACTTCAATCTTGACAATATCAAAACTATTTGGGAGGTATTTTCTTTGACTTCATTATTTTCTAGTAAATATAATAATTTCGGAAATAATATCGCTAGTGATATTCGTTTGTCTCGCAATGTATGGTCAAACTAGGAATCTAAAAGATCATGACGTTTCGTGTGCCGCTGCAACACTTTGTCAACTGATATAATGTAATGTAGACAATCGGTTGTTATGCTCTACCGTGGCTCCAAACGCACAATCTTGCATAAGCGAGTACGTTCCTAATAGGTCAACAACGGGCCGCGTCGATTTGCCGGTGCACCCGGGTACTCAACCAATCAACGGGACACTGGTTCGGCCCGCCTGCCGAACCAGCGTACGATACGTCGCCATGACACTACCCCGACCAGCCGGCCCCCACCGGCTGATTCCAACCTACGGTAGAACCGAGCCACCTTCTTGCTACAACGCTCATATCTACGTATCAATTTCAGGGCAGGGCGCCCGTATGTTCAATCAATAATAGTAAATATATAATCCATTGCGGATATAGTATCGGAAATAATATCGCTAGTGATATTCGTTTGTCTCGCAATCTATGGTCATACTAGGAATCTAAATTAAGATCATGACGTTTCGTGTGCCGCTGCAACACTTTGTCAAATGATATAATCTAATGTAGACAATCGGTTTTTATGCTCGACGCGGCCCGTTGTTGACCTATTAGGAACGTACTCGCTTATGCGAGATTGTGCGTTTGGAGTCACGGTAGAGCATAAAAACCGATTGTCTACATTAGATCATATCATTTGACAAAGTGTTGCAGCGGCACACGAAACGTCATGATCAATTACATGTCAATTACCTTGAAAATAAGGCCCTTAGTAATACTAGTAGGCATTTATAAAAAAAAAAATCCGAAGTCAGAAAAAATAGGTTTAAAATAGTATGTGATAGAAGTGTTGCCAACTTGATGTTCTACCCGAATGTTCTACCCACAAATAAAAAAAAAGTGATTTAAAAATATATAAATAATGGCATGAAATATTGTATAATGTTTACAGTTTTATACATGAATTCAAACTTCTTTTAGGTCCTTTAATTTAAAAAAAGAAATACAAACAAAATCCTTAATTTTTTTAAACCAACTGAAATTTGAATTTGGCGGGTAAGAGCTAGGCCGATAGGGAGGCTTGGATAATTGGTGGGATTTTACTAGAAATTGTTTCTTTTGTTGCATGTATTTTATAAACCATATCACCTAATCAACAGTGACCATAATGATATAACATGTAATCAGTATAGTCCAATAATTAACTTGTATTTTAACATTTAATGCATGCATGTATAATTGTCAAATTATAACAATGTCCCACCTACTAGATTTCATGTTACTAATTGGCCATGACCCTAATTCACTTAAAATTGCAGTACATAAATCAATATAGCTAAATAGACTTTAATCCTCTTGAATGCACTATAAAATTGATATCAATTCATAACTGAATTCTGCAAGTCTATTTTTAAATATTTTGTCCCTATTTTTTCACTATTTTCCCCGCTATTTTTTCACAATTTTTTTCCGATTTTTTAAAACTATTTTTGTGCTGAATGTAGGATTTTCATCACTATTTATTTCCTATTTTTTTCCCTATTTTTAACAATTTTTTACTATTTTTTTCTTCAGAATGTAGTTATTTTGTCACTATTTGTTCCCTATTTTCTCTATTTTTAAAACTATTTTTTTTATTCAGAATGTATAAATGTTGTCACTATTTTTTTCCCTATTTTTGTTCCAAATAGTCTTCCTATTTAAAATATATTTTTTGGAATGAAAAAAATATGGAAACAATATTTTTTCAGGGCTATTTTTTTTAACCTGGGCAGTTATGTAATCAATGATCTGTTTTTACAAGGAATACAACTATCAATGTTAATCAATGTAAGTTGATATTTGCCAACAGGTTTGAACATGTGGGATACATGGACCCCATTATTGGCCAAGTCGGGGGTCCAGGGGGCGGAGCCCCCAACATATTTTGTACTTTTGCATTTTAGCACTCCCATGAAGAGGACTGGGAAGAAAATAGTGAATATTATGTCATGGGTTTGTTATAGCGCGCATGGTAATGCAGTAGCGAAGTGCCTTTATTAGATGTGTCCAGGTGCCCCTGAATATACTTACTAGCGTCCGGAAACTTTTATACTTCAACAAGTTAGAACTCTCTAGCTGTGTGGTCCTATAAGGGTAAACAATTTAAGAGGTTTTTTAAGATAGTTGTTGGTTATCTCTTTATCTAACCACTATTTTAACAAAATATCACATGCACAATATTTGATTTAGAACGGTTGAAACCGATGAGTGTTTAGAAAGCGCCCTATGGAGTTTTAACAGCTCTTTTTGAATGATAACATGCTTTTTACTTAGCCATTTGTAATATTCCTTTCGAGCATGGTGGAGTTATTATACAAATGATGCGCAGGTATGAGTGGGTCGGTAGGAATTGTTTGCACAAGGTAACTATGGAACTGTTAAACCCACGAGGCGAAGCCGAGTGGGTTTAGACTAGTTTCCATAGTTACCGCGTGCAAACAATTCCACCGACCCACGAAATAAACTTGCGCATCATCTGTTTTATAGAATGGGCATTGTTACGCCCCCCAAAAAGGTCAAAAAATTAAAAATTAGAAAAATTACCGGATGCATGAAATAATTTTTCCCGGACGCATGAAATTTTTTACCGGACGCATGATTTTTTTACCGGACGCATGAAATTGTTTACCGGACGCATGACATTTTTACCGGACGCATGAAATTTTTACCGGACGCATGATTTTTTTACCGGACGCATGACTTTTCATGCATCCAGTACAATTAATTGTCTGTACAAATTTTGCTCTCAACCAATCAGATTGCAGGGATTTATCAACCCATTCTATAAAACTATTAGCTTGTACTATAATGGTGCAGGTTTTGGTTACTAAAATTCAGTTTGACCAAAACTGTACTCTCTTTACCAGAACTCAACTATTCCTTTAACTTACACATTCAATGTCAAATATTATTTTATATTGGGTAGTACATTATGATTAATTCCCATTAGATTCCTTATTAGTTGCCAACGGAAATGAAGCTTTCAATGAGAATTTTAAAAAAGAACTAAAAATCAGCTATTTTGAAGGGTGAGTATTGATAATGATATCCCCCCCCCCCCCCCCCCCTCTATGGCATTCTATCCATCGATTTTGTTTCTGCTTTTTTTCCGGAATTATTGGGAGCAAAACGATGTTGCCCCCCCCCCCCCCCCCCCCCCTTGGCTTGAATGGGGGTGAGGTGGTCATGCATTCAAGCCACGTTTTAATCGTCAAACAAAAGGAAGGCACACTGTTAACAAAATCAGTGCATTTTGCATCATTTAATTTTTTACTTTGCCCTACATTCGAATGTAATGCACATTCCATGATAAAATATCCATAGCAAATGTTATATCAATGTAAAGAGGAGGATTCACGCTTTCCAATGATACCAAATTTATGAATGGTAATAACGTAATAGGCATTCAAGCCACATTTTAATCTTGAAACAAAAGGAAGGCCCTTTGTTGACAGAATCAGTGCATTTTGCAACATTTCACTTTTGACTTTGCCCTACATTTGGATGCAGTGCACATTCCATGATGAAATACTCATAGCAAATGTTATATCAATGTAAAGGGGAGAATTCACGCTTTCCAATGATACCAAATTTAGCAATGGTAATAACCTAATAGAAAAGTAATTAATGCGAAAACCTCGATTGCGGAACTTTTTGTGCGAAGTATATTTTAAAATAACGAATGGAAGGCAAATTATCCGGTAATTTCGTTCACTTATATATTTTGGCATTGATGCCTTAAAGTATTCTCTAATATCAGCACAAATTGCGAATATTGAAAATGATTATACCATTATCAGTGATACTTGGCAGCTCTGTATTGCAGGTACTAACCTGAAATGTGTCAAACTCTTGTTACAAATGTATCTCTCAACAATTATATTTTCCTGTATTTCACATCAAGAAGTCAGATGGAATATTATTACATGATTTATTTGGCTGCATATTGCACTTTTCTTTTCCCAGGGTAGTTTGTAACACGACTTTTTAATTATAATAAAAGCTTCATATTCCAGCACTTACATAATTTTCCAGAAGGTGCGTGATACATTTTTCACAACAAAGTTGGAGTCTTCCTAGATTATTTGTTGCATGTTCTTGATCCTGGTCACATTTCTACAGTGTAGCTGTCGGAGGGTTCACAAATGGCCTGGAAAACCTGGAAAGTTAGGGAATTTGACTTTTTTGTTTTCCAGGCCTTGAAAGTCAGGGAAAATTGTAAATTAATCTTATGGGTCATGGAAAGTCATGGAATTCCCCTTTATCTACATTTCTTTAGCACTGAAATAAACATGGTGTTTTATAATACCTTATTTGGTTTATACACAAAATACTGGAAGAAGTCATAGAACCTTTTTTCTAACGGTGGTAAAACGTCATGGAAAAACACGTGGAATTCTTGCTGTAGGCCTAAAGTCAATGAATTGGACTTGAAACATGTTAATCCTGTGTCATAGTCAAACAGCAAGATTTATAGAGTAATGTCATCAATTATCGTCTTTCGATGTTTTATCCTTATACAAGTTCGTTGATCGCACTGTTTTAAGATGACTTGCAAAGAACTTTCCTAAAAGTCTAACGATCAGAATTGTTAGCACACTTTGTACAGACCTTTCTTCTTGTACCAGGAGAAAGATTAATACATGACTAACCGTATATAATGCTAATGAATTGAGTTTCCGTGTCTATGGAGTGTTATAATGATATGTCCAACCTTTGCCTACTAATGCTCGGTCAGTCTATCATTTTGCCGAGTTATTCCGTTTATTTCACTAAACGTCTTTAAATTTATTTTGTTTAATGTCTAAACATTTTTTCTTAATTGTGCTCAACGTTTGAACATTTGTTTAATGATCAAACATTTAGTAAACGTTTTGACTCCGCACTAGTCTATTCTCATTTTAATATTGATGAATGTTAGTATAACATGTTATGCCACATATTCAATTTGGTTCCAGAACTAGGAAAAGTTCCCTTTGTTTCCTTCACAACATTTTTCAATACAACGCTTCTAACAAAACTCAAATTTGGGTATGCTGGTACACACAATTACCTTGTTAAAGGGATAGTTGAGTTCTGGTATAAGGAGAGTACAGTTTGGGTGAAACTGAATTTTAGTAACCATAACCTGCATCATTACATTACAAACTAATAGTAATAACTAGAAAGGAACACAAAATTACAAATGACGTAGTAAAGATCATGTTATCATTAAAAAAGAGCCGTTCAAACGTAAGAGAGCGCTCTCTAAACACTCATCGGTTTCAACCATTTTGAATAAAATATTGTGCATGTGATGCTTTGTTGAAATAGTGATTAGATAGAGAAATAACCAACAACTATTTAAATACCTATTTTGTAACTTTTTGAAAAGAGGAAGCATTTTTTTTTTTTAACGGCTGGTTCAAAATTCTCTAATAAACCTGGGGCCCCAGGTTTATTACAAATTGTTATATTTATGAATATTTCAGCCGCCTCTGAACCGATTTTGATCACACGAAGATGATTTTATTATTTAAATATTATGCTCTTTCAAATGTTACAGTCAGTTTTTCATTACCTCACCAAAAAAATAAGTAGTCTAGCGCCCTCTCTACCAAAACTCAACTATCCCTTTAACGTTGAATTTAAAAGGTTTTTTTAACCCTGAAAAGTACAGAATAGATTTTAAAAATTCAATAGCAAACTTACATTTGTTTGCATTATTTCAGTGGAAGGTATAAAAGGATCTCGATCATGCCCCCAAAATTGTAATTTCCTTATGTCTTATTTTCTTTCCAAATCTGGTACTATATAATAAAATTTAACAATTGTGACTGGATATAGCAAAACCCTGCACTTGTTGGTAATTCATGTTTGAAGAAATGGGCATTTAAAGTTCACATAATGCGTGTAAAAGACTTGTGTTGGTAAAATTGAAACACATATCTTAATGAAAAATTGTGATGACGATCTCTGTAATGGTATGAAAATCTACATTTGGATTTTTACCGACAAGTGCAATGTTTTGCTATATCCGGTCAAATTTATCTTGAATATACTTTCTTTGAAAGTGGACAAATCTGAATGTATTTTTTAGGGGCGAACAAAGACAGATGATAATGTTGATGTTCTTATATTTATGTAATGTTTGTTTGACAGGTTCTGCAATTTATGAAAGTCGGATATTAAATATTTTCTATATATTCTAGATTGTGTAATCTTTGAAGGTTTCCATGGCGAAGAGGAAGTTTACGGTACACCACACCATAGACATTTGTTTAATTTATTACTGGTTGATTTGATTTGATTGATTTGCCTGATTGTCTAGTTGATTTGATTGTCTGATTTGTCAGACTGATTTGATTGTTTTGTTGATTTGAGTGTTGAATTGTCTGGAAATAGTGGTCCGGAAAATCTCATTGCTCATTGGGGTGTACTGTCAACTTCGAAATATGTCTGGTGTGTCATTCATTACAGTGAAATACTAAATGGTTGATACTGGTTGGCTTGATTGCTTGGTTGATGGTTTGATTTAATTTCTGATTTCATTGTATGATGAATTTGATTTTTTTTTTCAACCACATGTCAACATAAATGAATAAAATAAAGACACAAATAAGTATTTACCTTCACAACCCAAACATCTACATTTTATTTGCTGTTACAATCATACACGTACAAAGAGAAGCATCAATATGTTCTACAATATAATTTAAAAAATAGAAAATTGCTGAACATTGTTTTCTCTGAATTCTTTCTAATGAAGTTTTAAGTCATTAAATGAAAAGTATTCAGGATTTTATTAAATACACCCCGTGGGATAAGTTGTGGGATTTAACATGATAAATTGTGGGAGACCATCGACATCATGTCTCCAGTGGGTTACATTTGGTATTACCTGCAGTGCAAAACAAGAAGTGAATATGGAATGAAATTATATTTTAAGGTTATTGAATAATGTAAGTATTTAGTAAAAAATTAAAAAACCTTCTACATAATATTAAATGGATAACATATTTTAAAATATTAATAAATTTATAAACTTTGTTGACTTTGTTACATTTTTAGTGTACAAACTATATAGCTATTTAATATATACATTTATCTTGGATAAAAACAATGTGGTAAAGAAATATGGAAGACATCTTGTATCAACTGCAGCATTACTTATATTAAATACTTACAAACTACCACACCATACTTTTGAGACTTAGAAATAATTATACAAAAAATTACTTGTACATTATGTACATGTACTTGTACTTTATGGTACAGTCTAAAAAAAGCAACTGAAATATCATTTTCTACAAGCCTACATGTGCTTTTTGTGATTCCCTCATGTTTGTTTATTCATATAGTTGTAACCAATCATGCATTTGCTGTTCATACCTATCAGTATTGTGTATTTGTTATTTTTACAAGTGGAAATTGAAACGACTTACATTTAGTTGCTGAGTAGATTTGAATCATAAATATTCACAAGTTACTTAATTAGGAAAATATTTAAAGAATACATTGATTTTTTTTGGTTTCTGAGTAAATATCGCAAGCAAACCTATATACAAATACAATTTATTTTCAAGTATCTGAATTGATGTAACAAACACATGCAGAATATATTTGTTAGCAAGCAAAAACAAAAATTGTATAGTTATTCTTCAATGATGATAATTCTGAGTAAATAAACATTACAAATTACACTGTATTACATGAACATGTATCATACTGTACCATATTAGGGATTATATACATATATAAACACGTATATTTCTAAATAAATATTCCACAAACATATATGCAGAACATTTATTTTAACCAGCCATACGAATAATCTTAGGGTAGATAGAGTATATTCATGATGGAAATTCTGAATAAATGATCCGGGTAATAATGTACTACACAGTATAATGTGCCTCGGAAAATAATTTCTAGATTGATGACGCAATATAAATGATGGTCTATTATTATTATCATTATAATGTGTAAATTGTGTCTAAATTCATAACACGTAATCATTTGAATAAAATATACTTTCATTGTTATAATCTTGAGTATTATTATAAAAACTTTATGGCATTCCAACATACTAAAGGTTTATTTGATAATTGTCAGTTCAGTTGTAATAGTTTCAACAAGCCTTTGGAATAATAATAATTCTTAATAGTAAAGATAATTTCATAAACAAAAAACACCGCTTATATAGATACATTCTAATGGTACTTTAAAAATATTCTTCACTTTGTATTACACATTATCGAAAGACTATTCTTACAAGCGAGCGCATATTATGAAGTGTACACGTAATGCACGCAAGGTGATTTTCCTAGTCCGCTTGTCTTGAGATTTCTGCATGGTTCTGTACAGATTAATGTTGTACTTGGCAGCAATGGTTCAAGTAGAAAGTCTAGAAGTATTGGTATCTCCGGTCCTCGTGCCTAGGGTTGCGAGACACCTGAGTCTGGAATGCAGAAATAACATCAAAGGGAAGTTAATTTATATTAATCTTGAGTTGTGTCTTACACTTTTGCACTAGAAATGTTATAAGGATAAAAAATACCTTGTATAATTATTCATTCTGATGAAGACAGCCCCTCCCACAAAACAAACGAAATGAAGAAAAAAAACACACACACAGTCTTGCTTCTAATGGTAATACAAATACAACAAGGTATATGAGAACCGCTAGGGTTCTTACTAATTTGCATGGATTTTGACAATGTTACTTTATCCCTTTCATAGTTCTTTCAAAATGAACTTACCCTAGGAGTAGACAGTGTTGAAGCCTCGCTGCCATCCACCACGTACGGCGTTATGAACTCATCAAGCGGCTCGAGGGGAGGGTAGTAGTACTCCTGTCAACAACAAAAATAAGCAAAATGAATCAGATTTTTGCCAGAGCCGGTCACAAACTGTTGGTCAACTTGAGATCTCTAGAATTAATAGGAAGTGGAGCATCTATCCAACCATCCCTACAGACGAGAATACAGCCTGAACAGTGAACACAGTGGCCGGTATTCTGAAGTCGTGTCTAACTTAGTCATGACTAAAGTTAAACAGCTGCTTAGTAAGAGAGGACTTAGAGTTTAATGGCACTTAATCACGACTTCAGAATAGGAAAAAGTTAGTCACAACCGCGTGACTTAAGTTAGACAGGACTTAGACGGGACTTGAGACAACTGTTTAATTAAACAGGACTTATCACGACTTCAGAATACCGGCCAGTGTGTTTCACAGTGTGGACCACCATGTGACGAGTGTTAACACTTAATATGCTCAAATTGAACATGGTATACATGTTATGTTCACACTGTTGTCCACAGTGTGTTTACACTTAAAATACTCGAATTCAACCGGTTCAGGACTGGTCCCGAAAATATTCGGGCTTTGGTCTATGGAGAACACATGTTGTAGCAAAATCAGTCCATCCTGAATGGGTTAATATGGTATACACATTGTGTTCACACTGTGTTTAACATTTGAGTTTACACTTTGGTCCATAGTGTGTTCACATTGTTTTGACACTGTGGCATACTGTATTCTCTCCGGCATTGTGTTCACATTGTGACACACTGTGTTCTTTCAGTAGGAATACCAAACACCTCCACTGGCTTCATGTTATTACCTGTGCGTGTCTTGGGTTGCGGGTGACGCTTCCCTCGGATGGGGATACGGACTGGTTGTTTGTATTATGACCCCATCTCGGATTGCGAACGATGCTTCTCTCCGATCCGGCAACCGAGCTGTTGTCGCGCCGGATCTCGTCTATCGCGCGTCTCATCATCTCACGGCGATCGTCAAGCGATCGGTCGTACAGATATTCGCCATCATGATACATTGAGCCACCAATTTGTTCGCGTTGGTCGAACTGGCTGCCTCGGAATCTACAGCAAATAATAGAATACTTTTATGAAAAGTGTTTGAATACTGAAGGTTTATACTGATATTCATCATCTGTACAGTCATGGATATTAATTAGTCTGCATTAATTGGCCAAAATGCCACAAGGGAAAAAATTGTGTCTTAGATACTTTACTTTCAATGGTGTCCAATCTGTGATTTTTGTTAAAACAGATATTTGTCATATTCTCATCATGGTATGGTACATGATGTCTGGAATCTATAGCAGAAAGTAGAATATTATAAATTATAATGTTGGTGCTGTATAATCAATTACTGATTATGCAGATATGTGCCATTATGGTACAACGAGCCTCCCATTGGTCCATTTTTGCCAAAGTGTTATTGAATAAAATAAGTACATGTAACTGGATTAGATAAATAATTTAAAGTTATGAATAAATGTTTAATAAATAAGTTGATTTTGCTCCTAAATTGGCTGATTCAGCGCTACTTTCATTGGTACTTTCGAATCTCTTTTGCTTGGACTACAACGTTTAATTAATGAATGAATTATTATTATTATTATCATTATTATTTGTTTTGTTTGTATATATTTATTGTTATTAATTATTTTATTTGTGTTTGTTTGGGGGGGGGGGGGGGCGGTGTGCTTTTTAACACCTTGAAAATTAACCAAATACAAATAAGAGCTCCTAGAAACTTAAACTATCTAAACTATAATTACCTCATCATGGCCTTTTCGGCCTGGCTCTGCCTCATACGCACACAGTAGAGACAGCAGCAGCACGACGTGATGAGCAGGAGAAAGAAGGCTGCCATTCCTAGAACGATGCCGATGATTGCCCCTGGTTGCAACTGGGAGGATATCGTAGTAGTAGGAGTAGTAGTCGACATAGTAGGAGGAGTTGTAGCTAAATTATGAGTAGTAGCAGAACTGGTAGTAGTAGGTGGTTGAACTGTGGGTCCTGTAGAAAGAAACCCAAAAGAGATGTTAAAAGAAATGAATTTGTAAACTAAAAATAGATTTCAGTGTAAAGTAGATGTATTACTAGTAGCAGTAGAAGTAGTAGTAGTTTAAGTAGTAGTAGTAGTAGTAGTAGTAGAAGAAGAAGTGTTAGTAGTTACTAGTAGTAGTAGTAGTAGTAGTAGTAGTAGTAGTAATATAAGTAGTAGTAGTAGTAGTAGTAGTAGTAGTATTAGTAGTAGTAGTAGTAGTAGTAGTAGTAGTAGTAGTAGTAGTAGTAGTAGTAGTAGTAGTAGTAGGAGTAGAAGGAGAAGTGGTTGTTAGTTTCAGTCTCTCTCTTGCCAAATTGGCAGATAAGGCGGCACAATATCTCTGATTCGGTAGCTGTATGTTACACCTCTACCATAAGTAGCGAATAGATACTTACTATCAAACAAGACAGACTCTGGGTCCACTTGAAACGTGGTTCCATTCGCCTCTAGAGTGGTCAAGTTCGCCATGTAAACATTTTGAACAGAGGTCAGCACTTCCTCCGAGGAGTTTGCGTAAACGTCGATGGAATAGTCGACGACAATGCTTCCGTTTCTGATGTCCGTTATGTTCACTACAGTGTTGTCAGGGGACAGTCCCGCCTTCTTGATGACCTGTTGGAAGGGTCAATAATAATAACAATAATATTAGCACATCGTACTTATTGTGCACGATGAAGTATATACTGAGACGCAGATGGATACAAAACAAAACAAAACAAACCATCAAAAGCTAATCTCAACAGAAATGTCTTCAGGGCCGACTGAAACGTTTCTAATGACTGTGTATAGGGCAAGTCAGAGGGCAAATCATTCCACAAGATTTGTGTGCATTAACAGAGAAAAGCTTGGTTAGGGTTAGGGTTAGGGTTAGGGTTAGGGCTGATGGATTTTGCAGTTTCCATAGACCCCAGCCTCCAGCCCGAGTATTTTCGGGACCAGTCCTAAAAAGTTTTAAATTTGTTAACTTGCATCTGGGGTTAAAGTTATCTTCTTTTTTATTATCTAATATAGTGCTACATGTACAGTATTATGCAATCAATTCATATATGAGAAATAACCCTGAAGTGTAGGTTTTCTGTCAACTTACAGCCGCTGCAAGATTTGCCTCAAACTTCTTGAAAGTAGGGCCGGTCCTATCGAGCAGTTTAGCAGTCACGAAAGCTGGCACAGAGTCAATGTTTGTAATCTTCAGTGAGGCGGTCACTCGTCCAAAAGCTGAAAATAAAATTTATTACAATAAAATTACTCAAAATTGTTTTTCATAAATGATGAAAACAACAACATTGTTTACCCAGTTACTGTAGTAAAGTCCATTATCCCCTAATGTTAGCTTCATTATACGACAAAGACACGTCATTACAATGGAAACGTTTGTACATGCATCATCTATTACTGTTCTACCATTGCATTGCACCCTTGTATCCACTTAGCAGTTCACTGGAAGCTTGCAGTCATGCATAAAGCAAGCAAGAACACAGGCAAGTGAGAATAAAGCATGCCCATGTGCACTTTGCAACTTAAAATCAAGTTAACCCTTTGCCTACAGGAACCACGTGATTCTTGTATTAACTCAATTGGAATTGCAAAAGTTCTAGCGGGGAACAGGTTAATAGCAAAATCAGCTGAAATGAGGGTTGTGAAATAACAGAAGTATTACCTATGCTACACATATAAGACAGGAGTACAATGCGAGGGGCATGAATTGGGGGATGGAAGGAGGCTGCATTACCCATATACTTCTCAACATTTCTTAACTGTTCATATTTTCAATGGTGGTAAAGATCTTATGTGTGCGCATAAGCGCACACAGTGGTTAGATACCATGACTCAATCCTTCAATTAAACTTGTACAATGTGCACCTGGGTAAAAAGCAGCATATTTAGATAAGTAGTCTAGCTGTAAATTACATGAATTGTTTCCCCCCCCTACAAATCTTTAGTAGATGTGGAGTCATTAGCAAAACACACATCGTGAATTTGTAAAGTAACAGAGTTCCTCTTATGCTCTGTAGTGGTTTTATCATTATTCTGCTTATGTTGTAATAGAAATCTTTAAAAATAAACATTTAAAATTATAGTGCATGATTGGCATCAATTGCTTAATAATACAAAAGCAAAATAGACTTCTGGAACCTACCTGTACAGACATTGTTCCTGATTCTCTGGCCATCTGGGCAAGAGATGGGGGTCGTTTGGGGAACAGTCTGCGCTGATGTTGTTGTTGGGCTTGACGTTGTTGTCGGTGAACTTGTAGTCGTTGCCGGTGTTGTACTCTCTGCGGTTGACATTGTTTTGTTGCTCATGCTGGTTGTGGTGTTCCCTTGGGAAGGTGGGGTGGTAGGATCCTGGGTTGTTGCACTCGTGGTTGGTAGTTTGCTGGGTGTTGTGGTTGAATTGGTTGGAGCTGTGGATGTCCCATTTGTAGCGGGCAACGCTGTTGACGTTTTATCGGTGCTCGCTGCAATAGTTGATCCATTAGTAATCCCTGTAGGCACAACGGTCGTTGCTGTCTGAGTTGTAGGTGGTTGTGCAGATGGTGATGTTGCTGAGGAAGGTTGCTGGGTAGTTGTTGGTAGTTCAGACTGTGGCGTGGTTGATGCAACTTGCTCTGTATGTGTTGTCTGTGTTGTGACAACTGTGGGAGGAGAAGTTGGTTGCACTGTGGACTGTGACGTTAGCATTGTTGTAGCTGTTTGAATTGTTGTGGCTTCTTCAGTGGTAGACCCCCGAGTTGATGATGGAAGATCTGTTGTCTGAGTTGTTACAACAGTGGTAGGTGTCGGGGGTTGTGTTGTGGTCTGTGAAGTTCCAGAGCCAGTAGTTGTTGGTATTGTTGGCATCGTGGTAGCTGTCAGTGCTGTAGGCATCGTGGTAGCTGATGGCTTTGTAGGCATCGTGGTAGCTGATGGCGTTGTAGGCATCGTGGTAGCTGATGGCGTTGTAGGCATCGTGGTAGCTGATGGTGTTGTAGGCATCGTGGTAGCTGATGGCGTTGTAGGCATCGTGGTAGTACTCTCAATAACTGTGTGAATAGAATAGGAAGGAAACATCAGTGACAATGCTAGCAATGTTGTTACAAACATTTTCTTCTTTGATTATTACAACTAATTGTGTTTTATTTCCATTCATTTTTAAAATGATAAGAGTGCTGGTCGAGGTTTGTTAACCCTAAAAAGACTGGGCTATTTTGAACCTTAAAAAAACTGGGGGGGAGGGGGGGGGGGCTAAAAGGGCCCCCCCCCCTAAGATCTCGGCAACCAAAATTCCGATCGACTCCAAATTTGGCATTGTGATAGATGTCCATAAGGTCTACAATATTACGTAGTAAAAAAAAAAAAAAAAAATTAGAATATGCTAATTAGAGCTAATTAATTATGCGAAAATTGTATTTGTTTGTATTTTTCGTAGTTTTCTCGGCAATCGAAATTCCAATCAACTCCAAATTTGGCATGGTGATAGATGTCCATGAGCCATTCAATATTGCATAGTTAAATTGTTTGTTCTAATTATAATATGCTAATTAGAGCTAATTAATTATGCGAAAATTGCATTTCTTATGTATTTCTTTGTTTTTTCGACTTATGTTTTTATTGTTTTTTTCAATGGAAATAATTATTGACCCTTATTCAACCATTTTTAGCCCCAAATTAAATGATTGCAGTGATTAGAATGAAAAATAATGAAGATTTTGTCTTTTCTAGGAAAAAATCAATTTCCATAGGATTTGTACACAAATCACAAAATTTAGCGATTTTCAGGCCGACGCTCACTTACAAAAGGTCACGTGACTTTAGAACGGTATACCCGGTCGTCGCAAATTTGGTCTCAAAAGTTGCGCAAGACTTCAATGAAAAAACTCATAAAGTCCCGCGGCAATACCTGCGCGCGTTGCGGAATTATCGCGAAAATAGAGGAGGGGGGGGGGGCTAAATCAGCCCCCCCAGTCTTTTTAGGGTTAAGTTGCAGAACAAAATGCTCAATATCAAATGAAAGGGTTATATTTGCATGATTCAATTTTTGTCAAAATCATTACAAAAATGTCAGATCTCGTTGAAAGACACTGCGTTGATGACACTAGCCCTGCGTGAAAGTGCACATTCATTCAATACAATTGCCATGCACAAATAATGGTTGCTTTCAACCAGCCATGGCTGAACATTGTGTAGTTCAATGGCAAACATAGCTTAATTTTTCTAATCATGTTTATAGAGAACTTGTTTAAAGGCATATACCCAGCTAGCCACCTGACGTCGGGCCGATGTCGGAAGTTGGTTGGCGGATGTCGGCATATCGCCGTTGGCTCGAGGTTAAAATGTCCGCCAGCCCAACATCGTCACGACGTCATTTTTGTGATATATTGGCATAACGTCATTTTCCGACAATGGCCCAACATCATCTCATGATATTTTAACAATATCCAAAACTAAACTGACAAGTAAAACAATCACTGGCCTGTAGCCACTTTCACATAAACAGGAATAATTTCAGTTTTCAAAATGACCACAACCCCAGTCAATTACAGTGTAATATACCAACGATATTCACACCTGAACTTCATACTTAAAACTGTCACTGTCCAGCTCATAAAATATACATTTTTATCCATCTATCTATTTATCTGTCTTTCTATCTATCTATATATATATATTTATTCATAGTCAATTTCACACAAGCAGGACAAATTTCAGTATGACTTGAAAATCTACAACCTAGAACTTACCTTCACATGTGGAACCGTCACTGGCCAGTTCATAGCCACTTTCACACGAGCAGGAATAATTTCCAATGGTGTTCACGCAAACTTGACTGCACTCATGTTGACTGGTTTCACACTCGTTTATGTCTGAAAAGCAAAGAATTTAATTCAGTAGATAGCTACAAGTTAACCCCTTGACTACGGGAACCAGGTGGGTTGTGTACAAAGTCTATGGAGATTTCAGAATCTTGAAATTAACGGGTTAATACAAAAAATATTTTGCAAATTTTCGACAAAAGTTATACATATCTACTAGTTAATTGTATTATAGATATTACACATTCATTTTAGTTAGAAGCAAGAGTATTGTATTAGAAAGTCGATTATATGACATATACAGTTATTCATATACAAACCTGAGCAGTTCCTGCCATTAGAATGCAGATTGTATCCAGATGTACATTCACACTCATAGCTGCCATTGGTGTTTCTGCACATATGCTCGCATCCATGATCTCCAAGGCATTCATCTATGTCTAAAGGAGGAAAAATTGCAATTTAATAAATTATATGAATGGTAAAACTCTGTTTTCTCCACATTATAAGAAATATGAAATTAATGTACATTATAATGCAGAAAATTAATCACTTGTCTGGCAAAGAAGAATATGCGTGATGAAAAATATGTTCTGTATTACATGTACTAAGTACATTTTCTGTTTTGTTTTACTATAAAAGAAAAGAAAGATTTATATATTTTAAGTGGGAGAATGAACCCGTAAGCAGCCATGCTTGATGTTGCCATTTGAATTTGAAAATGCTGAAAAAGGGTCCACATTATTGATACAGTTTGACACATTCCTTTTTTTTCTTCTATTTTCAGTACTAACAATATCCAAAACTAAACTGAGAAGTATAACAATCACTGGCCAGTAGCCACTTTCACATGAGCAGGAATAATTTCAGTTTTCAAAATGACCACAACCCCAGTCAATTACAGTGTAATATACCAACGATATTCACACCTGAACTTCATACTTAAAACTGTCACTGTCCAGCTCATAAAATATACATTTCTATCCATCTATCTATTTATCTGTCTCTCTATCTATATATGGGCAACTCCAGCGTCACGGACATTACAAATCAGAGAATTTTCATGACTTTCCAATGCCACTATTAATTCATACCTCTAACTAATGTCTAACTTTTATTTTGATTACAAAACAATATCCTAGTTAAGTATGCAAAAAAAGTTTCAGAACATTTATCCAATTCGTTACTGAGTAATTCTGCGAAATGTGCGCCGTCACGGACATTACATCTTTTGGACATGACTTTTTGCATCCATATACATCCTTGCAAAAGTCTGTGAGTTCTGAGACCTCACAAAGGTGATTTAGGTATTTAATTATAGACAAGGCAATGATGAATTGAATCCAAGTTGTTTTGGGGGAAACGGGCCAGGCATATGTGATCTAGACAACAAAACGTTGCGTCACGGACATTACATTTTCAGCGTCACGGACATTACACTTTTGTCCACTTTTTCTAAACTCAGAAATGTTTGTTTGTTTGTTTGTTTGTTTATTTCCGAAATCACAACAATAAATACAGCAATGAAGTGCAACGGGGGATGACCCAATTCAGCAGAATTGAAAAAACAAAACCGCTGTTCTTCCTTGGGGTCCCACAATTAGATATAGTATATACAATTAAACGTCTATATACAATGATTGCAACATAGAGAAATTATAATTTCATAAATTATTCCATATTATGTACACTAAATTAAAATTGGTGACAAATATTATATAAACACTTCCAATTGAGAACAAATAATTCCAACGCCATTTGAACAATTCCATAAGAGTTAAGGAAAGAGAGAGAAAAGAGTAAAACAGGGAACTGCAAATATTTACAATTTTATGGAATATATTCATCTAAAAATGTTTGAAATGATCTCAAGCTCGTAGCATTACGAATTGCAATTGGTAATTGGTTATACACTGAAATTCCTCTGTAGAAGAACGTTCTTTTACAACAGTTTGACCTTGGCTTAGGCAAATTCATAACTTGACTCGAACGTAATTCATAATTGGTACTTCTCAATGAAATATTATCGAGCATATAATTAGGAGTTAAATTTTGTAACACTTTATACATCATTATGTACAAGTGTTTCTTATAACGTTTGTCGAGAAAATCCCATACCAGAGTATCATGAACATGTTGTGTAGATATATGAGAATACGGATTAATTCTCATTATGATTCGACCCGCTCTATTTTGTAATTTTTGCAATAACAAAAGAGAAGATTTTGAAGCAGATTGCCAAACCAAGTCTCCATAATCAAAATGAGGAAGTATAACCGATTTATAAATGATATTCAGGTTAGATTCATTTATAGTATAACGTAATCTACCAAGAAAGCTTACAAGTCTACCAATTTTCTGACACATATTTTCAATATGCATATCCCACTTCAACTCTCTATCGATGTGAATTCCCGCAAATAATGCTCCATTGTACATGACACTTTTTTAATTGTATATTTGATATGTAATCAAACAGTTTTGAGAACAAAAATTATATTTCAATTTTTTTTTCAATTAGCAAAAAATTATTTTTAAAATATTAATAAGTTTTTCCAAAATTATTGTAAAATTTGAAATTTTTCAACAGAATGTGCAGTAAACCAAATGTTCAACTATATACAAAAATATTATACATTTTTAATGAGGTACAATGCTGTTTTGTGCCAAAAAATTGTAAAATCTAAAAAAAGTTGTGTACATCATGGGCATAACACATGGAAAATCATGGACTAAGAGTATATTTTTTGCAATTTGATCATACTATATGAGATTTAACCATCTCTTTCTCCTCCCAATAAGTTATAGTCAAGTCTTTATTGATTATTGAGACATGCATGTTCAAATTAAGCAAGGAATTTAGTTTTATAAATAGTTCAGAGTACTGACTCAAAGTTCACTATCTGATTAACGATACAATTTATTAAAACTTGAACCAGGAAGGTAGTAGTCCCCCTGTTACTTGGGAGTATCTTATTTCTTGGCTAAAGTAAGACATTTACATAAGAAAATAATGCTTTATATTTTTTTGCTCTGCTTTTTTATACTTTTCACTGTGTATGTAATGTCCGTGACGCAGCCGTGACGTAATGTCCGTGACGCCATTCTGGACAAGCCATCAAATATTTTAGTAAATGCTCTTGATATACTTTATGATATAACATTTTAGCTTTGCAAATGAATTTTGAATTAAATTGAATTAGGACTTCTGCTTCTACAAAAACTTTTATATCTAAAACGTCACGGACATTACACATCAATGTTGTAAGAATCAAGATTTTATCCAATAACAGTTTTCAAAAAGTAAAGATTTGTACACAATTTCCTTTTCTATGATGTTAAAACAAAGCATAAACAAGACATTAGAAGTAGAATTATTGTTCTGAAGTGATCCATATTTTAAAATTTTATTTCACCAACAACGGATGCAAATTTCATCATTTTTGGGGGTAATACATACAATTTTTGTCCCAACTTCAATGGCCCCCAAACAAAATATTCTGCATTGAATTTCAAACTTTTTTCCTTTAGTCATCAAAATATGGTCCTTCCTCATTACTATCCAGTAGTTAACAAGGCTGTCCCATGAGTTTCATTTTTGCATCCTTGGGTGACATTTTTCGTGGAATTGCCCATATATATATATTTATTCATAGTCAATTTCACACAAGCAGGACAAATTTCAGTATGACTTGAAGATTGAAGATCTACAACCTATAACTCACCTTCACATGTGGAACCATCACTGGCCAGTTCATAGCCACTTTCACACGAGCAGGAATAATTTCCAATGGTGTTATTGCAAACTTGACTGCACTCATGTTGACTGGTTTCACACTCGTCTATGTCTGAAAAGCAAAGAATTCTATTCAGTAGATAGCTACAAGTTAACCCCTTGACTACGGGAACCAGGTGGGTTGTGTACAAAGTCTATGGAGATTTCAGAATCTTGAAATTAACGGGTTAATACAAAAATGTTTTGCAAATTTTCGACAAAAGTTATACATATCTACTAGTTAATTGTATTATAGATATTACACATTAATTTTCGTTAGAAGCAAGAGTATTGTATTAGAAAGTAGATTATATGACATATACAGTTATTCATATACAAACTTGAGCAGTTCCTGCCATTAGAATGCAGATTGTATCCAGATGTACATTCACACTCATAGCTGCCATTGGTGTTTCTGCACATATGCTCGCATCCATGATCTCCAAGGCATTCATCTATGTCTAAAGGAGGACAAAATTGCAATTGAATAAATTATATGAATGGTAAAACTCTGTTTCTCCACATTATATGAAATATTCAATAAATGTACATTATAATGCAGAAAACTAATCACTTGTCTGGCAAAGAATAATTTGCGTGATGAAAAATATGTTCTGTATTACATGTACTAAGTACATTTTTTGTTTTGTTTTACTATAAAAGAAAAGAAAGATTTATATATTTTAAGTGACTAACAATATCCAAAACTAAACTGACAAGTAAAACAATCACTGGCCAGTAGCCACTTTCACATAAACAGGAATAATTTCAGTTTTCAAAATGACCACATCCCCAGTCAATTACAGTGTAATATACCAACGATATTCACACCTGAACTTCATACTTAAAACTGTCACTGTCCAGCTCATAAAATATACATTTCTATCCATCTATCTATTTATCTGTCTTTCTATCTATATATATATATATATTTATTCATAGTCAATTTCACACAAGCAGGACAAATTTCAGTATGACTTGAAAATCTACAACCTAGAACTTACCTTCACATGTTGAACCGTCACTGGCCAGTTCATAGCCACTTTCACACGAGCAGGAATAATTTCCAATGGTGTTCACGCAAACTTGACTGCACTCATGTTGACTGGTTTCACACTCGTTTATGTCTGAAAAGCAAAGAATTTAATTCAGTAGATAGCTACAAGTTAACCCCTTGACTACGGGAACCAGGTGGGTTGTGTACAAAGTCTATGGAGATTTCAGAATCTTGAAAGTAACGGGTTAATACAAAAATATTTTGCAAATTTTCGACAAAAGTTATACATATCTACTAGTTAATTGTATTATAGATATTACACATTCATTTTGGTTAGAAGCAAGAGTATTGTATTAGAAAGTCGATTATATGACATATACAGTTATTCATATACAAACCTGAGCAGTTCCTGCCATTAGAATGCAGATTGTATCCAGATGTACATTCACACTCATAGCTGCCATTGGTGTTTCTGCACATATGCTCGCATCCATGATCTCCAAGGCATTCATCTATGTCTAAAGGAGGAAAAATTGCAATTTAATAAATTATATGAATGGTAAAACTCTGTTTCTCCACATTATATGAAATATTCAATAAATGTACATTATAATGCAGAAAAATAATCACTTGTCTGGCAAAGAATAATATGCGTGATGAAAAATATGTTCTGTATTACATGTACTAAGTACATTTTTTGTTTTGTTTTACTATAAAAGAAAAGAAAGATTTATATATTTTAAGTGACTAACAATATTCAAAACTAAACTGACAAGTAAAACAATCACTGGCCAGTAGCCACTTTCACATAAACAGGAATAATTTCAGTTTTCAAAATGACCACAACCCCAGTCAATTACAGTGTAATATACCAACGATATTCACACCTGAACTTCATACTTAAAACTGTCACTGTCCAGCTCATAAAATATACATTTCTATCCATCTATCTATTTATCTGTCTTTCTATCTATATATATATATATATTTATTCATAGTCAATTTCACACAAGCAGGACAAATTTCAGTATGACTTGAAAATCTACAACCTAGAACTTACCTTCACATGTTGAACCGTCACTGGCCAGTTCATAGCCACTTTCACACGAGCAGGAATAATTTCCAATGGTGTTCACGCAAACTTGACTGCACTCATGTTGACTGGTTTCACACTCGTTTATGTCTGAAAAGCAAATAATTTTATTCAGTAGATAGCTACAAGTTAACCCCTTGACTACGGGAACCAGGTGGGTTGTGTACAAAGTCTATGGAGATTTCAGAATCTTGAAATTAACGGGTTAATACAAAAATATTTTGCAAATTTTCGACAAAAGTTATACATATCTACTAGTTAATTGTATTATAGATATTACACATTCATTTTGGTTAGAAGCAAGAGTATTGTATTAGAAAGTCGATTATATGACATATACAGTTATTCATATACAAACCTGAGCAGTTCCTGCCATTAGAATGCAGATTGTATCCAGATGTACATTCACACTCATAGCTGCCATTGGTGTTTCTGCACATATGCTCGCATCCATGATCTCCAAGGCATTCATCTATGTCTAAAGGAGGAAAATTGCAATTTAATACATTATATGAATGGTAAAACTCTGTTTTCTCTACATTATAAGAAATATGAAATTAATGTACATTATAATGTCGAAAAATAATCACTTGTCTTGCAAAGAAGAATATGCGTGATGAAAAATATGTTCTGTATTACATGTACTAAGTACATTTTCTGTTTTGTTTTACTATAAAAGAAAAGAAAGATTTATATATTTTAAGTGAGAGAATGAACCCGTAAGCAGCCATGCTTGATGTTGCCATTTGAATTTGAAAATGCTGAAAAAGGGTCCACATTATTGATACAGTTTGACACATTCCTTTTTTTTCTTCTATTTTCAGTACTAACAATATCCAAAACTAAACTGAGAAGTATAACAATCACTGGCCAGTAGCCACTTTCACATGAGCAGGAATAATTTCAGTTTTCAAAATGACCACAACCCCAGTCAATTACAGTGTAATATACCAACGATATTCACACCTGAACTTCATACTTAAAACTGTCACTGTCCAGCTCATAAAATATACATTTCTATCCATCTATCTATTTATCTGTCTCTCTATCTATATATGGGCAACTCCAGCGTCACGGACATTACAAATCAGAGAATTTTCATGACTTTCCAATGCCACTATTAATTCATACCTCTAACTAATGTCTAACTTTTATTTTGATTACAAAACAATATCCTAGTTAAGTATGCAAAAAAAGTTTCAGAACATTTATCCAATTCGTTACTGAGTAATTCTGCGAAATGTGCGCCGTCACGGACATTACATCTTTTGGACATGACTTTTTGCATCCATATACATCCTTGCAAAAGTCTGTGAGTTCTGAGACCTCACAAAGGTGATTTAGGTATTTAATTATAGACAAGGCAATGATGAATTGAATCCAAGTTGTTTTGGGGGAAACGGGCCAGGCATATGTGATCTAGACAACAAAACGTTGCGTCACGGACATTACATTTTCAGCGTCACGGACATTACACTTTTGTCCACTTTTTCTAAACTCAGAAATGTTTGTTTGTTTGTTTGTTTGTTTATTTCCGAAATCACAACAATAAATACAGCAATGAAGTGCAACGGGGGATGACCCAATTCAGCAGAATTGAAAAAACAAAACCGCTGTTCTTCCTTGGGGTCCCACAATTAGATATAGTATATACAATTAAACGTCTATATACAATGATTGCAACATAGAGAAATTATAATTTCATAAATTATTCCATATTATGTACACTAAATTAAAATTGGTGACAAATATTATATAAACACTTCCAATTGAGAACAAATAATTCCAACGCCATTTGAACAATTCCATAAGAGTTAAGGAAAGAGAGAGAAAAGAGTAAAACAGGGAACTGCAAATATTTACAATTTTATGGAATATATTCATCTAAAAATGTTTGAAATGATCTCAAGCTCGTAGCATTACGAATTGCAATTGGTAATTGGTTATACACTGAAATTCCTCTGTAGAAGAACGTTCTTTTACAACAGTTTGACCTTGGCTTAGGCAAATTCATAACTTGACTCGAACGTAATTCATAATTGGTACTTCTCAATGAAATATTATCGAGCATATAATTAGGAGTTAAATTTTGTAACACTTTATACATCATTATGTACAAGTGTTTCTTATAACGTTTGTCGAGAAAATCCCATACCAGAGTATCATGAACATGTTGTGTAGATATATGAGAATACGGATTAATTCTCATTATGATTCGACCCGCTCTATTTTGTAATTTTTGCAATAACAAAAGAGAAGATTTTGAAGCAGATTGCCAAACCAAGTCTCCATAATCAAAATGAGGAAGTATAACCGATTTATAAATGATATTCAGGTTAGATTCATTTATAGTATAACGTAATCTACCAAGAAAGCTTACAAGTCTACCAATTTTCTGACACATATTTTCAATATGCATATCCCACTTCAACTCTCTATCGATGTGAATTCCCGCAAATAATGCTCCATTGTACATGACACTTTTTTAATTGTATATTTGATATGTAATCAAACAGTTTTGAGAACAAAAATTATATTTCAATTTTTTTTTCAATTAGCAAAAAATTATTTTTAAAATATTAATAAGTTTTTCCAAAATTATTGTAAAATTTGAAATTTTTCAACAGAATGTGCAGTAAACCAAATGTTCAACTATATACAAAAATATTATACATTTTTAATGAGGTACAATGCTGTTTTGTGCCAAAAAATTGTAAAATCTAAAAAAAGTTGTGTACATCATGGGCATAACACATGGAAAATCATGGACTAAGAGTATATTTTTTGCAATTTGATCATACTATATGAGATTTAACCATCTCTTTCTCCTCCCAATAAGTTATAGTCAAGTCTTTATTGATTATTGAGACATGCATGTTCAAATTAAGCAAGGAATTTAGTTTTATAAATAGTTCAGAGTACTGACTCAAAGTTCACTATCTGATTAACGATACAATTTATTAAAACTTGAACCAGGAAGGTAGTAGTCCCCCTGTTACTTGGGAGTATCTTATTTCTTGGCTAAAGTAAGACATTTACATAAGAAAATAATGCTTTATATTTTTTTGCTCTGCTTTTTTATACTTTTCACTGTGTATGTAATGTCCGTGACGCAGCCGTGACGTAATGTCCGTGACGCCATTCTGGACAAGCCATCAAATATTTTAGTAAATGCTCTTGATATACTTTATGATATAACATTTTAGCTTTGCAAATGAATTTTGAATTAAATTGAATTAGGACTTCTGCTTCTACAAAAACTTTTATATCTAAAACGTCACGGACATTACACATCAATGTTGTAAGAATCAAGATTTTATCCAATAACAGTTTTCAAAAAGTAAAGATTTGTACACAATTTCCTTTTCTATGATGTTAAAACAAAGCATAAACAAGACATTAGAAGTAGAATTATTGTTCTGAAGTGATCCATATTTTAAAATTTTATTTCACCAACAACGGATGCAAATTTCATCATTTTTGGGGGTAATACATACAATTTTTGTCCCAACTTCAATGGCCCCCAAACAAAATATTCTGCATTGAATTTCAAACTTTTTTCCTTTAGTCATCAAAATATGGTCCTTCCTCATTACTATCCAGTAGTTAACAAGGCTGTCCCATGAGTTTCATTTTTGCATCCTTGGGTGACATTTTTCGTGGAATTGCCCATATATATATATTTATTCATAGTCAATTTCACACAAGCAGGACAAATTTCAGTATGACTTGAAGATTGAAGATCTACAACCTATAACTCACCTTCACATGTGGAACCATCACTGGCCAGTTCATAGCCACTTTCACACGAGCAGGAATAATTTCCAATGGTGTTATTGCAAACTTGACTGCACTCATGTTGACTGGTTTCACACTCGTCTATGTCTGAAAAGCAAAGAATTCTATTCAGTAGATAGCTACAAGTTAACCCCTTGACTACGGGAACCAGGTGGGTTGTGTACAAAGTCTATGGAGATTTCAGAATCTTGAAATTAACGGGTTAATACAAAAATGTTTTGCAAATTTTCGACAAAAGTTATACATATCTACTAGTTAATTGTATTATAGATATTACACATTAATTTTCGTTAGAAGCAAGAGTATTGTATTAGAAAGTAGATTATATGACATATACAGTTATTCATATACAAACCTGAGCAGTTCCTGCCATTAGAATGCAGATTGTATCCAGATGTACATTCACACTCATAGCTGCCATTGGTGTTTCTGCACATATGCTCGCATCCATGATCTCCAAGGCATTCATCTATGTCTAAAGGAGGACAAAATTGCAATTGAATAAATTATATGAATGGTAAAACTCTGTTTCTCCACATTATATGAAATATTCAATAAATGTACATTATAATGCAGAAAACTAATCACTTGTCTGGCAAAGAATAATTTGCGTGATGAAAAATATGTTCTGTATTACATGTACTAAGTACATTTTTTGTTTTGTTTTACTATAAAAGAAAAGAAAGATTTATATATTTTAAGTGACTAACAATATCCAAAACTAAACTGACAAGTAAAACAATCACTGGCCAGTAGCCACTTTCACATAAACAGGAATAATTTCAGTTTTCAAAATGACCACATCCCCAGTCAATTACAGTGTAATATACCAACGATATTCACACCTGAACTTCATACTTAAAACTGTCACTGTCCAGCTCATAAAATATACATTTCTATCCATCTATCTATTTATCTGTCTTTCTATCTATATATATATATATATTTATTCATAGTCAATTTCACACAAGCAGGACAAATTTCAGTATGACTTGAAAATCTACAACCTAGAACTTACCTTCACATGTTGAACCGTCACTGGCCAGTTCATAGCCACTTTCACACGAGCAGGAATAATTTCCAATGGTGTTCACGCAAACTTGACTGCACTCATGTTGACTGGTTTCACACTCGTTTATGTCTGAAAAGCAAAGAATTTAATTCAGTAGATAGCTACAAGTTAACCCCTTGACTACGGGAACCAGGTGGGTTGTGTACAAAGTCTATGGAGATTTCAGAATCTTGAAAGTAACGGGTTAATACAAAAATATTTTGCAAATTTTCGACAAAAGTTATACATATCTACTAGTTAATTGTATTATAGATATTACACATTCATTTTGGTTAGAAGCAAGAGTATTGTATTAGAAAGTCGATTATATGACATATACAGTTATTCATATACAAACCTGAGCAGTTCCTGCCATTAGAATGCAGATTGTATCCAGATGTACATTCACACTCATAGCTGCCATTGGTGTTTCTGCACATATGCTCGCATCCATGATCTCCAAGGCATTCATCTATGTCTAAAGGAGGAAAAATTGCAATTTAATAAATTATATGAATGGTAAAACTCTGTTTCTCCACATTATATGAAATATTCAATAAATGTACATTATAATGCAGAAAAATAATCACTTGTCTGGCAAAGAATAATATGCGTGATGAAAAATATGTTCTGTATTACATGTACTAAGTACATTTTTTGTTTTGTTTTACTATAAAAGAAAAGAAAGATTTATATATTTTAAGTGACTAACAATATTCAAAACTAAACTGACAAGTAAAACAATCACTGGCCAGTAGCCACTTTCACATAAACAGGAATAATTTCAGTTTTCAAAATGACCACAACCCCAGTCAATTACAGTGTAATATACCAACGATATTCACACCTGAACTTCATACTTAAAACTGTCACTGTCCAGCTCATAAAATATACATTTCTATCCATCTATCTATTTATCTGTCTTTCTATCTATATATATATATATATTTATTCATAGTCAATTTCACACAAGCAGGACAAATTTCAGTATGACTTGAAAATCTACAACCTAGAACTTACCTTCACATGTTGAACCGTCACTGGCCAGTTCATAGCCACTTTCACACGAGCAGGAATAATTTCCAATGGTGTTCACGCAAACTTGACTGCACTCATGTTGACTGGTTTCACACTCGTTTATGTCTGAAAAGCAAATAATTTTATTCAGTAGATAGCTACAAGTTAACCCCTTGACTACGGGAACCAGGTGGGTTGTGTACAAAGTCTATGGAGATTTCAGAATCTTGAAATTAACGGGTTAATACAAAAATATTTTGCAAATTTTCGACAAAAGTTATACATATCTACTAGTTAATTGTATTATAGATATTACACATTCATTTTGGTTAGAAGCAAGAGTATTGTATTAGAAAGTCGATTATATGACATATACAGTTATTCATATACAAACCTGAGCAGTTCCTGCCATTAGAATGCAGATTGTATCCAGATGTACATTCACACTCATAGCTGCCATTGGTGTTTCTGCACATATGCTCGCATCCATGATCTCCAAGGCATTCATCTATGTCTAAAGGAGGAAAATTGCAATTTAATACATTATATGAATGGTAAAACTCTGTTTTCTCTACATTATAAGAAATATGAAATTAATGTACATTATAATGTCGAAAAATAATCACTTGTCTTGCAAAGAAGAATATGCGTGATGAAAAATATGTTCTGTATTACATGTACTAAGTACATTTTCTGTTTTGTTTTACTATAAAAGAAAAGAAAGATTTATATATTTTAAGTGAGAGAATGAACCCGTAAGCAGCCATGCTTGATGTTGCCATTTGAATTTGAAAATGCTGAAAAAGGGTCCACATTTGACACATTCCTTTTTTTTCTACTATTTTCAGTACTAACAATATCCAAAACTAAACTGAGAAGTAAAACAATCACTGGCCAGTAGCCACTTTCACATGAGCAGGAATAATTTCAGTTTTCAAAATGACCACAACCCCAGTCAATTACAGTGTAATATACCAACGATATTCACACCTGAACTTCATACTTAAAACTGTCACTGTCCAGCTCATAAAATATACATTTCTATCCATCTATCTATTTATCTGTCTCTCTATCTATATATATATATATTTATTCATAGTCAATTTCACACAAGCAGGACAAATTTCAGTATGACTTAAAGATTGAAGATCTACAACCTATAACTCACCTTCACATGTGGAACCATCACTGGCCAGTTCATAGCCACTTTCACACGAGCAGGAATAATTTCCAATGGTGTTATTGCAAACTTGACTGCACTCATGTTGACTGGTTTCACACTCGTCTATGTCTGAAAAGCAAAGAATTCTATTCAGTAGATAGCTACAAGTTAACCCCTTGACTACGGGAACCAGGTGGGTTGTGTACAAAGTCTATGGAGATTTCAGAATCTTGAAATTAACGGGTTAATACAAAAAATATTTTGCAAATTTTCGACAAAAGTTATACATATCTACTAGTTAATTGTATTATAGATATTACACATTCATTTTAGTTAGAAGCAAGAGTATTGTATTAGAAAGTCGATTATATGACATATACAGTTATTCATATACAAACCTGAGCAGTTCCTGCCATTAGAATGCAGATTGTATCCAGATGTACATTCACACTCATAGCTGCCATTGGTGTTTCTGCACATATGCTCGCATCCATGATCTCCAAGGCATTCATCTATGTCTAAAGGAGGAAAATTGCAATTTAATACATTATATGAATGGTAAAACTCTGTTTTCTCTACATTATAAGAAATATGAAATTAATGTACATTATAATGTCGAAAAATAATCACTTGTCTTGCAAAGAAGAATATGCGTGATGAAAAATATGTTCTGTATTACATGTACTAAGTACATTTTCTGTTTTGTTTTACTATAAAAGAAAAGAAAGATTTATATATTTTAAGTGAGAGAATGAACCCGTAAGCAGCCATGCTTGATGTTGCCATTTGAATTTGAAAATGCTGAAAAAGGGTCCACATTATTGATACAGTTTGACACATTCCTTTTTTTTCTTCTATTTTCAGTACTAACAATATCCAAAACTAAACTGAGAAGTAAAACAATCACTGGCCAGTAGCCACTTTCACATGAGCAGGAATAATTTCAGTTTTCAAAATGACCACAACCCCAGTCAATTACAGTGTAATATACCAACGATATTCACACCTGAACTTCATACTTAAAACTGTCACTGTCCAGCTCATAAAATATACATTTCTATCCATCTATCTATTTATCTGTCTCTCTATCTATATATATATATATTTATTCATAGTCAATTTCACACAAGCAGGACAAATTTCAGTATGACTTAAAGATTGAAGATCTACAACCTATAACTCACCTTCACATGTGGAACCATCACTGGCCAGTTCATAGCCACTTTCACACGAGCAGGAATAATTTCCAATGGTGTTATTGCAAACTTGACTGCACTCATGTTGACTGGTTTCACACTCGTCTATGTCTGAAAAGCAAAGAATTCTATTCAGTAGATAGCTACAAGTTAACCCCTTGACTACGGGAACCAGGTGGGTTGTGTACAAAGTCTATGGAGATTTCAGAATCTTGAAATTAACGGGTTAATACAAAAAATATTTTGCAAATTTTCGACAAAAGTTATACATATCTACTAGTTAATTGTATTATAGATATTACACATTCATTTTAGTTAGAAGCAAGAGTATTGTATTAGAAAGTCGATTATATGACATATACAGTTATTCATATACAAACCTGAGCAGTTCCTGCCATTAGAATGCAGATTGTATCCAGATGTACATTCACACTCATAGCTGCCATTGGTGTTTCTGCACATATGCTCGCATCCATGATTTCCAAGGCATTCATCTATGTCTAAAGGAGGAAAAATTGCAATTTAATAAATTATATGAATGGTAAAACTCTGTTTTCTCCACATTATAAGAAATATGAAATTAATGTACATTATAATGCAGAAAAATAATCACTTGTCTGGCAAAGAAGAATATGCGTGATGAAAAATATATTCTGTATTACATGTACTAAGTACATTTTCTGTTTTGTTTTACTTTACAAGAAAAGAAAGATTTATATATTTTAAGTGAGAGAATGAACCCGTAAGCAGCCATGCTTGATGTTGCCATTTAAATTTGAAAATGCTGAAAAAGGGTCCACATTATTGATACAGTTTGACACATTCCTTTTTTTTCTTCTATTTTCAGTACTAACAATATCCAAAACTAAACTGAGAAGTAGATATTACACATTCATTTTCGTTAGAAGCAAGAGTATTGTATTAGAAAGTCGATTATATGACATAAACAGTTATTCATATACAAACCTGAGCAGTTCCTGCCATTAGCATGCAAACTGTATCCAGATGTACATTCACACTCATAGCTGCCATCTGTGTTTCTACACATATGTTCACATCCATGATCTCCAAGGCATTCATCTTTGTCTATAGAGGAGGGAAATACAAATGTGGTGTTTCTTTTTACAAATGGTGTGTATGGTAAATACAAATACATTTTGTTTCTTCAAACAGTGAAACAGACCACATATACATGTATATATTTGTACATATTTTGTGTGCATTTTATAAAATGTAAGATACATAAATGTTTAAATACTGATATTTTATCTGACGTTGCTAGTGTGTACCTTTAAAGGGTTTAAAGGCATATGGTGGTGATTTATTAAATAATGAAAGCATTAAAAAAAAAAAAACATAGCGTAGACATCAGATTTAAATACACATAGTACTGACTATTAATCTTTGTGATTAACAGTTCTGTATTGTGACAATGAAATCCTGTACTTTATCTTGTATAATGATCATTTCAAGTTCATTAAACTTAACGACATGATTTGAATTTGTTATCAAATATATCATAACAACAAATAAACACATTATTAAATTAAAATGACTGAGTTTCATAAAAGATAAACCGAACCATACCTGAGCAAGTCTCGCCATCTGAATTCAAGGTGTAACCCATGAAACAGTCACAAGTATATCCCCCTTCTACATTCAGGCACACTTGCGAGCAGTTATTGTTCCCGGGCATATTGTTCCTGGCCAGGCATTCATTTATATCTGGTTAAGGAAAAGAGGCAAACAATTTCATATAAAGTTCAGCTACTTAAAAAAAAAATTGAAGCTTTTCAATTTCTTGAATATTTTCATATACCATACAACAGCTATTGCTCTTATCAAACTTGTACCCAAACAATACATAAAGATAATAACATTTTCATATAAAGTAATGCTACATTTCGTATAACTTTGTAAAAAAAATAACCTTGCTATAGAACATGAGAGCTCACCGCTCTTAATACTAAACTAAACTAAACTTACTTAATTAATTTTGTATTCTAATTTTGTTTAGACAGTACAAGAAAACATAATATAAGCACATGCTCATGTACAAACATTGTAAATAAAAGGGATACAATGCCTGTTTATAACTTCTAAGGATTTCTTTCAAAGAGCTCAAAAGGAGGTAATATCTATGGTGTACGCATGTCATGCACTCTGCAACTTTATTATGTTAGAGAGCTACACTCTACACAATAGTGTAAACAAGGGGGAAACATGCCCCCAATAATTTGCCCAAAACATAATAGGGGACAATTTGTAACAAAAAAAAAATACAGGTTTGCCCCCCTATTTATTTTTGTGCTACTGTTCAGAAAGTTAAGTTGAGGGTTTGATTCTACTAGTTGACTAATATTACCTTCGCATATGTCTCCGCTTCCTTCGAATCCATTATTGCACATGCATTCGTAGCTTCCCTCTGTGTTAATGCACTCGCCGTTCCTGCAGATATCTGCGACGATTTCACACTCGTTTTCATCTGTGATGAGATATTATCAAATAATGATACAAACAATATTTAATTATGTTTGTATGTCAATAGTTTGACTAAAACATAAGGGGAAAATCTTTGAAAAAATAAAAGAAAAAAATACATAAAACGTGCTCCCAAAAATTCATCTGACCAGGCAGTGCCATTGCATATCTGTAATATAGTTTTCTATCCATGCGATAATGTTTTCATTAATGGATTTCAACCAAATGCATTTCCAAAATCTCCAAAGCCAATCGAAAATCCATTTGACTACCTTCAAGGACCACGATGCTGTCTGGTTCAAGTCGGTTGACACCTTCAGTAAGCCCCGAGCGGAATTCCATGTTCAAGTAGTCTGCCGTCCATGCGCTTGCATCCATGGCCACGTCAGCCCGGAAGGCAACTCTGAGCAGGGTCCCCAACACTGTATGGTTGGAAACAGTCACTTGCAGAATCGGACTGTCTGATGAAATGTTGTTTAATTGTCGGAACACCTGCAAGGAAAGAGATATTAATCAGGATTTACAATTTTGTCAAGATCGGTCACTGATAATAGATTTTTCAGATAACACATTATAATATTTGTTTCAATATTTTGTATACATACATGTATACAATGTATTTTTGTATTTGTTTTTACTGCAGTATTCTTACCTTGTCAACTTCTTTTTTGTACGAAGTGTTAAGTAAACTGAACTTGAACTGTAAGTCTGAAGCCCTTTAGGTTATATCATGCAGCAGTATTTGTGCAATAATCAATATTGAATGTAAATTCAGTATACGTACCAATAATTTCAAATATAGAGGAAACTTACCAAAAACATATTGAATAAATTAAAATGAGCAAAGGATATAGGGCTTTGCCATCTAAAGTGGCAAAAGTTTGGTCTTACAGCCTACACTTAGATCAGTATATTCAGGGGGCTTTAACCCTAAAAAGACTATGTTGAACCTTTAAAAAACTGGGGAGGGGGGGGGGGGGGGCTAAAAGGCCCCCCCCCCTAAGATCTCGGCAACCGAAACTCCGATCGACTCCAAATTTGGCATCGCGATAGATGTCTATAAGGTCTACAATATTGCGTAGTTAAAATTTGTTTTAAAATATGCTAATTAGAGCTAATTAATTATGAGAATTTTTTTTTTTTTGTATTTTCTTTTGTTTTCTCGGGAATCGAAACTCCGATCGACTCCAAATTTGGCATGGTGATAGATGTCCATGAGCTCTACAATATTGCATAGTTAATTTTTTTGTTTTAATTATAATATGCTCATTAGAGCTAATTAATTATGCGAAAATTGTATTTTTTTCGTATTTTTTTCATTTTTCCTTATATTTGGTGATTCTTATCAAACAAAATTGTGTTCCTAGTGCAGTATACATGCTAAGATTATATAAATTGACCAAATCTCTGATAAAACAACAGGATAATCATAAAAATTGATTTTGTTTTACCGTTTTCTATGTTTTTTCTTTGTTTTCATCCTTTTCTTTGTTTTTATTTGTATTATTCTCTATATAGTGTATTGTTTTATGCAAATGAGAATACAATAAGTATTTTCACCATGCCAAAGTGGAATACTAACATTATATGTGAAAAGATGGGTGTAAAACTGCAACATAAAAGTTGCATGTAAAAACTGTGTGTGTTATATATGTAACATGGCAGAATGACACACTTGTTGAAAAGTATTTTTTACCATAACCCCCCTTGGTATTATGGTAGAGTCTAAAATAGTTCCCTCCTCAGCTCAGCTCAGTGAAGGATTTCCCTATGGCCTAGCCTGCACATGTGCACAGCTAGCCATGTGTGTGCACAGTACAGCTAGCCATGTGTGTGTGTATATAGATATCCCTGTGTGTATAGCCCTGATGCAGCTACCATGCATTGTATGCAGTTTACTTGCCAGTTTCTGTGGTGAAGCAGAAAACCTCTAGTCCTGCAAACATCATTCAATTCATTTGGTAAGATATAAGAAGTACACATGTAGAAGTTAAAGAATTACTTTAAGATAATAATCAAGGTGTTGAAGCAGTAATGATTACAAAGTGCTTGTTTGTTAATTAACTGTTTAACTGTGTTAGGACACCTAGTCTGCCAGTTTTCACAGTGGTATATCTACATTCTCGCCTTTATTATGATTGTTGACTGTTTATTGATTATTCTCTTGTTTATTCTTTGTTGCATTTGCATATGCAGGTTTTTTTTAGGTTTTTCTTCTTTGCTAACGATCTGAGGATTAAAAGAACAAGACACAAAGACAATGATGATTTCAGAGTGGTTATTTTCCGGTGTCACATATACATGGAAGAATTAGAAAAAATTCGAATTTTCTGTGACATGCGATCGCAAAATGTTATGTAACACATGGATCGTTGACCCGGTGTGCGCAAATTTGGTATCAAAAGTTGCACAAGACTCTAAGAAAAAAAGTCATGAAGTGGCACCGTAAAATATTTAAGCGTTGCGAAGTAATCGCGAAAAATGCGGAGGAGGGGAGGGGGGGGGGGGGGGGGGGGCTAAATCAGCCCCCCCCCCCAGTCTTTTTAGGGTTAAAGATGAATAATAGTTTTGGGAAAGTTACAGAAAACATTTAAAATTGATCAATATTGTTGAAGTATCTTAAAATGGCTTGTGTGGTAAAATTTAACGATGCGTTAAATGCAGAAATATCAGAAGAAATCCAATACCCGCCCATGAAATGTATACATCCACCGCCCGTTCGCACCTGTCTGCGCTGCTTGCGCTGGACTGGAGATATCGACAAGCTGGGGACAAGCCCGTATAGCGAACGCACGTGGTCAAATTGCACGTAGCGTATGCGCGATTCCGCGTTGGCCATATCTATCCGCAGCGGATCGATTTGATAATTTACCAAATACAGTATATCAATTAGTAGGCGGTTTCCAGGCAAAATTTGTATCATCCCGTATTAGTAAAAACATAATATTCTTTCACATGATTAGTAATAAGAGATTTCCTTTTTTGAGAGGGGGGCGTTTCCAAAACTGGCATATACCTTTAAAAGACATAAATATTATTTTCTTCTATAACACCACGTGTAGAATGAGAAAGTGCAGAGGGAGTTTCATCAAGATTTTAACTTTATAAATATAAGAATATTTATGAAAATTTACTTCTGAAAATCTCCTTGATAATAGAAAATATTAAAAATTTTCAACCATATTTGCATGTTGTGATTTAAGACTTATTCATACATTTTACATAGCAAATAGTGGTTTTCCATAATCTTAAGCCACACTGAATAGTACAAGAGTATAAGTTCCTCTTAAAATATATGCGAAACACCACCCAGGGCTTACATCAGCTGCCAAGTCGCTCTGTGTCTGCCGCGTCTCGATGCTCTGAGGGTCACTTCTCACACTAAACCCTTTGATAGTCTCGAAGTCCACAACCAAAGCAAGTGTATTTGCAGCTGCAACAGAAGGAATTAATAATTGGTACATTGCATGATGCAAATATCAAATCAAATTATTTTCCGCCACATTTGTTCTTATCCAAAATGAGATCAATTTGTCAAAATATCAGATATCTTTGCTAGAGAATATAATTTGATTCTAGCCTGTAAATGGTGATACATTTTCAATATAAAATCAGAACGTTTGATTCCATTTGACATATGAAGCTAATTTAAAACTGACGATATTATTGTTAATATTTCTTAATTGATATTAAATATTCATCAAACTTCTAGATTTTGGAAACATATATTATTACCATTGGGAGACAATTAATTTTTCACTTGTGAAGGTATGTCATATTCAATGCCAAGATATCTGTATGCTTATTTCATTACCCATGGTCATTTAATAACATGTTTAATGTTTCTTTGTTCATGTCTTAAATATAGATGCTACTCGATCTTGCATCAAATCATGTATTATCGAAACAAAACAGGCAAGCACATTTAAATGACGGATGAGTTTCAATTTACCATCATTATATGACATTTTATTTAGATTCATAAAAAAAAAATTGTGTTATCTAAATCATAACAACCTTACTCCAAAGTAAAATAAACCAGTTAAAGATGACAAACTTCTTACCGACACAGTTGCTACTGATCTCTGCGAACATTTCTCGGCAATCACACGTGAACGATCCGTTTATGTTGACACACATGCTGTTGGGTTTTTGAGCACAGTTATGTGTACCATCCGTGCATTCATTGACATCTATTCAAGGAAAGAAAGAATTATTTAATATTATTATTAGCATAATTATTTACACTTATGGCATAAGTGCATACAATTAGTAAATTATTGCATGGGTCTGCATACGAAGACTACCTTTTGTCTAGGACAAATGCATCGTCTGTGATTCTATTGTCTCCAAACGTTGGGCATCTATTTGATATCACACAATGGTACCAAAACATTGTGTGTTGTTCTTTACCTGGTAGTCCACTTTAATACATGAAGCTTCCCAGCTAGCCACCTGACGTTGGGCCGATGTCGGAATTTGGTTGCCGGATGTCGGCATATCGCCGTTGGCTCGAGGTTAAAATGTCCGCCAGCCCAACATCGTCACGACGTCATTTTTGTGATATATTGGCATAACGTCATTTTCCGACAATGGCCCAACATCATCTCATGACATGATGTTGGGCCATTGTCGGAAAATGACGTTATGCCAATATATTACAAAAATGACGTCGTGACGATGTTGGGCTGGCGGACATTTTAACCTCGAGCCAACGGCGATATGCCGACATTCGGCAACCAAATTCCGACATCGGCCCAACGTCAGGTGGCTACCTGGGTTATTCTTACAATAACTCCACATCTACTAAAGATTTAAATTTTTAGCAAAGGTAATCTGTACTACATTACATGTAATTGTAATGTAGTTTACAATTTTTGGAAAATATACATTAGATACTTAGTTGAAAAGGCTAAACAAGTTCCCAGGATTCCAGGTTCCCTGTAGTTAATGAGCAGCATTAAAGGGATCTAGTCAATTTGTTGCACAAACAGATGATGTTGATAAAATGTGTATTGCTGTGATCTGATGTCCAATGAGCCATGTGTATAACAATTTCAAGGTACATGAGGTTCAAATCACTGAGTTATGAGCTAAAATGCAGAAGTGATATTCACTTACTCATTGCATTGAATGTGTACACAGTTTAAATTCTTCGTTAGAGAATTTCAAATTTTCAATCATACACATCTTTTTAGCGAAAGATAATATAAAAAAACTCTTTTCCAAGGTTCTATTGGTAATACAAATAATGAGGTATATGCGAACCGCTAGAGTTGTAAGTAAAATGTGTGGGACACTCACAATGTTACTACATTGTAGATCACTTTAAAAAAAGATAAAAACCCAAATACCTTCGCATGTTTTGGGAGCAACGTTGGTATAGCCCGGCGAGCAGCTGCAGGTATAATCTCCTGCAGTGTTGACGCAACTTGATCTGTCAGCCGGACAAGAGTTCACTAAACTGCTGGAACATTCATCAAAGTCTATAACAGAAAGCATGGATTATATATGTAAGGAAAAACTGACCAGATGAAAATTAAACACTTTTAACATGAGCAAAGAAAACTGGGATTTTAGAGAGAATGAGTAAGAACTTGGGAGCTGTGATTGATATAATTATGTGGGTTGCGTATGCACCCCCCCCCCCCCCCCTCCCCCTACGGTAATTCAGAAAGGTCCACTTGTTTGTATCTGTTTCGTCCATCTAAACCAGTTGTTGTCCTTCAGTCCTGGGCAACGATTTGTCGAGGTAATGACTCCCTCCCCCCTCCCCCACCATTACAGGACTCAAACCATTGGTCTCTGCCACGATCGGTCTCGGTCCATTTTTGGGGTGCAAATTTGGCACGCCCTTGAAAAATCCTGGCTACGGGCCTGTACTTACCTGTGCATGTCCCATTGATCTCCATGAAGCCTTGCTCACAAGTACAGAAGGCAGAACCAATGGTATTACTGCAGTACGAGTTAGCCTGGCAGAAGTCCGTTAAAGCTGCGCACTCATCGAGATCTGAAATTAATATTAGAAAATGATAAAAGTTCTAGTAAGCATACATTACATTTACATTTCCTTGGTCACGCCAAATTCATTCACAGCAACATAAACTTCATGATGTTTGCTCAGTTTGTTATAGGCCTCCCGCCGACCATATGTATATTATGATACAATAGTTAAATTGTAAAGAACCCGGATCAATGAAAGATTAAGACATGCAAATGCAATTGAATGGTTCAACAAATACAAAGAATGCTGTCCTACCGACACACGTGATGCCGTCCCCTTGGTAACCAAAGTTGCAGGAGCAGATGTATGACCCGATGGTGTCAGTGCATGTCGCCTCCATGTGGCATAGATCTGGGATCTCCGCACACTCATCAATGTTGACGCACTCAACGAAGGGGTCGCCTCGAAACCCAGAGTCACAGGTGCACACAAACGAACCGGTTGTATCATTACAAAGTGCGTTTTCCGGGCAAGATGAACTAGACACGACACATTCATTGATATCTACGAAGAGGCAGATAGAAATTATGATAAAATAATCATAATGTTAATAATAATACTATATTTAAGAGCTATAGATGTAATTATAATAATACTATTAATATTATTACTACTACCTCTTCTAATATATTCCTTTTCTATATTTGTGACTGTTGAGTTATACATGTTTGTCACTGTTATATCACAAGTGTACTCTTGATATCCAATTGTTTTTTTAGCACTTTGCATGCATCTGTCAGTAGCCATTAGTTTGCCAGATACACCTTTTTCATAATATTATTTATACTTTTTACACTATTTCAAGAATAATCAATTGTTGTGTCAATGTACAATGTTTTTTTTAAAACTTGGAAAGCAACATAACAATGCCTTTTTTTATTTTTTCCATTTGAAAGAAATATCAAATACATGTATATAAAAGTATGATAATAATAATAATAATAATAATAATAACATTAATAATAATAACAATAATAGTAATAATGTATAATTAAATTGTCCTACTTTTGGAAGGTCCATCAATTTCCATACTTCAATCTTTGTATAATTATGCTCTGGCAAATTGTACTTTTTGTTCTACCCATATACCTGGTAATGTTGTTAATGGAATGGAAAACAAAGTTTGAATTGCAATTTCAATATTAATATTAATAATAATACTGCTACTAATAATTTTCGGATATGTCCATACTTTGACAGGTGGTGCCGTTTCCTTCAAACCCTGGGTGACACGTGCAGTTGTATGATCCTGGTGTATTGTCGCATACAGCATGTTCATCACACAGGGTGCTTATGCCAATGCACTCATTCATATCTGTAATACAAATAAAGACACAGTTGCCATTCAAAATAAATACAATCAAGAATTTATTGACATTATATTGTTGTTGTAGTATGTAAACAATATACTTCCTAATAGTAAATATATTACTCATTGCGGATATAGTATCGAAAATAATATCGCTAGTGATATTCGTTTGTCTCGCAATGTATGGTCAATATACTTCCTAATTATCTATTTATATTTATATATTCATTGGGCAGCGGGGGAGGGGGAGGGGGGGGGGGGCGTGCCCCTGATAATTTAAAGAACGAAACAATAGAAAACATAAGGGGATTTACCAAAAAAAGAATACATAAGATGTGCCCCCCCCCCCCCCCCCACCCCTCCTTGTAAGCAAGTCTTCCTGACTCAGTTTTTGGAAATATTTCAATTACTGGTCTCCAAGCCTTCAAAAGCCGCATGCATGTTTACCTCTTTTTTAATTTATAATTTTTAGGGTTCCTGTTCACCCCAAAATATGTTCTTTTTTTTTTTAAGGTATTTTTTAAAGATAATTATTTTTCTTTGGTATTTGAGTTGCAGTGAACCATTGATTGGCCCTCCGGAGCTCCTTTGAAACTCTGGTGGGCTATTATTGTTCACATCTGCATTTAATATAAAAAATAAAACAAAGAACACAAAAAAGGGCTTAAATATAAATCTGTCCATCCCCACTGAATACCTCCTGACAGGTGCAACTAAAGGTCAGTGTCCCTACAGGTGGGGTTATTTCCCTGAACTCACCTCCATGGACTGTGCTGTTCCCAATTTTGAATCATTACGTACAGAAACCTGATAGGCTATGTACAAATTCAACGGAATATTAAAACAATGACTCACCGAAACACATTTGCCCATCCCCACTGAATCCGACCCGACAGGTGCAACTAAAGGAACTATCAGCATCTCTAGAGGTGGGGTTATGCACCTTAACTCACCCAAATGTAATGAGCTGTTCCTAATTTTGTATCCTATTGCATTAACCCTTTGGATTTAGGAACCGGGTAGGCTATGTACAAAGGCTATGAGGATTTCAGAATTTCAAAGTAAACGGAATAGAAAACAATGACTCACCGACACAGATCTGCCCATTCCCACTGAATCCCTCCTGACAGGTGCAAGTGAAGGAGCCATCAGTGTCTCTACAGTCGGTGTTATTTCCACATGGATAAGGATCCTCACATTCGTTTATGTCTGTTAAAGACAAAAACAAATAACAAAATGTATAAATTTTTGTCCAAATAAACGTAAATACAGTCAGCCAGTCTCAGTGGCCATCTGTCTAAAGCAGCTAACCTGCCTATAGGGGCAACCAAAAGTAATACCATGCATGAAAAAGTTTAAAAATTTCCAGTTTATTTTCATTTCAAACAGAAACCGTTCAAATCATACATATAACAACAAATCATTTTACAAGGTATAAAACTAAATAATTGAATATAACATAAATAAACAAATAGGAAATAACATCAACATAGAGCTAAATCTGGAAAAGTGGATTGGAGGCCAGTCATACTGAATACAAGGGGAGAATAGTCGCAATCGTTTTGACACTGACATTTATTTTCATTGATAATTTACTCAATATAAAATATATATTGTATATTTCAAAGGCAATGACAAATATTGTTAAAGAGATCTAGTTACTCTGTTGGCATGTGCAAAAAGTGATGTATGGTTGATAAAATGAATATGTCTGTCACTTTTAGAAAACTTACTAATGCAGGAGTCTGCTCCATTGGCATTGCCACTGTACCCTGGGCGACATTGGCATTCAAAACTACCAACCGTATTGATGCATTCTGCATTAACAACACATATACCAGAATCTTCGCACTCATTCATATCTGAAGGGAAGAAAATGAATACAAAATTATTTAAAGGGAGCGTTGAGTATTGGTATTTTCCGAAGTGCCCCCAACAAATTAATTGTAACTGATTTGGTTGATTTCAATTCCATGTGAAAGATCATTAAAAAAACATGGGAAATATTAATAATTCCCATTCAAATGCTCTCATTGCTTTCAAAATATAATATAAAAGTGATTGACGTCCGGCTATCACCTTTCGCGCTAGCGTTCTAGGTCCATGTACAATGTGTATCGCAAGCGCCGTTCGCTGTTCGCATCGGCGGCCATCGCAATCATCTTTCGTTCAAAATCTGTTCGGAGTCGCGCTAACACACGGAGAGAAGTCGAGGAGGCGCATACATCGCTGATTTTTAGCGGAATGGAGGGAAAAGCAATCATTTTAATCCAACCGATAGTTGGATCACATATTGGAGAATAAATCGGTGGTAAGTACCGTATCATATGTATAATTTTAATCACAATTAGCGTGCAAAAACAATATTCAGTTTCAGTCCTGTATTAGGAGGACCTAGAACGCTAGCGCTTCGCGCTAGCGTAATTTGACTCTTGAGTTGTAACGGCTCTTTTTGAATGATAACAGGGGTTTTACTTTGTCGTTTGTAATTGTGTATACTTTTCGAGCATGGTGGAGTTATAACTATTATTTTGTACCGTAATGGTGCAGGTTTTGGTTACTAAAGTTAAGTTTGACCAATACTCAACTATCCCTTTAACATTTAGATCATTATAACAATAACAATGATTAACATGAAAATTCATCTGTAATGTACACACAAAATCACAGAAACAAACACATGCAAAATACGCATACTAAAATATGATAATATACAAACGAAGCACACACACACGCAGGAATGATTTCAGTGTGTATCCGTTGACCGGGGTAATAATAATATTGCGCCTGAGAATAGTGTACTAAAGTCATGGCGCATTACAAGTGCTCTATATTATTATTATTATTATTATTATTATTGGTAATCTGTAAGAAGCAACATTTAAATCTCTTGATCACAAAACAAATATATACCTAAACAATTTTTAACAGTAATGTACAGTCTTCATTAGCGATGTGACCCGACTTGACCTTTGTGACGTAATGATGCGAAGTGTAAAATGTAGCTTTTTGATAGATAATTTATTTATTTATTTATTTTGGTATACATTTCAAACTGATCAGCAGCAGTGCTGAAAGGATCAGTGTACAGATAGCAATACCGGTAATTCAAATGTGTTCAAACCCAGGTCAAATTCTGCAACGATACTTAAAGTTTAAACATTATTTATTAATATATTTGGGACATCTAAGATGTCTGTCACGCACCATGCATTAAAGTCCCACACAGTGTTAATATAAGGACCACCCTCTCCTTAAAAGGCTCCCAGATAAAGCCGGTTGACATCGGCAAAACGCTGCACAATTTTTGTTTCTGTCCTGTCATGATAAATTATCTTGGATACTTACCTGCACAGTTTCTCCCGTTGTTTTCCAGAACATATCCAATGTCGCATGAACAATTGAAAGATCCTTCGGTGTTGATGCAGACACTTTCACAAGGGTTTGAGTCTTCACATTCATTGAGATCTTTTGGGAAAGAGAAGACTTTTGAACAACTTTTGAACAAACATATCACTAACGCCACTATCTTTATATCTTAGCAGAGATATAGGCTACATTCAATCAATTGCTTGGGATAGAGACTACATATTGCCTTTGATGTTAGGAAAGAAGAAAACGGCAAGTTATTATATTTGATGAAATGTGTTATTTCATGAAATAACGATGTGGGACTGTTAAAATTAATAACATTGCATCTATTACATCAACTAGGTTATCTAGTACCTTTAAATGAGGGCTAGTCTATGCTGTATAGTGATGTCTTCTATTGGGTATTATGGTGTTGCAGTTTGAAAGCAATGATGTAAGTGGTTGAGGACAACTACATCTAAACCCCTCAAAAAAAGTTTTGAACTCAACTTTGATCGAATATATCACTCTTATTGTCAAATTTTTAATATTTTTTTTATTTTAGTGTCATTGCAATGCATTATGATTTCCCTTTAAAATGGTACATTATTTGTCATTTATTTCAAATCAAGGAATACGCAGTGCGTTTCAGAATGGAGGAAGGTCAGAAGTCAAATGTCGCAAAATGGGCCGAAGGTATTCAATTGGGAAATTTGACTCTTGTGTCGTATTTTTTAAGGTTCAAGTTGTATCGAGGATTGTAGCGTGTTCAAAGGATTTAAACTTATCAAATTTGGTATCATTTTAAAGCCCATGTGTCTATCTTTTCAATACAATTATGTCCGTAACAATTTTATTAACAGGTAAAGTATGGTACAGCTGAATATGGGGAGGGCCGATAGTGAAATTTTGCAAAATGCATTTCATTTTGTGAAATTGAAGGCGTTGCATGGAAAAACGACTATTGGAGGAGATGTTTTGGGGTTTTACATTGCATAATCATCAGTAAATTTAACATCATATGAAAGCGTGTTTATTTTTCCTTAAAATCATGTCTCACCTGTAATAATTATGCTATTGGGGTGTGTGCAGTAAAACCGGATATGGGGGTCTATTAATGCTATGAATTTAAGACCGTGGCTTCTTGTTTAAAGATTCCGGTAAGATATTGTTGTATTAATCATAACTCTATCATCATTCCGTGTTTCACTATCGGAAAGCTCGTTAATTTATCTTTAATATGATATCTCATTTGCAATGAGTATGCGGAATGTGAGTGTGCAGTACAGGAAACTCACAAACTTGATGTATTGAAAATGCATCAAATTTCTCTAAACCTACGCAAACTGGCCAGAACTGGCATATTAGCGCCCTCTTTGACCGTGTAGGTATGCCCTTATTACCACGTATCAAATGGTAGAAGTTCGACATTGCAACGTGTCATTTTGAGTCCCATACATTTAGAGGTACTACACACACCTAAATCACATAACCACTATGAATGGGGCATTATTTTTTTGACAAATTGACACGCTTCAACATGATGTTGAATTTCATAATGATTATGTAAAGTAAAGTACTAAAATATCCCCACAAAAAGTCATTTTTGGATGCAACGCCTTCAATTTCACACAATCAAATGCATTTTGTTTACATTTTGATGTCGATCTTCCCCAATATTCACCTTTATTGTGCCTACCCGGCTTTCATAATCATTCCAAGTGAGGTGTCATTGGAAAGATAATTAAACAGGCTTTTTTCTGATACCGTATTCAACAGCATCTCTTCATTGTCAAGATATTCATCGTCGAAAGAATTTGAACTTGAGAAAGACCGTGATAGGGTGTCAGACCTTCCAACTGGCGCCATTTGTGACATTTCACTTCTGACATTCCCCCATTCTCAAATATACTGCGCATACCTCGTGCTCGTGATGCTTACGAATTTGGTATCATTTTAAAGAGGTATACACACTCTTTCAAGTAATACCAAATATAACCATTATGATTTCATAAGAACATAGATATAATCGATTAAACTTGAGTTTCCGAACTTTTTTTGAGGGGTTTATGTACAACTGAAGGGGTATTACATTTCATATCACAACATAACAAATACATTTAATATTAATCTAAATGTTAATTAAATAGTTGTGCTGGATAGGCAAATACACTTCCAAAGCTAGTAGAATAGTAAAGGGAGTGATATGACATTGATTTTTTTTCATATATGATAATCTTAACGAGCAGAAAAGAGAATAATGCTAGTAGCCTACCTGCACATATGCAATTATCAACAAGAATAAATCCTGCTTGATCACAGGAGCTAGTATAATAGTAGAGGGACTGATATGTCACAATTTATTTGATAAGTTATGCTGCACGATTCGTTCTGTTTCATATGTGATAATCTTAACATGCTGTAAAAGAGAATAAATGCTATTACCTGCACAAGTGCTACTATTGACAAGATCAAATCCTGCTTGATCGCATAAACATGTGGGTGTGCCGTTCAGGAATAGACACTGTGTGTTTTCGCCACATGAGGAAGCTGCAGTCACATTATCACAGGCCATGTTTGTAATTACTGTAACAAAATATTGGATAACAAGGATAAAACAATTAAGTTTATGTAGAATGAAATAAACAAGGTACAGCCCTTCACTCCACTTGGAGTGGGAGTGTTCTGGCCTCTGATACTAAGGTCGTGGGTTCCTATTTGCAGTGAATGTAAAACAAAAACACATAGTTATTGATGGTTATTTTGCTATTAATCACATGTGTTTTTATTGTGAGCTACCGTAAAACTCAGTGTATAAGACGCACTCGTGTATAAAACGCACCCCAACTTTCACAGCCATTCTTTTTATTGGACACCCTGTAGTTTTTTTAAAGACCCTGAAGTGATGTTGGAATGCTTATATCACTGGTCTAGGGCATGACAATAGCTTAATGTTGAATGTAGCATTCATCAACATCATTTTCTCACATAAAAATAGTGGTTTTAGTACACAAATTGCACATTTATTGAGCAGTAACACTGGTGCTCATAAATATTCATATTCATATTCATGAATATTCATGAGCACCAATACTCACTAAATATAATGCAATTTCCTAAATTTACTAACAATTATTTTTAATTATGAGCAAAATTTATAACCACTGGTTAGAAAATTGCATATTTAATTAGTACTGCTGCTCACGAATGTATGAATATTCATTAGCAGTATTAATAAACTTGCTCAATAAACTTGCAATGTTTACATCTGTAACCAATATTTTTGTGTGAGAAAAAGGTATATATTGCTGAATGCTGCAACTGACAGCAAGCTCTTGTCATGCCCTAAACCATGTGTTAAATACACATTCAACACGACTACAGGGTGTAAAAAAAAAAAAAAAAAAATATATATATATATATATATATTTTTTTTTTTTTTTTTTTTTTTTTTGCTGTACCTGTGTATAAGACGCACCCCACACGGAGTTTTAGGGTACATCTGTAAGAATATTCTTAACTTTTTTGTATTGTTTTTGAAAACTATGATACATTTTTTTCCTAAATAATATTCGTATATCCAAATAAATCAGAGACAAGTTATGGTAGGATTTAGTATAAGGCTGTACAGAAAAAAGACACTCACAGTCAAGTCTGTATATAAGTGTATTCCCCTTTCAACAGAGAACAAAATGGAAAAATTAAATCAACATCAATTTAAATACCTGTGATATAGTTTCATAGTTAACAGAGAGAAAAAAATATGAACAAAAATTAATCAACATCAAATTCAATACCTTGATATAGTTTACTATGAAAAGCGTTACTAAATCCGTAATAATAATAATTACCATCACAAGATTTGTTATCACTGATGTCCAGTGTAAAACCGACGTTGCATCCACATTTGAACCCAGGCACAAGGTTTTCACATTTTTGTGAGCAGTCGTCTGTTCTCAGCTCACATTCATCAATATCTAGTTAGAAAAACAACAATAGAATAAACAACAATAATACATGTATATTAATGTTCTTATGGTGAGTCAAAGCATGGTGAAGGCATCATTACACAGTTATTATTGATCTATTGGGCCATTCTTTGAAAAGTGAAACTTTTTTGGAAAAAATTAAGTTTGTTTTTTCAGTAGTTTTATTTCATTATTGGAAAGATCAGTGTCCAAGGCTTCATGAAATATATATATTTTTTTTAATTTAGAAAATTTCTTAGAAAAATTCATAAATTTTCATATTTCAATATTCAAATACAAATCATAACTCCGGAAATAATCAAGCTAGCCCATTCCTTTTATTCTCCTGTACATGATGATACCAACTTTGTGACAATTGAACTTCATTTTACTATCGAAACCTAATATTTGTAAAATTCATAATTTTCCATTCACATTGTACATGTCACACACGTGACCACCCCAAAATGTCACACACGTGACCCAGACATCCCCACATAATAACGTGCATTAAAAAACAATCGTTTGAGATAATTTTAATCTTTCACCATTTTCTTACTTACAGATATATATCAGTTGTCTGATATTAATATGAACATTTTAGCTTTTCATATTTCACAGGATTTTCAAAATGAAATTGAGTTAACTTTTTTTTCTTCAAAAGTGCTCCCGTGCAAAGTCACACACGTGACCGATGCCATTTGACCTCTGTCCTTGGGCAACGTAATCCTAATAAAATCTTTTGTGTTACAAATGAAAGACTTCAACATATGCAAGTCATATATGAAGTTCACATCACCATACCTCCTATACTTACTAAAATATAAGCATCTTATTTCAGAATTTTTCCTATTTTGGGTCACACACGTGACCAAGAATGGCCCTATTGTGTGCAAATATGAGTAATCATTATTATAATTCTATGATCATTATGACTTAATCTGTCCATGAAACTCAGAGGGGTGATAGGCCTTACTGTCACATACACACACTATTTTAGTTCTTAATTTAATATAAAGGATTATTTGATCTATTGTGTGCTTTTTAGAGTATATTTATATGATTATTGTGACTTAAGTTGACCGTGGAACTCAAGATGTTAAATTGATAAGACTTACCATCACAGGTTATGCCATTTCCTTGGTAGAACTCATTGCATTCGCACATGAAGGAACCATTAGTGTTGGTACACATAGCATTGTCAGAGCATGGCGTCCCCTCACACTCATCAATGTCTAAATTTGAAGGATTTTAAACGGAAGAAAGGATACAATTAAAGATTAAAGGGATATGTGAGTTTTGGTATAGAGGGCACTACACAAAATATTTTTTCATGAGATAATGAAACACTTAGTGTCAAATTTCAAAGAGCATATAATTTCAATGACAAAATAAACTTTATTTGATCTAAATCGGTTCAGAAATGGCTGAAATATCCATACACATATTCGTTTGTAATAAATCTGGGGCCCCACAAAAATTCATCAATTTTGAACCAGCCGTTACAAATTTAACAAAATGCTTCCTCTTTTCCGAAATTTATAAAAGAGGTTTTTAGATAGTTGTTGGTTATCTCTCTATCTAATCGCTGTATTAACAAAACATTAAATGCACAATATTGAGCAGTAACGGCTCTGAATAATAGCAGGCTTTTCACTTAGTCATTTGTAATTTTGTATTCTTTCGAGCATGGCGGAGTTATAAGGTTCAAGGTTCATCAAGGTTCATTTTATTTATTTCTTTCACAAAAAGATTTGTACATAGAATAATAGAACAAACAGCATAAGCAAAAAATTTAAAGTGCAATATTCAGTCAATATACAAACCAAATGGGTTTTTCTAAACAAGTCAGGACAGAAAGAGGAGACCTTAACGAAGCTGGGCTTGTAAGAGCAAGGTCCCCAGATAACTATTAGACTATGTAATGTAATGTTGCAGGTTTTGCTAACTAAAATTCAGTTTGACCAAAACTGTACTCTCTTTACCAGAAGTCAACTATCTCTTTAAAGACATAAATAATAAATACTAATAACTATGTGTGCTGATAGTATTAAGGTCTGATATTATAGACTAGTAAGATATCGGACATCGTCGATATCGATGTCCGTATACTCGATATTGCGTGTGTACTGTAAGCACTGCATTCCATGGCAGAAGACATGTGACTTCATCATGGCTGACTGCGATCAGTAGCGCCGTCGTGTTTATCATGAATAAAGATTCACACCTGAAATGACTTTGTACTCGACCATTATTGATTAGCATACATCAAATAACATTGCATGGTGTCAGAGTTGAGGATCCGCTTTGGAAAATGACGTTTCTGAGGGGAGAAAGTGAAGTTTGAACCCGAAAATAAGGTGAAGACGTTTCAGTTTTTTTCGCATGCAATACTCGTAACACGTAGGGAACGAAGCCACTACGTACAATCAATACACTAAACCTTGTACACACGGTTGTCTATGGCAATACAGTATACATAACATGACTGATTCAGCGTGGAATGTCGTTGTGCGTAAGACATACTAACCTCCATGAAATTGCTTGTATCGTTATTTTGACTGGGTTTTAAAGTACCGCAGCAGTAAAATAAGTTATTAAAGCATTGTTCTGAGAGGGTGAAAGAGTGAGATTGATTATGGCGACTAGTCTTAGCCAACCAGATTCATTGGATTTGAGTGGAAATCTAGCAGAGAATTGGAAGCGTTTCAAGCAGAGGTTTGATTTGTTCAATGTTGCTAGTGGAATGTCGCAGAAAGATGATAAATGCCAGACTTCTATGTTTCTTCATGTCGTTGGGGATGGCGCCCTAGACATATACAATACGTTTGTGTTCGCCGAAGAGGGTGATGAGATGAAACTTGAGAAAGTCATTGAGCAGTTTGAGAAATATTGCATGCCAAAACGCAATGTGACGTATGAAAGACATAGATTCTTCACGAGGTCACAGTGTGAAAGTGAAACGATTGATCAGTATGCTACAGAGTTGAGACATCGCGCACAGTCGTGTGAGTTCGGAGATTTGACAAACAGTTTGATTCAGGATAGAATTATCTGCGGAATGTTGGATAATGGGGTCCGTGAACGTCTATTGAGGCACAATGCGTTAACACTCGATAAGACATTGCAGCTATGTCGTGCTGCTGAAACTACTCGAGCTCAAGCCAATGAGTTGAGTTCAAAGGATGAGGTCTCCGTCGATGCTCTAGGAGGTAAGAAAAGGTTCTCTTCCAGGTCTCGGCAGAGTTTCAGGCAAGGTGAAGTTCATAGGCCACGTCAGGGTCAGGATTCAAGGCCGAAACAGAATTCAAAGGGTACGTGTGGTAGATGTGGAAATTTCCATGGTTCGAATGGATGTCCGGCTCAAGGTCAAGTTTGCAGGAAATGTGGTAGGAATAATCACTTCGCAATGTGTTGTAGAACACCGGTTGACAGAGTAATCAATGAGTTGCAGAATCTGGAGGTCGAAGATGATTTCTATGTTGATGTCGTAGAGGCAGAGAAATCAAGTGATGAGTGGAAGGTCAAAGTGATTGTCAATGATAAACCAGTAGAATTCAAGTTGGATACTGGCGCTCAGACAAATTTAGTTCCGGAATCAGTGTATCAGAGTTTGAAACCAAAACCAAAGTTGCATCCGGCGCGTGTGAGGTTGACAGGGTACAGCGGAGTAACCATCCCGGTCAAGGGACGTTGTTTTGTACAGGTTCAGTACAAAGGTTCAACTCACACCATGGACTTTCTAGTGACTCCAGGAGAAAGACAACCGTTGCTAGGACTACAAGCATGTGATGCGCTACAGCTTGTAAAAAGAGTCTTGAATGTCAAGACAGAATCGCGACATGTGGTCGACGATTACCAAGACGTGTTTCAAGGGCAAGGATGTGTGCCAGGCAAGCATCACATCACACTAAAAAAGGATGAAAGACCCATTGAACACGCATGTAGGAAAGTGTCATCCAACAGACGGAAACAGTTTGTTGAAGAAACAAAGAAAGACAAGACACTACAGCAGCTGTTAGGAGTCATCAAAGATGGCTGGCCTGAATCAAAACAGCAGTGTCCAGTAGCTATCAGAGAGTACTGGAACATCAGAGGTGAGCTATCTGAAGCTCAAGGCTTGATACTCAAAGGCAACAAGATTGTTGTACCAGCATCGATGAGGCATCAGATGCTGAGTCAGATCCATGAGGGTCACCAGGGCATTGAAAAGTGCAAGAGACGTGCAAGAGTTGTCTTGTATTGGCCCAGAATCAATCAAGATGTTGCGAAAATGGTACAAAATTGCCATTCGTGCCTGAGGTACAAGCCAAAACAGCAGAACCTGCCCATGTGGGACAATGATCCCCAGCACGTCGATCCTCAAACGGTGAGGGAAAGGAAGGAAGGGCAGAAAGCAAAACAAAAGAGACACTATGACCAACACGCTCGAGACCTACCAGAGTTCAGCGTAGGAGATCATGTCAGACTGCAAGACATGCAGAACAATCGTTGGTCACAACACGGGGTCATCAGGACCAGGCTGCCAAATCGTTCATATTTGGTACAGCTCGACAACGGCGAGATTCGACGACGAAATCGACGTCATATTCGACCGGCGCCACAACGCAGAGATGAGGGAATCATCGCAGCGCAGACGGACAGCGAATCCGAGGACGTCGCAGTCAACGATGACGACAACCACGCACGACGAGGTGATCGACCAGCGTCGCCAGGACCACCAGCGTCATCATACAGGACCACCAGGAGTGGACGACCTGTCAAGCCCCCAGAGCGCTTGGATCTTTAAGATTTAGGATAAACAGAACTTAAAGAACATAGACATTACAAAAAAGATGCATGTTCCATGTTTGGATTTTAAAGAGAAACATGGGCAAGAGTTTAAAAGGACTATTGAAATAGCACTTATGAAATGAATAATTGATAAAGACTTTTAAAATGAAACATTGAAAAGACTGTCAATTATTGGAAGTGAAAGTTACATTTTATTATGACAAAAAGTATTCAGTTCAAATGTCATATTTATAATGGTTATGTTTAACAATGTTGTTCTGTTCTCTCCACAGATGTCTGGATGAAGACTTTAAGATGGACTGAGCTATAGTTCACAAGATTGGAGTCAAATAAGTCATATGATTTGTATTTGTAAATGTTTAAACAAATATGCATTGAATGAATAGGTTTTTAAAGATAAGTAAATTGAAACATATAGAAACTCACACAATTATAAAGATATTGGATTGTTTAATATGCTTAAAGTTTAAAGGTGATAAAGAAACAAAAAATGATTCAGTAAAATGCATGTAGTTTAAAGGTGATAAAGAAACAAAAAATGATTCAGTAAAATGCATGTATTATAATTGTGTAAAAAGAAAGGAAACCTTCTTTAAAGAAAGGGAGGTGTGCTGATAGTATTAAGGTCTGATATTATAGACTAGTAAGATATCGGACATCGTCGATATCGATGTCCGTATACTCGATATTGCGTGTGTACTGTAAGCACTGCATTCCATGGCAGAAGACATGTGACTTCATCATGGCTGACTGCGATCAGTAGCGCCGTCGTGTTTATCATGAATAAAGATTCACACCTGAAATGACTTTGTACTCGACCATTATTGATTAGCATACATCAAATAACATTGCACTATGCAAACAAATATAATTAGTGTCAAAGAATAATGAAAAGACATTCTTAATATCAAAATGTATTTCATTTGAAAACAGCACAAGATTTACTTGGATCTCATTCAAAAAGAAAATACAGCCATGTTATTGTAATTTGTAGTAGAGAATAATTGTTGAATTTTGATGTATGCCATTGAAACTTGTTTACTTCAGGTTAAAGAGGAGACACATACGCAAAATATCACAATGATGATGAATGGCCAGTTAAGAAAACGAAAGGAAATTAGTTATTTAATTGATAATAACATACATATCATTCCATAATAATTATATCACATCGATCAAAGATCTGTGTTAGGAACCATCATACCTTTAACCCTTCGTCCCTTTAACCACACACTTTTACATTTCACATAGAGTTAGTGCATGATACAGTATATTCATGTGGTAAATAGACTTGGCCATGTCATGTTGGGACCGTTTGACTCCGAGATGCGTTAAACTCTTGTTCCCTCCAACCCTAAATCATACCATGACCCTTATACCAGCTCCTAGCTGTAATTATTTTCCTCTTAATGTTTATTTTTGCAAGTAGACTGTGACAAACCTAATCTGAGTAGAACTAGTGACAGATGAACTCAAACATTCAAACCAAGCGTGTAGTAATGCAACTTCTCATAATGTTCATGAATTAAAAGAGCGAAGAAAAATCAGGCTTTGCAGGGAATCGAACCCAAGACCTTCATATGGCTAGATCAGTGCTCAACCATCGAGATTCGAGATGGACCATTTAAAATAATATGTGAAGTATGATACTTAAATAATGGTACTTAAAGAATAACAGTGAGTATTCAAAGTATTAAAATAAGTTGTGTTCTTTTTTTTTTAAAGATACACAATTCAATCTAAAATATAAAAACATAAGATATAACCTATTTGCATTTTGTTTACATTTAATTTGCAGTAGTAACAATTTGCCATCGAAATTAAAAATTCTTAAATTATAGTAGTATAATAAACTGATTTTCCTCACCGATGCAACTGTTATTTGATGGTGCGAATCCTTCCAGGCAAGGGCAAGCAAAGGAACCAGCGTTGTTGTGACACTCAGACCCATGTGGACATGTATTCAGTTCATTGCTATTGCACTCATTAACATCTGGATGTCATGAGAAAAGATAATTTAAGTTAATTGATAATCAGCTTAGATATTTTGACAATCATTTCCAAAAATGTAAACAAAAACATTTGTTTGAATAAAAGAAGCGTTGGAGTTGTTACACTCGGTAATAGCAATCTTATACAAAAAAAGGAACAGAAATCCATCAATTTAAAGAAAACAATGCATTGATTAAGTCAATTATTTTCACCATATTTCCAGCTTTGGCACCAGATCACATATTTTAAAACGTATCAATCAATCTGTAATTGGAATTGAAGTTATCTTTGTTTTTATCATACATGTCTATTGAAAACAAATCATGCATGCAAAAATGGATAGACCAGATACGTTACTGAGGTACATGTATGCATCAATTGAGCTGAAACTCATGTAATATAGGTAGTCTATCTATGTCTCCATCAAACATACATTTTAAACAAATTATTATTTACAAATGGAAAGACTATAGAGACTTTACTGAGACACGTTTCACTGATCCCAATATATCCCTCCATGCATTCACATGTACTTCCATAGTAGTTTTTAACATTTTGTAACTGGGATGAAGATCTCCATCAAACATGTGCAACTATAAACAAATTATTAATTACAAATGGATATACTATAGCTACTTTACCGAGACACGTTTCACCGTTCCCAATATATCCCGCCGTGCATTCACACATGTAGGCCCCCTCTAGGTCTGAGCATGTGGCCACTGGACTGCATGTATGGGTTTCTTCAGTACACTCGTCAATGTTAGTGCAGTTTCCGTCAAATCCATTCCCGGACCAACCCTCGTTGCAGGAACATTGGAAGTAGCCGATTTCGTTGATACACGTCGCATGAACATCGCAGTTGTTCAGATCCGGAAACTGGCATTCGTTTTCATCTGTAATGAATCGAACATAAAGTCAATCCTTTTAAAATGAAAGTGGACACTGCAGGGAGATAACATTTATAGTAAGGTTCTGTAAGATTATTATTCTCTGCAGTAATCATGCGTTGGTGTTGGTATAGGTATCGTAGCTGGTATGACACAATAGACGGGTCTCCACGAAGACAGATTTGACTGCAGCAATTCGATTCAAATATTACCTCATGCAATAATAGAATCACACAAACATGTGTATCCTAGGGGAAATAAACATAAAATCTCTTCAATGTCTTGAACAATGTTACTGTAGATCCTATCTAAAAACAAAAACAAAATAAATTTTCTCTTTCTTACGATATTATGTCCTATAAAAGAAAAAAATAGCAAATTTGCATTATCTATTTTAACATGTATATCAATATTTTATGCATGTTATATATTTTTAAATAATAGTCCTGGCCACATGAAAACTCATCAATGTATTGCACAACAATATAAGGCAGAAATCAATTATTAAATTGTATTCATTATGAACAGTTTACTTGAATAGCTTGTCTGTCTGCCATCAACATGTAGCAAAGAACGAACACAATTGAAATATCATTATGTTTAGACATTGGTCATTTGGGCCCGGAGGTACCCCTGGTAATTCTTGTGACTAATATCTGGAAGAAATAACTTTTATTCTGCAAAACAACCTCAATTTGGGGGGAAATTTGTATTAGAGACAGGAAGGTTTCATTCGGGGAAATAACTTCAGCAGCTGTTCAGCCCCTGGATATCTATTACAATTTAGGGAAGTTGGAAGGGGCTTGGGAAAACGTTTTAGGAAGAATATTAGAACAATTGGGACAACAATCATGACTAAGAAAAATATTTTAAAATGACATCATGACTAAGAAAAATAGATACAAATTACACGTGCAATAGACAGGATACCTGTGTAGTTTCTGCCATCCGCTTTAAATCCCTCCGGATAGACACAGGCGTATGATGCATTTGTATTGATGCAGTCATATTTGAGCTAAATCTTCAAATTTGTATTAGAGACACCAAAGGTTTATTCAAGGATATGACTTCAGCCGACTGGAAAAACAATTCAAATTATCACAAATCGTAATGCATACCTGTGCAGTTTATGCCGTCCCCTATAAATCCGTCCGGACAGATACAGGCATATGATCCATTTGTATTTTCGCAGAAGGCACTCCCATCACAGATGTCTGCGATCCCACATTCATCGATATCTAGAACAAAGTAACAATTAAAAGTAATATAAAAGGTGAATGCATTTACCCGATTTACATTTGAGAGGATATATTTTTCAATTGGTATTATAATTGCAATGGTGTACCTGCTGCACAATAGAAAACACATAAGCCAAGCCATCATTTAAATATTCAATATTTTAGATAGGCGAATGCAACATTAAATCAATTGATTTAATGGAAAATATGATTAATTCGAACAGAATAGAATGTAATAGATTTTCTAGACTGATGGCGCAATATAAATGCTTGTCTATTATTATTATTATTATTATTTATAATTTATTGGAAAATTGAATAAATGAGTGTTAAATTGAAAAATCAATTGAGTACATCAATATAAAAATATTCTCTTTAAAAAAAAAAATATGATAACAAATTAAAATAAGTAATATATGCACAGAAAATAACATACCTTCACATATTCTTCCATCATCTGTGACTTCTGAGTACCCAGTAGCACAGGTGCAGGTGAATCCACCCACAGTGTTGGTACACACGCTGTTTTGTTCACAGTCATGTTTGCCCAACATACATTCATCCTCATCTGTGATAAAAGTTGTTAGTTATTCATTTGAAAATTCTGTGATTATAACAATTACAGTTAGCTTAAAATCGTGTAAGTTCATTTTATTGTCTATATTGCTAAATATACCTTGGCACAAACATATGCAAATCGATCAAATACCTATGTAAAAACATTCAGAGAGCTTTGGTTAAATTATTTTGGCACCGTATACAGATGCTCTAATCGACCGCATAATACTTAATAATACTAACATCATTGCTCACCGTTATATTACAATTTTTTGTTTGGACTTTGGATGCAATGATTTTAGACTTGTAACACATTTTAACCCCTTCGACCATGGGAACCGAGTGGGTTGTGTACACAGTTTATGGGGGTTAACATCACGAAAATTCAATCTCCTCAAAAACAAACATTTTGATAATTTGTTAAACAAGCGATATCTTCAAACAAAAGTTATTTGCCATCGTTACAAAGCAACTGGCCCGGGGGGCCACTCAACTATATTGCTGTACACACGCGCGACCCTAAACAAGTTTTATCCATTGGTCAAATTTATACCCTATTTAAGTATTTTCGCGTGCTTTTTAGACAGTTTTGCCCCCTAAACAACCTTACGCGTTTTTTTGGTCGCGCGTGTGTACAGCAATATAGTTGAGTGGCCCCCCCGGGGCAACTGGTATAGGCTCTCCACAATTGCAGGCCTAACTGTTTTAAGTTTAAATCTTTGTGAAACGTGCCCAGATCCCTGTATATTGGCTTACCCATGCAGGTGCGTCTATCAAGTGACAGGGAATATCCATCATTGCACGAGCAGATGTAAGAACCCTTCGTGTTCTCGCATATCTGCTCGCATGCATTCAGTGAACTGTTGGCACATTCATCAATATCTGTAGATGGGACATGATAATAATAATTTATTTTATAGAGCTTGATACAAAGTATTAAGAAACACACAATACTTACAAGTACAAAACTATAATTTATATAATAAATAACTTAACAACAATACATTGTATAATAAGTATACACATACATTTTTAAACAAAATAAGGTTTCCCGGGATAAAAACTCGAGATCTCTGTATTGGTAGACTAGGTGCTCCACCAAACTGAGCTAGAATCAGAAGCATCAAAAGGGGTTTCAGCGACCAACAACCAGCAAAAAGATTACAAAATAAGGAAAATAATTTCTAAGACTGAATTTATAAGTGCAATAACTGCTGTATAGATTTGATTACCGAAGCAAGTCATGCCATCGCCGGTTAGGTTTGTTGGACAAGGGCCGCAGCGGGGTTCGGTTGCAGGCGGCGGGTCGTCGTAGCAAATGACGCCTTCGAAGCAGGGGTCTCCCTCACATGCATTCTCATCTTCCTCGCAGTGAGTGCCCGTCCAGCCGGCAGTACAGTCACACATAACCACCTGTTTCAAGCAGTGTGAACAAGAAAAGAGAATGAGAGGGATAAATAAATAGATAGGTACATGAGCCAATAATTGGTACAAAAGAAAGCAGAGAGAGTGAACAAAAAAAGATGACAAGAAATGTACAAAAACAATACAGAACAGGAGAAAAAAATCTTTAAATGCCTTCTGAAGAAAGAAAGGTTGGAAGATAAAGACATAAAAGGATTTTGGGAGATGAGTAGAAAATCTACATTCCACAGTGATTTATAACTAGTTTAACAGCCATTGATATTCTATTCTATGTCCCTCTCCAGGACAGCGTTCACGCTTTTGGGAGAGTAATTCTTCAAGGTTCAAGGTTATTCGCATATTAATAATTCTTTTGATCCCTCTTTAAAGGATGACCTTTGATGATTTGCAAGTGTGTGTTTGATTGTTTTGTGCGTGTTGCAAGTCTGTGTGGATGTATGATTAGTAGGAAATCATTTACAAATATCCTGATAATCCCTGTGGAAAGAAAACGACTTGATGATTATATGAAAGTATACTTGTACAATATTGAGTGCATGTTTTATTGGTAAGAAATTTTTACCACATATATAAATGACTGAAAAAAAGAGCAAAGAAAATGGGATTCCAGCAGGATTCGAGCCGGAGACCTCCGGATTGTTAGACCGGCACTCTTACCGACTGAGCTATACAAAACCCTTGTGATGGAATCCCATTTTCTTTGCTCTTTTTCAGTAATATTATATTTCTGGTCAGTATCTCTATATGTTTGAATCACATATATAGATGTAACTTTTTACACTTTACGTTACCTAAATTGTATTTATGTAACAGCGATACAAATCGTAAGTCAAATTAATGATCCCTGTATAAATGAAGGAACTTGTGATGATTTGGGATTGTTTGCTTTTGTTTCAGTTCTTGTGTTTGATTAGTAGGAAGTCAATACAATTTTGTACATTTTATGTGACCTTATTTAACTGTAGCCTTTGTATCAAAGTCACTTGAGTTTCCATTCTTGCACACATTTACGTACAGCCCGACTGAGCTTTGTGCCACACAACTATACTCATTTAGTACTTCATTTTCATGTGTAACATGTTATCCTTGTATATTAAAATCGCATACACCTCTGTCATTGTACCGGCACAACGTTACCTACAGTGTGGCCGAACTTTGTGCCAAACAACTATACTCATTCAGTACTTCAGTGTTTAATATCAATACTCACAGCAAATCGGTTTTCGTTGAGATCATTGCCTGGAGCCTCGGAATTGAAGTCACACGAGCCTCCGTTCTCGCATCGGCAGACCTTGACGTACAGCGCAACGGAGCTTTGAGCCACACCGTCACTAACAACAATCTCTAATGATACCATGTCCGTGTTATTAGGTGTCCAAACTAAACGTCCATCTTTTGAAAGTGGTAGAAGTTTGAAAGGAAAACAAAAAATAATTTGTCAGGCACAAACTGAAAGTGTGTTACGCTACATTTATGTCACGGTTTCTTTATCTGATATACACAATAATGTATCCATACATAGAACATGTATCTATCCATGTATAGTCATTGAACACTGATATAAGTTTGATAACCACATTAAGAAAATCTGCAAACATTATAATTAGAAGAAAAGAACATTTCAACCCTGCACCTTTAGCATAACCTTAATCCATTTCTGAAATAAAGTAATTTAGGCTCTAAAATGTATGACATTTGCATCTGTCTGAAATAACTGCTTTACTACTTTTCAAAAGCAGGTTCATAATTAATATATGCCTTATATTCCAAAATGGACAAATACCACTCAAATGATCCAATAATTTGTATCATTAAGTCAAATGAACAATGATATTGATTTTGTAATATAAAGAAAGGTTTAATTAGTTCAATGATCGATATAGCATTTCCCCCCACAAAGTGATTTGGGGCTGTACAGTAGTCCTGCAGCCATTTAAAGTAAGTGATGCCCTTGTAACTTACTTTGATCTATTGAAGCTCCAGAGGGTGCACTTCCGTTGAATGCAAACGTCACAACATCGTTCTCATTGGGGTCCGACGCCGCTACTCTGAACATGTACATCTCTCCCACCACAACACACAGGGTATTGTTCCCACTGAGTGCGTTGGTTGCACCCATTTCAACTATGGCTGTGATGCTGGGTGGGAAGTTTTCTGTGGCAAAGAAAGAAAGGACCCTTTGAAAGTTTGAACGTCACGGAAACCTGTTCCCTACTAGATGTTGCAATCCACCACAGGGGCCCACCATGTTCCCGTATGCAATGGGTTGATGCTGCCACTATGTTCCCACAATTGAATTGGTATTGCCCACTCCAGCTATGCCAGTGACGTTTGGTGGGAAAATTTGTTTTACAAATTCATAATCATTGAATGTTTGTACATAAACAAATATATTTCACACAAACTGCAAAACATTTCTCACTAAATACTGAAAAAAAAGAGAAAATTCACCAAAGGAAAAATTGAATAAGTGTAGGCGTCTACATGTATGCCGATGAGTATATATTTGTTACCATTGTTTTCTACAACCTATTATTATTTTGTATTGACATAAACATGTATGTATGATTTGATATACCCTATCAATAATATAAAGTCTTTCTCAGTTTTGAGACAATTACATTACTTATCCTGGCCATCCCTTCATCTTGCTATGGAAAGCCATAAGGATCAGGTCTGTACAGTCTTACCTAGATTCTGTTGTCCAGCCTTCTTTTTAGCACCAGTTGCCATTGAATCCGCACCCAGCGATGGGCTAACGGCCAGGTAGTCGAACAGACATCCCCTATCCTCCCCGCAGGTTGATTTAGCATCAGCCCGCTGTTGCGGCGTGGTGCCGTTTAGAATCTCGTCCAGGAATGGTGGTGTAAAATCTGGCTGGTTGTAAAAGGCCCAGTTGTACTGCCCATAATCGAACAGCGACTCCGCTGACGTGACGGCCCCTATATACAAGCAAGAGCAAATGTATTATAGTAACATACTGACTTAGATCAGTTTATCTGCAAAGTTTGCAGATCTTCGATCCCCTTTAAGGCCCAGTCCCGTACTGACGGTTTTCACAGCGACTCGTCGAGAAAATCGCTTAGGTCGTGTTGCATTGTGTTACATCGTATTGGTTCTTACCCAAAAGCATGGGCGTCGATATGTCATTGATACCCATTCATCAGGGGGGGGGGGGGGGGGTGATCTATTCATTCACCCCCCCCCTGATGAATAGGTATTACGTAAGTATCGACGCCCATCAAAAGCGTTGCGCGTCGTGAAGAAAATCGTAAAAACAGGGCCAAAACTGCCATCTTAAACTGTTTAAAACAGTCGCCGCGCCAACACGATTATATCAAAATCGTGACAAGTTGCCGTTGCGAATTCATGTTGAGTAATTTTCACACCGTCGCAATTCGTTCTGACTCGTACTACGTCATTTAAAAAATCATCGCTTTTCGTTCTGGTTCATATTATGTCGTGGCATCAGTATGAATCAGAACAGTTTAGAAAGTCACAACACTGCATCATCCTGCCGGTTTGGCGTGGTCAAGTTAGCCAACTATTTGTAGAAATATTTTTAGATTTTAAATTTTCTTCAAGATATCTTTCATTTTAAAAACACATCATATGCCGACATGAATAATAGAGTTCCAAAGTATGAGGTAACAGTTATTCACTGCCATAAACAATGGTTCTTAACCATGTCAGGCAAGCCAACAGTTGCATGACTATGGTGACAAAGAAACTGCTATGAAGAAGGCAATCATCCAGCTTCAACCCACTGCCTAAAGCCCTAATAGGCAACAAATCAAAGGAAATTGTGACGGCACTACTTTGGTACTATATTGAAGTACTTACATGTCTGTCCGAAGTCAAATATTTGTGCTTCAGTAAGATTCTTTCCATTGGTTGGCCGAAGAATGGTACCATTTCTCATGAGGAAGTCATCTTCAGGATTATTATTCCACTTTCCTGGAGATAGGAAACAATGTAAAATATATTACAATTTATCCAAGATTTTGTTTTATTCAATTTCAACACTCTTTTTTAGATTCTGGTTTTCAGGTACGTTTTCCAAATAAGTGTTGAGGATTTAATAACGCCATAATCCGTATTATGCCAGAATCCTAAGTTGTAATTGAAGAGTGTTGTGCTTTACTATTCAAAAGAACAAAAGTATGAATAAACCAAGAAGTCCTCTCCTGGCCGTAGCATAGGCAAATTTCCTCTGGTCCATACAGAGTAAGGTCTAAGATGCCCAACTGGAATGTGACCTTGAAGGGTTAGCGGTCATGGAAGAATTTGTCTTCCATTACTGTGTCTGACTTTGCAATTGTGTATTTTTAAAGACATCGTTTTAATATTTCAAAAGGAACACAAATTAGAACGAATTAGAATGGATACGTAAACACAAATAAAAATGAGATTGAACCAAGTAGTCCTTTCCCAGCCATAGTGTTGGCATATTCCTTTGGTCCATACACAGTAAGATCTAAGATGCCTATCTTGAAGGTGACCTACAATGGTTAGCTAACATTGACGAAATTGTCTTCCATAACTGTGATTGTGCATTGTTAACAACATTGTTTTAATATGTAAAAAGGAACACAAATTAGAACGAACTAAGCAGTCCTCTCCCGGCCATAGCATTGGCATATTCCTTTGGTCCATACACAGTGAGATCAAAGATGCCTAACTTGAATGTGACCTTCAAGGGTGAGCTGTTATGGAAGAATTTGTCTTCCATCACTGTGTTTGACTTTGCAAATGTGCATTTTTGAAGGAGATCATTTTGATAAGTAAAAAAAGAACACAAATTAGAACGCACCAAGAAGTCCTTTCCCAGCCATAGCGTTGGCATATTCCTTCGGTCCATACACAGTGAGATCTAAGATGCCTTGTTTGAAAGTGACCTTGAAAGATGTGTCCCCCATGAGACGGTTGGAGAAGACAGATGTGACACCTGTCTCATTGGAAGCCGCTGCATTCCCGCCCTGAGGGTTGTTGTAGGTTAGAGTGAAAGACATGTCTGACGAGTTGTATCCATCTGGAGTTATAGATTATTTCATTGGACAAAAATAAAAAAAATATCAGAGTGAATAATAGCTAAAATATATATTTTCCATCCCTTACCCATATAGAATGAGATTGCTGTAGGATAACTTGAAGGGACTGTCAACAGATTGTTATGAATTTGTTTTTAAATAAAGAAATTGGTTAGAATAAAGATATATTTATGAATTAAAGTAATTCAAATAGTGAAGACCAGAAATGTATGTAGAAACACAGTTTTATATACCCTGGTACATTGGAAATTATGTTCCCGCACTTAGCTGACCTTAAAGAGGTAGTTTAGTTTTGGTAGAGAGGGCGCTACACATCTCAATTTGTTTGTGAGGTAATGAAAAACTGAGTGTCGAATTTGAGAGAACATGCAATTTTAATGGCAGAATAAACTTGATTTGGTCAAAATCGACCCAGAAATGGCTGAAATATCAATAAATTTATCTGATCTGATAATTATTTGGGGCCCTAATAATTAGATGATTTTTTCAAAAAATTAAAAAAATGCTTGCACTTTTTCAAAAATTTTCAAAAGCGTTTTTTAAATAGTTGTTGATGATCTCTCTATTTAATCACTATTTCAATAAAACATCACATGCATAATTTTGTATGAAATATGGTTGAAACCAATTCCTTTTTAGAAAGCGCCCTCTTGTGTTTTAATGGCTATTTTTTAATGATAACGGGCTTTTTACTTAGTAGTTTGTAATTTTGTATACCTTTTGGAGCATGGTGGAGTTATAACTTTAAGTTTATAATGTTACTGTCCAGGTTTGGTTACTAAAGTTCAGCCTTACCAAAACTGTACTACCCCTTTAATAGAAGGTATGAAAGATTGGAAGCTCTGTCTAAAAATCTTAGGGTTGTTATTATTCTGTTGGCATATGAAATACAATTTCATCTGATAAAAGAAAACAAAATATATCAGATACGTGACAGTATTGGAAGATAGATGACTGAACTACAGCATAGAAGCATAGATATGAGCAACACAGCTATTAATTGGAAAGAAATGTTACTAGACGAGATGAGAGCTTACAGAAAATGAACAATAACGTATACAAACAATTTTACTAGTTAAAATATGCACCTGATTAAGCATCCATATAATCAATAAAGTCAATCAAATTTGAATGAGGATTAATTTCAAACATTTTCAGATTATCAATTTTAAATGATGTCCTATATAAGGTAATTAAATCCCTTTGAATTAAAAGGCATAGACCTTATTCATTTCACCTGTTCTAAGTGTGTCAAGATCAACTGCTGACCCATTCACGAGTATAGATATCTGTGTTCTATCGTCGTTCAAAGATATTTGGAGCTGAAAAGATAAATGAGAGAATCAAAGGCGTATAAATACATAAGGGAAAATATGCTATTAACAAATATTAATGGTGAAATATTTTATATGATGCCTATTTGTATAAGTTATAATTTGTCTTTATTCATACTGAAAATACCATTGTATTTAATCATAGTCCTTTATTAAATGTTTTGTTTTCATGCTTAGGCGATCTTTCACACTAACAAGTATGATTAAATAATAAATGATAAGAAATGAATAAATTACATATAAAACAAACGATGATGTAGATTTGTAAACATCCAGGAAAGACTAAGTCCAGTTAAAAAGATTTAGTTTTGTTTCTATGATATAAAAGATGCACGCACACATACAAACATACAAACATACAAACAAACAAAAACAAAAATAACAAACGTACTGTTGTGGTGTGATGTGATGCGGCAAAACCAGTGAACACGGTGCCGGTGTCGATGGGATGTCCATCATCATTAAACGCCTTCCCAGTTCTAGCTTGCAGTTGGAAAGGATCTCCATTTGTATATTCCAACATGATGTATTCACCGAGACCGTTAAAGGTGTACCCTGTACCGTCCAGTGTGTTGATATGTGGATCTCCATAAAACCAACCTATAGTTTTGTGAGAGGAAATGGTTATTTCCAACTTTAAAATATTTGCAATTGTTGCTTGGAGTCGAAAAGGGTTTAATAACAATATTTGTATTCAAATCTCCAGACTGACATTTACAGGGGTGGACTACACTGCTCTATCTAGCGAATGAATAAATAGATCTCCATAAAACCAACCTTTGGTATTGTCAAAAGATATGTTTCATTCCAACATATCAACATATATTTCAGTATAAGCGAGTCAAATTGGGTTAACCATTTGTATACTTCAGTCAGCAAAACTTTTAAAGGTGACACGTACTACTCCAAATAGCGGGTTGATGGGATCACCATAAAACCAACCTTTGGAATTTTCTGAGAGAAAATTATTAACTACAGTGCAACATCAATTATATTATGTTGCGCTAACAAAAAGTAAATTGGTATACTCCAGCAACGTGTATTCGAAAACACTTTTACAAGTGTACCCTGCTCTGTACCTAGCATGTCAATTCGTTTTCCATTAAAAAATCACCCAAGATACATGTGTAAAAGAAAATCATGATAGTTTCCTAGACCCTCGTAGACCCATGGTTGCAACTCACCAAGTGTTGGTGCGGTGTAGCTGTCACAACTAGATGGTGGTCTCTTTGATTCGTAGAGATTGCAAAAATCAGCACTCTTTGATCGGCTACAGCAGAAATATCTGGGAAAAACATCTCGAGCTGTAAGAAAAGAAGGATAAATACACATCACGATTAAAGAATGTCATAATATATATGTCAGACATGTTTATGCCACCTGAAGCATCATTCATATACATATTATGACAAATATTAATCAATTATTTCAAACATGGAAACTGTCCAGAAGTATAGTTTTTTCCGCACAATTTTGCAATTGTGTCATTCAAATTGATAATAGGAGCAAACAAATGCATGCGATTTGCGATCAAACAAATGTGCATGATTGTCATTCGATTTGACACAAAGAGCATACCTTTTCATTGATGGTCATTCAAATTTGCATGTTGTTTACGCAGATGCCTCTTCAGTCATTGAAATTTGGCTGCACATTTGCAAATTTGAGTGCCCAAAAATGAACTACCGTGTCTATCCACGACAGCTTATGCGTATACATGAATTCGCTTGCACTTATTCGGAATTTGAAAGACCGAACCCAACAATTACATGGCAATGCATGAATTTTAATAACCCTTAATGAATTTGATTGGAAAAAGGATCAATTAAGCGGGAAAACCTACAATATGAATGAAAAAGAGGAAGGTACATTTTTGTATGTATATTTATGTATTAATATAAAAACTAAAATACACCAATAGCAAGCAATACTTACCAACCCATAGTAGGAAATGTTCGTAGAAGTAGAAGTAACCGTTAAACGAGAGCACGGCTTGGTAGTGACTGGATATCCAGAAACTCTTGTAGCCTGTTACCAGACCAGCCGATGTGTAAGTGCACCTTGGACCGCCATCGAAAAAGAAATTTGGAAAGCTTGGTTGGGCGCAGACTGTGGCTTTCGGATTGAGGTCAGATGAAAAGGATGTCTCATTGTAGATGAATAGTGGATTGGTGCTGAAGGAATCTGAGGATTAGGAGATAATTAAGATGGTTACATTGATTCATTCTTTTTTCTATTAATTCAGTGTTAAGTTGAGGGAGGGAATCTTTAACCCTAACCCTAACCATACACATTTGTTAGAATAATTATACTGAAGTGATTTTTAATACAATTCTGATTATCTCTCTATTGAATTATTTTGCTTGATATTTTTCCGACAAAGGCTAAGCATCACAAACACCATCTGTGAAGAGATAACAAAGCGACGCTTGAAATGGTTTGGGCATGTTGTCCGCATGCCGCATCACCGCCTACCATACCAAGCATACAGAAATGACTTTGACGCACGTAGACCCCCGGGACGCCCCCCTACGAGATGGAGAGACCAAGCCCAGAGCGACGTGGGACTACCTTTACACGAGGCAGAGCTCATAGCCCAGAACAGACCGGAGTGGAACAGAATCTCTCGTAGGGGAGCGAAGGGACACACCGTCCTGTGCACCTAAGTCATAAGTCAGATATTTTTTTTCCAATTTGGCACCTTTCTTCATATGACTGTGACGTCAGTTGGGCCATACCTTCCATATTTAGTATACAGGAAAGTCCAATAAAACGTCACATTCAAATACGTGAGGGCGCCAAAATAACTATGAAAACAAATCTTAATTTAGGTAATTCTGTCCTTTTTGTACAAACGGTCGTACATGTAAGTTTCATAATTCTTGACTATTTTTACTCAATTTTGTTCCAATGACTCCTCTCACGATTTTCACTGTTTGCAAAAACGACAACATCTTTAATGGTCTCTATGTCCTTTAAGTTAACTTACCGGGCGGATCAAAATTGGGTAAGATATCTGCAGAAGAAGTGTCGACGAAGGCAAAATTACAGGAGGTGTAACGAGGGTCCTCGAAAGCCTGCTGCCAGGAGCAGGGGCAAGGGCGGGGGCCAGGTTGGTTGTACACCTCCCATGGTAGTAGCGTCGGTTCCGAGTTGTACCAGTCCAAGCAGTAGGCCCTCGGGTTTATGTAGTTGTCCGGATTATCGTCCAAGCGGTAGACATACCTTTAAATCAAATTAATGAGATTAAAGTTTAAAAGTGTTTGAGTCTGGATGTTTCGGATGTTAATGTGATTTTCTATGCTCTTTTTCATTCATTCATTATATTTCTGGTCAGTTAATCCTCCTTTATGATACATTGGAATTTACTTCAAAATTGCTGCATCACTTTGGTTCATCCCTCGCACTAATTATCCCAAGTTGATTCTTATCACTCGCATTTGCATGAAGTTTATGTAGATTCCTACCATTTGACATGTTTCTCAGAAGTAACCCGCTTCTTGCTCAGAGGTTTCTAATTCACCCGTCTAACAATACTTACATCTCGGGTTCGAATCCCAGGGAAGCTTATTTTTCTTTGCCCATTTCCATCTGTAAAATAATTTTCTCTTTAGTTTTGGTGTTTAACAAATTCATGTTCCCCAAATGTGCTTTAAATAATTTTCAAAAGCCCATAATTGACAGGGACACTAAACTACATTATATCACAACCTTAGAGGCCTAGAGTGTCCGCCTCATGCACAGGAGTTTTCGGGTTTGAACCCTAACTGGTTCATACCCAAAATGTTAGAATTACTATATTCTGCCTTTTTATCCATATTATATAATGGAGAAGGACAAATTAAACATACAAAGTTATCGATATCAGCTCTCTTATGTTGATTTGAATACTTGTAATTCTTGCAGACAAGTGGCAAATGGCTACAAAATCGATCAGAAACAGGTGCTTTACTAACCTTCCCTGTAGCCCGGTAGATCCCACTTGCTGGTCGGGGCGGTAGCTGGCATCGAAGTCCTCCTCTGTGTCATCACTGAATTCATTACGGCGAGTCACTCGGTTGTTGTAACCAATGCGTGCTGACGTGCTTTTTGTTTGAGATCTCCACATCATCTGTCCGATCCCGTAGCTAAGAAAGATCCCACTATGTACACCGTTTGTGAAGAAGATGGTCTGGTAGGTGTTTGTCTGTTTGCATCATAAAAGATTGATTAGTGAGTAGTAAATCACTTGCTTTCATTTTAAGACACCATACAATATATAACGTGTTTCATGGATTTTTAATTCAAAAGCAAAAGTGCATACAATGAGTGATTTCAAGTTTGGTGGTTAATCCCGGTGTAAGTGTTAAATGAACTCTAACACACAAACCAAAACCAAACTTGAAATCACTCATTGCTACTTTAAGCCAGTTTACATATACACCAGACAAGCCAACAATACTTTGAAATAATGTTGGTTTACAGATTAATGTAACCCACAGCACATAGAAAAGGGGGAATACAAATCACTTTTGTATCAGATAACAGTGTTTTACATATCCCTTGGGTGGTGCTTATACCTCATCTCCAGCCACGGATCCTGGTGGTTGAACATTGACCCATGTTATCTTCAGGATATAGTTGATGCCATTGCGGAATGCCTCATTGCGGAGTACCGGGGAGGGGAGGACGGGGGATTGTAGAAGGCGTGTGTTGACCTCTTCCTTCGCCGCCAGGAACGATGAGTTTTGCTCCATCCTTCCGTCATACACCTTGAAACAGATGGAGAAATTTCAATATTGCACCGCAATTAAATCAATTACATTAATTGTTATTTCCAATAATTAAAAAAATACAGCAGCATATAAAATAACTATATACAACAGAAGTAGTAGTAGTATTAGTCATATTAGTAATGGTACCCACTATTATATGTATTATTTTCATCATTATCATCATTTTATTTTCTAATGCGATGGGCAATGGTTTCAATGCAATAAATGAATATTCTTACGTGATAATACATTTTCGGCTCCCCGATATTCAGGTCTGCCGGTGTCCCAAATACTGCCACGGCAGAGTTGCTGTTTCGCTGATGCCGCCAGGTAAATCGAGAAGGGTTGGTATACTTCAGTAGATATCCATGGCCAGGATTCATGTTCCAAAACTCAAGCATACCGGTTGATGTGAACTAAAGAAAGGGAAAGAGGAAAGAGATGATGTTTTGTATCATCACAAATCTAGCACCACTCTTACACTAATCCCGAGCTTCAACATACCCCTAGCCCGAGCTACGATTAAGAAATCTGTGATCAATCGCACGTCATGTATATACATACATGTAGTAAAGTAATTGCGGAAAATGAAAGTTTGAAAAGCAAGTTTGAAAGTGTGTGATTCTTTTTGGCTTACATGCCACGTCAGTTTGTCGTGAGTTGAATCGCACCTACAACAATTGATGGCAAGATGGATGAAAATTCAAGGACACGCAAATCAGAAAATTAAAATACTACAGCAATATAACATGTTTTGTGGTGACATGTCACATAATATCATTTTTGCTGGGAGGGGGAGGGGGAGGGGGGCTGAGGTATATTGCTCGAATACCACCCTCTCCCCTTTTTCACCTGGCAAGAAAAATATTAAAGGTTACCACCACCCAAAAATAATATTCTTATGAAAGAAAGGTAACATCTTTAGTATTCCATTCCATCACTAAGTTCACACAAATATGTTTCCAGAAAAAAAATATATAATTGGAAAACGCATCACCATTCTAAAGCATGCGTTCATGCGTTCTGAATTGCGAAGACGAATGTGTGCAGAGCGAACGAATCGCCCGGGAATCTATTGTCTACAAACGTACGCGTGAATAGCATTGGCGCACTCGCAAATGGTTGGCCCGTATGGAACCAGGAAATAGTAGTGGTTCCGTATAAAGTGGTGGAAATTAATTGCTTTGTTTATGAATTACACAACCCTTTGCAAAATGTTGGGTCTCTATTTGATATCACAAAATGATACCAAAACATATAATAATATGTTGTTCTTTGCCTGGTGGTCCCCTTTAAAAGAACAAAAAAGAGCTTTGCCAGAATTAACTGCCTGAATGACATGATTTTCTGAACATCACTTGTGTTTGCCCGAAATTAAATATGCTATTCTCCAAATATGACGAATACACCATTTTTCAAAACTCTCAGGAAGGAGAGCTGCAGCCCCCTAGCCCCCACCTTATACGGCTATTCATATTCTTACTGTGATATGAGTATACAGGTCTTCGTAGCCAATGGGAACACCAGTGTCCACAATGATGGTCCACCACGCAAAGGATGTAGTGTAGTAGCCAATGTAGTTTGCCATCATCCTCAGCCACACAATATCCGTATCCCCCGTCTCGGGGCCGTATGGACAGTACACGATTTCTTAGTAAGAAATAAAGAAGACAAATTTGAAGAATATGAGAAAAAGTTACATTTAAATAAATAAGACAATCTTAATGGCCCGTATTCACAAAGGAGGTTTGTACAGTCTATGGTCTAAACCCCGGTTTACATCTATGGAATGCCAATTGTAAACTGATGGAGAGAGAATGTGTACCATTAACATTGTTAACAAGTAAGGAATTTACATTCTCTCTCCATCAGTTTACAATGGCATTCCATAGATGTAAACCGGGGTTCAGACCATGGACTGTACAAACCTCATTTGTGAATACGGGCCATTGTCTCCCGTCTTCTTCTTCTTCATCTCCATGAAAATTACGTATGGTAATTTAGTTTGAGATCCTTCAGTGTATTATTAATATCTTGGTCAGCACACCTACATTCAATCAAACACATTATTGTGTAAACTCTCCACTCCCTGGGGAGCATTCCAGTTAGTGCTACATTAGAATTACACACAGGCTTTACACACACCCTCAATCCTACCAATTACCTATTTATACACTTGGGTGGAAGCAGCAATGTGGATTAAGTGCCTTGCTGAAGGGCAAAAGACACAAGGGAAAGTGTGATTGGAACCGGTGACCTTCGTACATGTATTTAAAGACGGAAGTCCAATCCACAATGTTTATATTTTCTGTATATAAAAGCAATACGGTTGAGAAAAAAAGATATCGCGACTTTTAGCAGTGCCATATTTGTTGATGGTTAATAAAATGCTATAATATTTTTGGAATATATGAATAATGAATTAATAAAAAAGTAATTGGCAGCAATAGCCACATTTGACCGATTGCCACCAACCAACAACAACTCCACCTCATAACACTTTCATTATTTATGACCTTGCAACAACAGTAATACATGCATGTTTACTTACGATTACAAGTTCTGCCATCTCCACTGAAGCCATCATTGCACGTACAATTAAAGCTGCCAATGGTGTTGGTACAGAAAGCATTGTCATCACAGTCGTTGGTATCCGGCATGCTACATTCGTCAATATCTGCAAGTTAAAGCAATACAACATAACAATGTTATTCTTCCTACTGCACAGTATGATGCACTTCGGACTAGAATTGCTAGATTGATGGCGCAATATAAATGCTTGTCTTTTATTATTATTACTCCAAACTTTTGAAAGTTAAACTGTACCTAGCGCATTATATGAAGAAAACAAATAAAATTATAATAAATATTGGTCATTTCAATATTATACAATTTTGAGTAATTTAATTCGCAAACAAAATAAAATCATAGCATTATTAGAAAATGACTCATCATATGCAGAAAACAATATTTTATATTAGAATAAATATTTCTCATTCTGATATGATGTAATGTCGATAAATGTATTTGGTAACTAGTATAATAACATTTACAGAGTGTCATGTATCTAGGTACCCTGACTATTCAGCGGTGCATCTTTATTATACTTGCTCATCAGGTACAGTTAAAACCCACATAATTATATCGTGCACCATCGCAACTCCTCAGGGAGCATAATTAGATCTAAACAGTCTATTAAGCAGGGGACATACCTTCACAAACGTTGCCCATTACGTTGAAACCAAAAATTCACATAATTTGGTGAAAATTGGATAAAAACTGTGTAAGCGGTGACTGAAAGTATTGTATGTGGGAGGGGGGGGGGGGGGGGGGGGGTTCAATTATCCCCCATTGGGCCTGATAGGGTTAAGGGAGGGACATACCTTCACAAAGACTGCCATTCAAGATGAAACCAACGGGACAGTCACATCGATAGGAGCCATATCTGTTCTTGCACTTTCCGTAGGTCGGGTCGCAGGGATACTCACTACCTTCCAGTTCACACTCGTTGATATCTGAATTGGAGGAATGTGGAAAATGGAGGAAGTAATGTAATGGCTAAACAAAGCTGTTTTTTGTAACGTTGGCTTGCCATAGGCAGAAAGGTATGGAAGGAAAAGATGGCTCTAATTTTCTCGCTAGAATATTGGTGTGATTGATCTAATTATATCAGTTATTTTGAAGAAACTCTGGCATGTGATGGTGATCATGACCACATTACATTGTAAGTACAATTATGTAATTTGTGCTGATTTCAAATGGTAGTCTAAGGTGATTATAGGATCCACTTTGGATTTGCCCATATATCTTTGGCAATCTATTTTTGGAAATATTTTGTTATGTAAAAGAGTTTGAATTTATATGCAACACATTAACACAACTCCAGCCAACAACAATTTACGCTTCTCAGCTATCTTCTGCGTCAATATAAAATTAATCTCATGTGACACTCTTTAATCATCAACTATCAAAAGTGCCAAGAGTTTTATTTAACACCCAGTATACATAGAATCCAATGCGAATACCCCACACTACAGATCAGTTGTTATTTATTACACATTCTAAGTATTTTTATGTGGAATATATAGCACAGGCTGTATATAATTGTGGAATTGCAGGATTCGGATAGGTACGGGTAGTCAGGCTGAGAGTTAGCATAACGCATCACTTAAGTGGCGTTATATTATAAAATAACTAAGTATTGTAAGCTTCGGATATAATGAATAGCATTATATGGGTCTTTTATGAATGTGAGCCATGGACCCCTAGAGTATTATTGTATTGGGCGGACCATATCTGTTTTCCAAGGAAATATGATGAAGAAATTGGATGTATATTTACCGACACAGCGTGGTCCTCCTCTTTCCCTTACAAATCTCTTTTCATCCCGGAATATCCTGTCGTTGTACAGAATTTTATCGTAGCACATGCAGGGCGGGTCCAGTTCAAAGCCCGGATTGCATTTACAGTCCAGTACGAGACCGTGGTAGTGCTGGATCCTCGTGCACATGATTCGGTTGGCTGCACGACGGTTCCTCCTAGATACCCTCCTGAACCAGACGCAACCCTCTCCGACTGTAAACCGTAAGTACATGTAAGTATCACGTTATATTTTTTAGTTTTACATATGTGAATGTGGACAGGCATATTATACATGTATGTATGAGTTTATATACATACATTATGCAACCTTCTAGTAGAATTCTGATAAAGTCAAACCTGTGTATAGTAACCACCTTATTGACAAACAACCACCTTATAGACAAACCTGTGTAGTGACTACATAATAGGAGAAACAAGAATATTGGGAACTGTAGATATGTGGCCTATATGGACAGCTTCTAGAATAGTGTCTTTCTCTGCAGGGGATCACCTTCAGTTGACACTATACGTAGGATGGTTAGCTGCTGTAGACAGGTGGTCAGTAAGACAGGTTTTACTGTATATCTCTTCTTCAAATTTTCTAAATGTATATATCACAATTATTAACTATTAATGGGGACCCGGTAGGAGGTGAAAGCCTTTATGTGAAGGATCTTCTCATTGTCCTTGAGCCACTTGGAAGGAATACTTCCCAGGGAGTAGAGAGGGTGCACACAATGTGTGCTGGTTTGCATTGTATCCTATGACCGGGGTAATAATATCATTGTAAAGCAGTAAGAGATGACTATCAATCATATTAAACAAATATACCATGCACTGAGAGCCTCTAGTTGAAATTATGGATTCCGAGGTGACAGGAAAAGCACTATGTTCTGAGGGTCGTAGACCCGAAGAACATAGTGCTTTTTCTGTCACCGAGGAATCCATAATTTCACTAGTGGCTCGAAATAGTGCATGATATATTTGTTTTATATCCTTCGCATAATCATAATCATCGCAAAAACAAATGATTTCAATTCAATTAAAGAAAAATATAAAGAAAAACTAAACATTGATCATGGAACCATCACTGCACTGACTATGTTCTGTTTGTGACACTGACCCCCTTTGCGCAATAGTCCTCGCGCATTCTTTCCATTCATGGTTACGCGCCTTAACAACTAATGCGCACCCAAATGCAAAACGCGCGCATCAAAGTGAATAATTAACCTGCTTTACAAAATACATTACACATACAGCTAGTGCAGTGCACACCGCGGCCGATTGTTAAATGACGAATTAGTGTCACGACTACAGAAGGATAACGATGCACAATGTGCACCATTGTCGTAATTTTTAAATTCGAATACCGCTACGTTATACATGAGATGAATCTTTAGAATATTCTTTGGAACTTATTGATATTCACGGGTGAAAATTTTTTTTTTTTTTAATCTTTGAGAAATCTCGTCGAGCATCTTTCGCAAGCTAAAACATGATCTCTGCTCGCAGGGAAGTTTTATAACACGCATCTCTATGGGCTCAATATGATCATCCGGCGTCTATGACGTCATTCATGGAATAGCATTTACTATTCCATGAATGACGTCACGCATAGCACATTTTTCTCCATGGGCATTACTATGTTTGGTCACATGACGCTATGTAGACCAATCACTGAACAAGATTTCATTCATGTAGGATATAATAGGCGCTATATAAATAGAGTAAATTATTAATTAAATTATTATTATTATGTGTTGTTTTATTTATCAGCCTCTGTAGCGGAAATATTGTTTCATAAAATTATATTGCACAGGATTTTGTATAAATCACTGATTTTAATCAGATGTATCATTTCTCAATCGCAATGAGGGCAATATAAATAAATATTGTTATCACTTTCTGAAGTTTTCTTTTTATTACTGGGACTCATAAATTTGTAACTGTATGTATCGATCCTGGACCCCATTGCAATCAATTGTAAAGTTGCAATAAATTGCAAGTTAGATCATGTGACTAAATGCGCAAATCTTATTGTATATAAAGTGTGAGTCTGACTTGCAATAAATTGCAACTGTACAGTCGATTGCAACTCTTTCTGCAACAAGTTCCAACTCTAATTGTAGCATGCTGCAAAATTTAATTGGATCATAACTTCCAATCAATTGCCACTATTAAATGCGCATCAGATGTACATGTACTTGCCTTTGCATGATGGAAGGCTGCGCGAGAGGCGGCCATTTGCACGACAGGTGATGGGCGATACGTGTGAAAGGATTCGTTGGTCGAGACAGGCGAACGGGCATTCGGTGCCATACGGGACGACAGTTTCTCCAGAGCAGTTAGAATTGGTGCTGTATAGATGACCTGGAAACGCTGGTAGCATACATGTCACAACTGACAAAGAAATGGAACAAATCGCAAAGTTAATACAAGTTCAACAAATATATAACTAATTGTTTGATAAATGCAACTATCAATAAGCAGTCAGGATGTAGTGTTTAGATGGTTGATAAAAGCGAACGGCCATGCAAGCCCGGGGAAAGACAGATAAAATCAATCTACAAATGAATAATCCTTCAACACCTAGTAAAATAGGAAAGTTAATATAGCCAAATGAAAGATTGAGGGAGGTAACCACATTTAAGCATGAGCGTTCATCTATATACATGTGTGTGTGTCATAAGAAGAATGTATGAATTATGAGGAGTTGTTTAAGGGGGGCCTACTGTTTGTGTTGGTTAAATAACGTACCTTCATCACACGCATCCCCTGTGTATCCATCCTCGCAACGGCAGACAGAATTGCCACCATTTGAGCAGGAGCCATGTACACAGCATCCACAAGGAGAGCTCGGGCACATGTTAGTTTCTGGAAAAGAGGAGGACACATTTTCATTGCAATGCCTCTAGCGTAGAGGTAGATGGGGAGGGGGTGTCAAGTGCTCACCAAAACAAGAAACAACAGCACATTAGCAAACAATAAAGTAATCCACAGAGTGAACCTTTCATAAGCAATGTTCCCCAAGTGACGCATCCATCTAAAACAAAACAGCACCCCAATATTAAATAGATAATTCAGTATAAGCCCACGATATGCCACTGTGCAATATGGTAGATACAAGGCAATGGTCACGTACATTTCATCACAAAATGAAATAGCATGTATATCTTTGTTTGGGATTCATTTACTTCTGATCTGGAAAGGAAATCCTTTTGCATTAATATTGATCTTGTACTTGACCTTTAATTCCGTTACTATGCACTTACAAGAATTAATAGCTGTGTCTCCCATTAACTTGACACAAGCAATTACAAAAAAAAAGAAGGGAAAATCTGTGTAAAAATTAAAATACAAGCACATAAAAATAATAATAATAATATGACGAATTTATATAGCGCTTAATGCAAACAAGCCTCTAAGCGCTTTAGAAAAGGAAATTAGAGTATACGAAGTAAAGAAATAGAGCATAAGGCATGTCGCCCAAACATTTGAATGCTACCCAATATGTCCAAACACGCTACGCCACTGTAGGCTATACTTGCAAGAAAATAGTTAACATCATAATGAAATCATAACATGTGTTGGTCTGAGAGGTTTTGTATGTATTCACTTTATTTTAATGGTTCAAAATTGAAGATGATACTTCAAAAGGGTAAGTAAAGCATTTAATACAAATCTTACGATCAACGGTGACATTCAGTGAACAGCTTGCAACATTTCCTGATATGTCTGAAGCATTACAAGAAACAATTGTGTTTCCAAGCGGGAACAAATAGTTGGCCGGGTGTGAACAAGTAAGACGAGGAGTGTTGTCAACGTTGTCCCATACCGACGGGATGAAACTGTCATTTGACACTGTCGTTGCACCTTCGGCTGTCGTGAATAGTGCGTCGGAGCAGTTGAGAATAGGTGTTTCGTTATCTGGATGGACAAATGATATCATTCCAGTTAAGCCAACTATCTGTTTATCTTTGGGATCCAGATCATCTAGTATCATTGTCCAAATCCACAAAATCTACTTACAACTTGCAGTGGCTCTCACATACACGTTGTATTTGTTTTATCAATAGAAGCATGGTTTTAATCTTCCAAGATTCTTCTTAGTTATGAAGATAGTATAATAAAAGTGTTCAGATTTGAAAATCTGTAGGGCAGATATTCAACTGTGTACAAAGTCACTTCAAACAGTTAGTGAAAATCACTTTGCATTTTGTTCATTACTTGGTCATATGACACTCATGTACTATCACTCAGAGAACATATCAGATCAGAGACAAACATATTTTATCAACCCCTCATCAGTTTTTGCATATATGTCAAAAAAGTAACTAGATCCTTTGTGGCTGTAAAGAGAGACACACAATAATCTGGACATCAAGATATGGCAGAATATAATCAAGAAGCATGACAAGTTTTATACTAGCCTTCGAGGCAAATCGGTTTCAAATTTACTTTAACATTCTTTTAAAAAAATGTTAATTATGTACACTCTTGCATTCACATTATGGAACCGTAGGCATTTCGAGGTTTTAAAGATGTAATATTTTCTCACCAACAACTGTCACGTTAAAGGAACAACTTGCGACATTTCCTGAGCTGTCGGATCCATGACATGAAACAGTTGTGTCACCGAATGGAAACAAAAAGGTGAGCAGGTGGGTGCAAGTAAGGCTAGGAGTATTGTCTACATTGTCCCACACAGATGGGATGAAGATGACGTCTGAAGCTGTAAAAGTACCTTCATCCGTCATGACGAGTGCATCAGAACAGTTGATAATAGGTGCCTGGTTATCTAGGTGGAGCAAATAAAAAAATATGATGATGCATTTCAGGTTCATACGATGATTACTTTGTACCACATTGCATCAAGATATGCGTGTCTAGAAAGAAAATGGAGATATATTTAATGTTATTACTTTTTGAAGGAGCACATACATGGGAATGTTGTACATAAGTTCATGAATAAGCCCTTCAGAACATTTGATGTTTGCAATTCATTAAATATACATATTGTCGCAAAGTATTGAGAACTGCAGGATCAAATAGTTGTAATATTTAGTCATTATGAAACTAGCCTTTAGTCAAGGCTCTATATGGCTTGGAGATTCTCTCTGCGATCACAAGCTAGCTAGCTGTGAGAGAACGGGGTCAGCGAGTGGGACGAACTGGCTCCCATACAGATAAATGGATGTAGTAACTGGGTTGACATATGCAAAAAACTTACGAAAGGTCAATTAAAGTAATGTACATTTCTATGATCTGATAATTATGTTCCCTGAGTGATGGGGGGAAATTCCATGGTGACCAAGAAATGCTAGAAGATGCAAAGTGATATTTGCTGACTCAATGCACCAATTATGTACACAGTAGAAAGTCTCTCAAAGAGACCTTCAAATCCGAACACCTTGCTCGCTTGTTGAATGTATTGCTCCGCCAGGCTGGTTATTGCATCAAATATCGAATTCAAGACAGCTTTTTATATTATAACCTTACAGCAGAGAAGAACGAAGTGCTCATAGTTCCTTTTTAACATGAATGAAATTTCTAATATTTGATTCTCATTTATCCAAATTTGAAACAACGATAAGACTTGTCTTGAAGTTACTTACCAACAACAGTGACATTGAAGAAACAACCTGCACCATTTCCACAGTTGTCCAAAGCATTACAGGAAACGTTTGTGCTGCCCAATGGGAACGAAAAGTTGAATGGATGGGAACAAGTAAGGAGAGGTGAACTATCCACATTGTCCCATACTGCTGGTATGAAGGTGACTTCTGAAACTGTTGAAGCACCTAGGTCCGTCATGAAGAGTGCGTCAGAGCAGTTCAGAGTAGGGGCTTGGTTATCTGCATTGAAAAGTGAAATACACTCAAGTTAAACCAGCAAACCATAGTTTATTTATCCTAAGATGCTGAAATATAGAGTAAATCCATGTGTCTGTGAAGAGAGGGACATGAGGATTTAGGTACAGAAACTTGGATGTGCTATGATCTGCTCGAATAATACTTTACTAAACATATTCGGTAAGACGCTTATATTCATAAATATGTAAGCAAATTAGTTTCATATTCCATGTACCTGGCTTATTTGCTGTGTTTTGTCTAACATTTCAAAATCATTACACATTTTCTTAATACAACCTCGCAACGTTGAAGAACATATTGCTTAAAATTCATTTTCACCAACGAAGAAATGTTGAATGTTAGATGAACTAATTTAACAAATGTAAAACAAACACAAGAGTTGTCTTCAAGTTCCTTACCAACAACAGTGACATTGTAAGAACAACTTGCAACATTTCCAGAGCCGTCTGAAGCAGTACATGAAACAGTTGTGTCGCCCAACGGGAATGCAAAATTGGGTGGATGGGAACAAGTCAGAAGAGGTGAACTATCCACATTGTCCCATACAGCTGGTATGAAGGTGACGTCTGAAGCTGTCGAAGCACCTAGGTCCGTCATGAAGAGTGCGTCAGAGCAGTTCAGAGTAGGGGCTTGGTTATCTGCATTGACAAGTGAAATACACGCAAGTTAAACTAGCAAACCAGTGTTTATTTATCCTAAGATGCTGAAATATAGAGTAAATCCATGTGTCTGTGAAGAGAGGGACATGAGGATTTGGGTACAGAAACTTGGATGGGCTATGATCTGCTCGAATAATACTTTACTAAACATATTTCGGTAAGACGCTTATATTCGTAAATCTGTAAGCAAATTAGTTTCATATTCCATGTACCAGGCTTATTCGCTGTTTTTTGTCTAACATTTCAAAATCATAACACATTTTCTTTATACAACATTATAACGTTGAAGAACATATTGCTTAAAATTCATTTTCACCAACGATGAAATGTTGCATGTTAGATGAAGTTATTTAACAAAATGTAAAACAAACACAAGAGTGTCTTCAAGTTCCTTACCAACAACAGTGACATTGTAAGAACAACTTGCAACATTTCCGGAGCCGTCTGAAGCAGTACATGAAACAGTTGTGTCTCCCAACGGGAATGCAAAATTGGGTGGATGGGAACAAGACAGAAGAGGGGAACTATCCACATTGTCCCATACAGCTGGTATGAAGGTGACGTCTGAAGCTGTTGAAGCACCTAGGTCCGTCATGAAGAGTGCGTTGGAACAGTTGATGATAGGTTCTTGGTCATCTGAATAGAGAAAGGATTTACCCCGATAGTGCATTTCAGTCAGTTCCATGTAGTACGCTTCAAATTGCTTAAACATACAGGCTCTATCAAGAAGGCAATGGCGGGGAAAGTCATTTACTGATTTCTTACCTGTAACATTAATCAGAAAGCTGCAAATGTCAACGTTGTTGTTTGAATCTGAAACATTGCAGGTGACAATGGTCTCTCCGAAGGGAAACTTTCCGCCGGATAAGTAGCTACAGTTAACCGTTGGTGGTTCATCTGCATTGTCCACGAAACGCATCGCAAATGTAACGATGGCTCCATCCGAACCAAAGTCTGTATTTTGTGCGATGTTCAAGGGGCACATTGGACACTCCTTGTCTGTTTATAGAAAAACAAGTGTATTTAACACAATGCTGAAACATTATTACTTCTTTAGTAGTGTCTCTCATCTTACTACACAGGCATTATTATAGAAGATAAGCAGTATTTTGCATCATTTCTTCTTTTGTGTCAAAAAACATGTACATGTCAATTATAATGCATAAGCCCTTCAGAACATAAGATGTTTGCAAAACATTTAAGATACATATTCTTGCAAAATATTAAGAACTGAATGTTCAAATAGTTGTAACACTGATAGTCATTACAAAACTTTACAAATCAATGCCCTTTAGTGCCTTACCAACAACTGTGACGTTGAAGGAACAACTTGCGACATTTCCAGAGCTGTCTGAAGCATTACATGAAACCTCTGTGTTGCCGAACGGGAACGAAAAGTTGAGTGGGTGGGAACAAGTAAGGCTAGGAGTATTGTCCACGTTGTCCCATACTGATGGTATGAAAGTAATGTTTGAGGCTGTTGAAGCACCTACATCTGTAAGGACTAGTACATTGGAGCAGTCTATGACAGGGGCTTGGTTATCTGTATCGAGAAAAGGAACAACATTCAATTAACAATTAAACCTCTATCCCTTTATTCAAATATTACAACCTCAAACCGCCTAATTAAGTGGGTTTTTTATCCGTTCACTTGTATAACGTTTAACTCCTGTCGGCTAAGCTCGCATTTTTGCGAGTTACATTACACACAAATGCCATAGAGCATAAAAATCCCTGGTACGTTAAGAGTTATTTCACATAATGTTAAAGGGATGTAGTAACTTTGTTGACATATGCAAAAAACTTACGAAAGGTCAATTAAAGTATTGCACATTTTTATGATCTGATATGTTCCCTGAGTGATGGGGGGAAATTCCATGGTGACCAAGAAATACTAGAAGATGCAAAGTGATATTTGCTGACTCAATGCACCAATTATGTACACAGTAGAAAGTCTCTCAAAGAGACCTTCAAATCCGAACACCTCGCTCGCTTGTTGAATGTATTGCTCCGCCAGGCTGGTTATTGCATCAAATATCGAATTCAAGACAGCTTTTTTATATTATAACCTTACAGCACAGAAGAACGAACTGCTCATAGTTCCTTTTTAACATGAATGAAATTTCTAATATTTTATTCTCATTTATCCAAATTTGAAACAACGATAAGACTTGTCTTGAAGTTACTTACCAACAACAGTGACATTGAAGAAACAACCTGCACCATTTCCAGAGTTGTCCAAAGCATTACAGGAAACGTTTGTGCTGCCCAATGGGAACGAAAAGTTGAATGGATGGGAACAAGTAAGGAGAGGTGAACTATCCACATTGTCCCATACTGCTGGTATGAAGGTGACTTCTGAAACTGTTGAAGCACCTAGGTCCGTCATGAAGAGTGCGTCAGAGCAGTTCAGAGTAGGGGCTTGGTTATCTGCATTGAAAAGTGAAATACACTCAAGTTAAACCAGCAAACCATAGTTTATTTATCCTAAGATGCTGAAATATAGAGTAAATCCATGTTTCTGTGAAGAGAGGGTCATGAGGATTTAGGTACAGAAACTTGGATGTGCTATGATCTGCTCGAATAATACTTTACTAAACATATTCGGTAAGACGCTTATATTCATAAATATGTAAGCAAATTAGTTTCATATTCCATGTACCTGGCTTATTTGCTGTGTTTTGTCTAACATTTCAAAATCATAAAACATTTTCTCAATACAACCTTGCAACGTTGAAGAACATATTGCTTAAAATTCATTTTCACCAACGATGAAATGTTGAATGTTAGATGAACTAATTTAACAAATGTAAAACAAACACAAGAGTTGTCTTCAAGTTCCTTACCAACAACAGTGACATTGTAAGAACAACTTGCAACATTTCCAGAGCCGTCTGAAGCAGTACATGGAACAGTTCAATTTCAATTTCAATTTCAAATTGTATTCAACACTAATCACATATATATACATTTAAAATATACAGATGCAAAATGAGGGACAAATGTTATACAAATTAAAATGATCATATATGATAGTGTTTGGGATAGGTAGGAAGGAAGGGTTCCTTATATAAAAACCTATCCCATATACATACCCATGCAAAATCAAAACAAACAAAAAATACATACTTCACTACGCTACAAAAAAGAAAAAAAAAGAAAAAAAGTCATGTACAGTTAGAGATAACAAAAAAACAATTAATATATATCATAATTCTAGTCAGTTGTGCCGAACTACTGGTTATTGTATTTATTTAACAAAAACACTTTATATTTTATTTTAAAAAGATTGAGAGTTTTACTTTTCCTAATTTCCAAAGGTATACTATTCCATATTACAGGTCCTTTAAAAAACAATGAATTTTTCATAAATGTCATTCTTATTTTAGGGAGGTGATAATTTAGGGCATTTCTAGTATTGCAACTATGCACATCACAATTCAATTTAAAACATGTTGTTAAAAAAGTTGGCAAATGACCATTAAAACATAAAAACATAGTTGTGTCGCCCAACGGGAATGCAAAATTGGGTGGATGGGAACAAGTCAGAAGAGGTGAACTATCCACATTGTCCCATACAGCTGGTATGAAGGTGACGTCTGAAGCTGTCGAAGCACCTAGGTCCGTCATGAAGAGTGCGTTGGAACAGTTGATGATAGGTTCTTGGTCATCTGAATAGAGAAAGGATTTACCCCGATAATGTATTTCAGTCAGTACTATGTAGTACGCTTAAACTTGCTTAAACATACAGGCTCTATAAAGGCAGTGGCGGTGAAAGTCATTGACTGATTTCTTACCTGTAACATTAATCAGAAAGCTGCAATTGTCAACGTTGTTGTTTGAATCTGAAACATTGCAGGTGACAATGGTCTCTCCGAAGGGAAACTTTGCGCCGGATAAGTAGCTACAGTTAGCCGTTGGTTGTTCATCTGCATTGTCCAGGAAACGCATCGCAAATGTAACGATGGCTCCATCCGAACCCAAGTCTGTATTTTGTGCGATGTTCAAGGGGCACATTGGACGCTCCGTGTCTGTTTATAGAAAAACAAGTGTATTTAACACAATGCTGAAACATTATTACTTCTTTAGTATTGACTTTCATTTTACTACACAGGCATTATTATAGAAGATAAGCAGTTTTCAGCAGTATTTTGCATCATTTCTTCTTTAGTGACACAAAAGAATGTACATGACAATTATAATGCATAAGCCCTTCAGAACATAGGATGTTTGCAAAACATTTAAGATACATATTCTTGCAAAATATTAAGAACTGAATGTTCAAATAGTGGTAACACTAATAGTCATTACAAAACTTTACAAATCAATGCCCTTTAGTGCCTTACCAACAACTGTGACGTTGAAGGAACAACTTGCGACAATACCAGAGCTGTCTGAAGCATTACATAAAACTGCTGTGTTGCCGAACGGGAACGAAAAGTTGAGTGGGTGGGAACAAGTAAGGCTAGGAGTATTGTCCACGTTGTCCCATACTGATGGTATGAAGGTAATGTTTGAGGCTGTTGAAGCACCTACATCTGTCATGACTAGTACATTGGAGCAGTCTATGACAGGGGCTTGGTTATCTGTATCGAGAAAAGGAAAAACATTCAATTAACAATTAAACCTCTATCCCTTTATTCAAATAGTACAAACTCAAACCCAATTAAGTGGGTTTTGATCCGTTCACTTGTATAACGTTTAACTCCTATCGGCCAAGCTCGCATTTTTGCGAGTTACATTACACACAAATGCCATAGAGCATAACAATCCCTGGCAGGTTAATAGTGTAAATTCACATAGTGTTAAAGGGATGTAGTAACTTTGTTGACATATGCACAAAACTTACGAAAGGTCATTTAAAGTAATGTACATTTCTATGATCTGATATGTTCCCTGAGTGATGAGGGAAAATTCCATGGTGACCAAGAAATGCTAGAAGATGCAAAGTGATATTTGCTGACTCAATGCACCAATTATGTACACAGTAGAAAGTCTCTCAAAGAGACAAAAAAAACAAACAAAAAATACATACTTCACTACGCTACAAAAAAGAAAAAAAAAGAAAAAAAGTCATGTACAGTTAGAGATAACAAAAAAACAATTAATATATATCATAATTCTAGTCAGTTGTGCCGAACTACTGGTTATTGTATTTATTTAACAAAAACACTTTATATTTTATTTTAAAAAGATTGAGAGTTTTACTTTTCCTAATTTCCAAAGGTATACTATTCCATATTACAGGTCCTTTAAAAAACAATGAATTTTTCATAAATGTCATTCTTATTTTAGGGAGGTGATAATTTAGGGCATTTCTAGTATTGCAACTATGCACATCACAATTCAATTTAAAACATGTTGTTAAAAAAGTTGGCAAATGACCATTAAAACATAAAAACATAGTTGTGTCGCCCAACGGGAATGCAAAATTGGGTGGATGGGAACAAGTCAGAAGAGGTGAACTATCCACATTGTCCCATACAGCTGGTATGAAGGTGACGTCTGAAGCTGTCGAAGCACCTAGGTCCGTCATGAAGAGTGCGTTGGAACAGTTGATGATAGGTTCTTGGTCATCTGAATAGAGAAAGGATTTACCCCGATAATGTATTTCAGTCAGTACTATGTAGTACGCTTAAACTTGCTTAAACATACAGGCTCTATAAAGGCAGTGGCGGTGAAAGTCATTGACTGATTTCTTACCTGTAACATTAATCAGAAAGCTGCAATTGTCAACGTTGTTGTTTGAATCTGAAACATTGCAGGTGACAATGGTCTCTCCGAAGGGAAACTTTGCGCCGGATAAGTAGCTACAGTTAGCCGTTGGTTGTTCATCTGCATTGTCCAGGAAACGCATCGCAAATGTAACGATGGCTCCATCCGAACCCAAGTCTGTATTTTGTGCGATGTTCAAGGGGCACATTGGACGCTCCGTGTCTGTTTATAGAAAAACAAGTGTATTTAACACAATGCTGAAACATTATTACTTCTTTAGTATTGACTTTCATTTTACTACACAGGCATTATTATAGAAGATAAGCAGTTTTCAGCAGTATTTTGCATCATTTCTTCTTTAGTGACACAAAAGAATGTACATGACAATTATAATGCATAAGCCCTTCAGAACATAGGATGTTTGCAAAACATTTAAGATACATATTCTTGCAAAATATTAAGAACTGAATGTTCAAATAGTGGTAACACTAATAGTCATTACAAAACTTTACAAATCAATGCCCTTTAGTGCCTTACCAACAACTGTGACGTTGAAGGAACAACTTGCGACAATACCAGAGCTGTCTGAAGCATTACATAAAACTGCTGTGTTGCCGAACGGGAACGAAAAGTTGAGTGGGTGGGAACAAGTAAGGCTAGGAGTATTGTCCACGTTGTCCCATACTGATGGTATGAAGGTAATGTTTGAGGCTGTTGAAGCACCTACATCTGTCATGACTAGTACATTGGAGCAGTCTATGACAGGGGCTTGGTTATCTGTATCGAGAAAAGGAAAAACATTCAATTAACAATTAAACCTCTATCCCTTTATTCAAATAGTACAAACTCAAACCCAATTAAGTGGGTTTTGATCCGTTCACTTGTATAACGTTTAACTCCTATCGGCCAAGCTCGCATTTTTGCGAGTTACATTACACACAAATGCCATAGAGCATAACAATCCCTGGCAGGTTAATAGTGTAAATTCACATAGTGTTAAAGGGATGTAGTAACTTTGTTGACATATGCACAAAACTTACGAAAGGTCATTTAAAGTAATGTACATTTCTATGATCTGATATGTTCCCTGAGTGATGAGGGAAAATTCCATGGTGACCAAGAAATGCTAGAAGATGCAAAGTGATATTTGCTGACTCAATGCACCAATTATGTACACAGTAGAAAGTCTCTCAAAGAGACCTTCAAATCCGAACACCTAGCTCGCTTGTTGAATGTATTGCTCCGCCAGGCTAGTTATTGCATTAAATATCGAATTCAAGACAGCTTTTTTATATTATAACCTTACAGCACAGAAGAACGAAGTGCTCATAGTTCCTTTTTAACATGAATGAAATTTCTAATATTTTATTCTCATTTATCCAAATTTGAAACAACGATAAGACTTGTCTTGAAGTTACTTACCAACAACAGTGACATTGAAGAAACAACCTGCACCATTTTCAGAGCTGTCCAAAGCATTACAGGAAACTTTTGTGCTGCCCAATGGGAACGAAAAGTTTAATGGATGGGAACAAGTAAGGAGAGGTGAACTATCCACATTGTCCCATACTGCTGGTATGAAGGTGACGTCTGAAGCTGTTGAAGCACCTAGGTCCGTCATGAAGAGTGCGTCAGAGCAGTTCAGAGTAGGGGCTTGGTTATCTGCATTGACAAGTGAAATACACTCAAGTTAAACCAGCAAACCAGTGTTTATTTATCCTAAGATGCTGAAATATAGAGTAAATCCATGTTTCTGTGAAGAGAGGGACATGAGGATTTGGGTACAGAAACTTGGATGTGCTATGATCTGCTCGAATAATACTTTGCTAAACATATTCGGTAAGACGCTTATATTCATAAGTCTGTAAGCAAATTAGTTTCATATTCCATGTACCAGGCTTATTCGCTGTTTTTTGTCTAACATTTCAAAATCATAACACATTTTCTTTATACAACCTTGCAACGTTGAAGAACATATTGCTTAAAATTCATTTTCACCAACGATGAAATGTTGAATGTTAGATGAAGTTATTTAACAAAATGTAAAACAAACACAAGAGTTGTCTTCAAGTTCCTTACCAACAACAGTGACATTGTAAGAACAATTTGCAACATTTCCGGAGCCGTCTGAAGCAGTACATGAAACAGTTGTGTCGCCCAACGGGAATGCAAAATTGGGTGGATGGGAACAAGACAGAAGAGGTGAACTATCCACATTGTCCCATACAGCTGGTATGAAGGTGACGTCTGAACCTGTCGAAGCACCTAGGTCCGTCATGAAGAGTGCGTTGGAACAGTTGATGATAGGTTCTTGGTCATCTGAATAGAGAAAGGATTTACCCCGATAATGTATTTCAGTCAGTACTATGTAGTACGCTTAAACTTGCTTAAACATACAGGCGCTATAAAGGCAGTGGCGGTGAAAGTCATTGACTGATTTCTTACCTGCAACATTAATCAGAAAGCTGCAATTGTCAACGTTGTTGTTTGAATCTGAAACATTGCAGGTGACAATGGTCTCTCCGAAGGGAAACTTTGCGCCGGATAAGTAGCTACAGTTAGCCGTTGGTTGTTCATCTGCATTGTCCAGGAAACGCATCGCAAATGTAACGATGGCTCCATCCGAACCCAAGTCTGTATTTTGTGCGATGTTCAAGGGGCACATTGGACGCTCCGTGTCTGTTTATAGAAAAACAAGTGTATTTAACACAATGCTGAAACATTTATTACTTCTTTAGTATTGTCTCTCATCTTACTACACATGCATTATTATAGAAGATATGCAGTATTTTGCATCATTTCTCCTTTTGTGTCAAAAAAAATGTACATGACAATTATAATGCACGGGCCCCTCAGAACATAGGATGTTTGCAATACATTTAAGATACATATTTTTGCAAAGTATTGAGAACTGAATGTTCAAATAGTTGGAACACTAATAGTCATTACAAAACTTTACAAATCAATGCCCTTTAGTGCCTTACCAACAACTGTGACGTTGAAGGAACAACTTGCGACATTTCCAGAGCTGTCTGAAGCAGTACATGAAACAGTTGTGTCGCCCAACGGGAATGCAAAATTGGGTGGATGGGAACAAGACAGAGGAGGTGAACTATCCACATTGTCCCATACAGCTGGTATGAAGGTGACGTCTGAACCTGTCGAAGCACCTAGGTCCGTCATGAAGAGTGCGTTGGAACAGTTGATGATAGGTTCTTGGTCATCTGAATAGAGAAAGGATTTACCCCGATAATGTATTTCAGTCAGTACTATGTAGTACGCTTAAACTTGCTTAAACATACAGGCTCTATAAAGGCAGTGGCGGTGAAAGTCATTGACTGATTTCTTACCTGTAACATTAATCAGAAAGCTGCAATTGTCAACGTTGTTGTTTGAATCTGAAACATTGCAGGTGACAATGGTCTCTCCGAAGGGAAACTTTGCGCCGGATAAGTAGCTACAGTTAGCCGTTGGTTGTTCATCTGCATTGTCCAGGAAACGCATCGCAAATGTAACGATGGCTCCATCCGAACCCAAGTCTGTATTTTGTGCGATGTTCAAGGGGCACATTGGACGCTCCGTGTCTGTTTATAGAAAAACAAGTGTATTTAACACAATGCTGAAACATTATTACTTCTTTAGTATTGTCTCTCATCTTACTACACATGCATTATTATAGAAGATAAGCAGTATTTTGCATCATTTCTTCTTTTGTGTCCAAAAACATGTACATGACAATTATAATGCATAAGCCCCTCAGAACATAGGATATTTGCAATACATTTAAGATACATATTTTTGAAAAGTATTGAGAACTGAATGTTCAAATAGTTGGAACACTAATAGTCATTACAAAACTTTACAAATCAATGCCCTTTAGTGCCTTACCAACAACTGTGACGTTGAAGGAACAACTTGCGACATTTCCAGAGCTGTCTGAAGCATTACATGAAACCGCTGTGTTGCCGAACGGGAACGAAAAGTTGAGTGGGTGGGAACAAGTAAGGCTAGGAGTATTGTCCACGTTGTCCCATACTGATGGTATGAAGGTAATGTTTGAGGCTGTTGAAGCACCTACATCTGTCATGACTAGTACATTGGAGCAGTCTATGACAGGGGCTTGGTTATCTGTATCGAGAAAAGGAAAAACATTCAATTAACAATTAAACCTCTATCCCTTTATTCAAATATTGCAAACTCAAACCTAATTAAGTGTTTTTTATCCGTTCACTTGTATAACGTTTAACTCCTATCGGCCAAGCTCGCATTTTTGCGAGTTACATTATACATAAATGCCATAGAGCATCCGAACACCTCGCTCGCTTGTTGAATGTATTGCTCCGCCAGGCTAGTTATTGCATCAAATATCGAATTCAAGACAGCTTTTTTATATTATAACCTTACAGCAGAGAAGAACGAAGTGCTCATAGTTCCTTTTTAACATGAATGAAATTTCTAATATTTTATTCTCATTTATCCAAATTTTAAACAACGATAAGACTTGTCTTGAAGTTACTTACCAACAACAGTGACATTGAAGAAACAACCTGCACCATTTTCAGAGCTGTCCAAAGCATTACAGGAAACTTTTGTGCTGCCCAATGGGAACGAAAAGTTGAATGGATGGGAACAAGTAAGGAGAGGTGAACTATCCACATTGTCCCATACTGCTGGTATGAAGGTGACGTCTGAAGCTGTTGAAGCACCTAGGTCCGTCATGAAGAGTGCGTCAGAGCAGTTCAGAGTAGGGGCCTGGTTATCTGCATTGACAAGTGAAATACACTCAAGTTAAACCAGCAAACCAGTGTTTATTTATCCTAAGATGCTGAAATATAGAGTAAATCCATGTTTCTGTGAAGAGAGGGACATGAGGATTTGGGTACAGAAACTTGGATGTGCTATGATCTGCTCGAATAATACTTTGCTAAACATATTCGGTATGACGCTTATATTCATAAGTAAGCAAATTAGTTTTTATATTCCATGTACCTGGCTTATTTGCTGTGTTTTGTCTAACATTTCAAATTCATAACACATTTTCTTAATACAACCTTGCAACGTTGAAGAACATATCGCTTAAAATTCATTTTCACCAACGATGAAATGTTGAATGTTAGATGAAGTTATTTAACAAAATGTAAAACAAACACAAGAGTTGTCTTCAAGTTCCTTACCAACAACAGTGACATTGTAAAAACAATTTGCAACATTTCCGGAGCCGTCTGAAGCAGTACATGAAACAGTTGTGTCGCCCAACGGGAATGCAAAATTGGGTGGATGGGAACAAGACAGAAGAGGTGAACTATCCACATTGTCCCATACAGCTGGTATGAAGGTGACGTCTGAACCTGTCGAAGCACCTAGGTCCGTCATGAAGAGTGCGTTGGAACAGTTGATGATAGGTTCTTGGTCATCTGAATAGAGAAAGGATTTACCCCGATAATGTATTTCAGGCAGTACTATGTAGTACGCTTAAACTTGCTTAAACATACAGGCTCTATAAAGGCAGTGGCGGTGAAAGTCATTGACTGATTTCTTACCTGTAACATTAATCAGAAAGCTGCAATTGTCAATGTTGTTGTTTGAATCTGAAACATTGCAGGTGACAATGGTCTCTCCGAAGGGAAACTTTGCGCCGGATAAGTAGCTACAGTTAGCCGTTGGTTGTTCATCTGCATTGTCCAGGAAACGCATCGCAAATGTAACGATGGCTCCATCCGAACCCAAGTCTGTATTTTGTGCGATGTTCAAGGGGCACATTGGACGCTCCGTGTCTGTTTATAGAAAAACAAGTGTATTTAACACAATGCTGAAACATTATTACTTCTTTAGTATTGACTTTCATTTTACTACACAGGCATTATTATAGAAGATAAGCAGTTTTCAGCAGTATTTTGCATCATTTCTTCTTTAGTGACACAAAAGAATGTACATGACAATTATAAAGCATAAGCCCTTCAGAACATAGGATGTTTGCAAAACATTTAAGATACATATTCTTGCAAAATATTAAGAACTGAATGTTCAAATAGTGGTAACACTAATAGTCATTACAAAACTTTACAAATCAATGCCCTTTAGTGCCTTACCAACAACTGTGACGTTGAAGGAACAACTTGCGACAATACCAGAGCTGTCTGAAGCATTACATAAAACCGCTGTGTTGCCGAACGGGAACGAAAAGTTGAGTGGGTGGGAACAAGTAAGGCTAGGAGTATTGTCCACGTTGTCCCATACTGATGGTATGAAGGTAATGTTTGAGGCTGTTGAAGCACCTACATCTGTCATGACTAGTACATTGGAGCAGTCTATGACAGGGGCTTGGTTATCTGTAACATTAATCAGAAAGCTGCAATTGTCAACGTTGTTGTTTGAATCTGAAACATTGCAGGTGACAATGGTCTCTCCGAAGGGAAACTTTGCGCCGGATAAGTAGCTACAGTTAGCCGTTGGTTGTTCATCTGCATTGTCCAGGAAACGAATCGCAAATGTAACGATGGCTCCATCCGAACCCAAGTCTGTATTTTGTGCGATGTTCAAGGGACACATTGGACGCTCCGTGTCTGTTTATAGAAAAACAAGTGTATTTAACACAATGCTGAAACATTATTACTTCTTTAGTATTGTCTCTCATCTTACTACACATGCATTATTATAGAAGGTAAGCAGCATCTATGTCTAAAGGAGGAAACATTGCAATTTAATAAATTATATGAATGGTAAAACTCTGTTTTCTCCACATTATAAAAAATATGAAATTAATGTACATTATAATGCAGAAAAATAATCACTTGTCTTGCAAAGAAGAATATGCGTGATGAAAAATATGTTCTGTATTACATGTACTAAGTACATTTTCTGTTTTGTTTTACTATAAAAGAAAAGAAAGATTTATATATTTTAAGTGAGAGAATGAACCCGTAAGAAGCCATGCTTGATGTTGCCATTTGAATTTGAAAATGCTGAAAAAGGGTCCACATTATTGATACAGTTTGACACATTCCTTTTTTTCTTCTATTTTCAGTACTAACAATATCCAAAACTAAACTGACAAGTCAAACCATCACGGGCCAGTAGCCACTTTCACATGAGCAGGAATAATTTCAGTTTTCAAAATGACCACAACCCCAGTCAATTACAGTGTAATATACCAACGATATTCACACCTGAACTTCATACTTAAAACTGTCACTGTCCAGCTCATAAAATATACATTTCTATCCATCTATCTATTTATCTGTCTCTCTATCTATATAATATATATATATTTATTCATAGTCAATTTCACACAAGCAGGACAAATTTCAGTATGACTTGAAAATTGAAGATCTACAACCTATAACTCACCTTCACATGTGGAACCATCACTGGCCAGTTCATAGCCACTTTCACACGAGCAGGAATAATTTCCAATGGTGTTATTGCAAACTTGACTGCACTCATGTTGACTGGTTTCACACTCGTTTATGTCTGAAAAACAAAGAATTTTATTCAGTAGATAGCTACAAGTTAACCCCTTGACTACGGGAACCAGGTTGGTTGTGTACAAAGTCTATGGAGATTTCAGAATCTTGAAATTAACGGGTTAATACAAAAATGTTTTGCAAATTTTCGACAAAAGTTATACATTTCTACTAGTTAATTGTATTATAGATATTAGAAAACGGTAAAACTAAATCAATTTGCATGATTATCCTGTTGTTTTATCAGGGATTGTGTAAATTACCAGGAACACAGTTTTGTTTCATAAGAATCACCATATATAAAGAAAAATACAAAAAAATACAAAAAAAAATACAATTTTTGTATAATCAATTAGCTCTAATTAGCATATTCTAATTTGAAAAGAAAATTCAACTATGCAATATTGTACAGCTTATGGACATCTATCACCATGCCAAATTTAGAGTTGATCGGAGTTTCGGTTGCCGAGAAAATACAAAATATACACAAAAATGCAATTTTTGCATAATTAATTAGCTCTAATTAGGATATTCTAATAAAATGTTTTTGTTTAACTATGCAATATTGTAGATCTCATGGGCATCTATCACCATGCCATGATGCCGAGATCTTAGGTGGTGGGGGGCCCCTTTAGCCCCCCCCCCCCCAGTTTTTTAAAGGTTCGAAATAGCCCAGTATTTTTAGGGTTAAAGGCATATATATGGTGGTGACTTATTAAATAGTGAAAGCATTACCAAAAAAAACATAGCGTAGACATCAGATTTAAATACACATAGTACTAATGACAATTAATCTTTGTGATTAACAGTTCTGTATTGTGACAATGATATCCTGTACTGTATCTTGTATAATGGTCATTTCAAGTTCATTAAACTGAATGACATGATTTTAATTTGTTATCAATTACATCATAACAACAAATTTTAAAAAATTATTAAATTAAAATGACTTAATTTTTACAAAAGATAAACCGAACCATACCTGAGCAAGTCTCGCCATCTGAATTCAAGGTGTAACCCATGAAACAGTCACAAGTATATCCCCCTTCTACATTCAGGCACACTTGCGAGCAGTTATTGTTCCCGGGCATATTGTTCCTGGGCAGGCACTCATTTATATCTGGTTAAGGAAAAGAGGCAAACAATTTCATATAAAGTTCAGCTACTTAAAAAAAAAATTGAAGCTTTTCAGTTTCTTGAATATTTTCATATACCATACAACAGCTATTGCTCTTATTAAACTTGTACCCAAACAATACACAAAGATACTAACATTTTCATATAAAGTAATGCTACATTTCGTATTACTTAGTAAAAAAAATAACCTTGCTATAGAACATGAGAGCTCACCGCTCTTAATAAACTAAACTAAACTAAACTTACTAAATTAATTTTGTATTGTAATTTTTTTTAGACAGTACAAGAAAACATAATATAAGCACATGCTCATGTACATACATTGTAAATAAAAGGAATGCAATGCCTGTTTCTAACTTCTAAGGATTTCTTTCAAAGAGCTCAAAAAGAGGTAATATCTATGGTGTACGCATGTCATGCACTCTGCAACTTTATTACTGACGATTTTCACGGCGAATCGCAACGATTTGACATTCGTCGAGAAAATCGCCTAGGTCGTGTTGCATCGTGTTACATCGTATCGGTTCTTCCCCCAAAACCGTTGCGCATCGTGAAGAAAATCGTGAAAGCGGAGCCAAAATCGTCTTCTTCAACTGTTCAAAACAATCGCCACGCCACGACGATTTTCACCAAAAATCATTGTATTTACCGTTGCATATTCGTGTCAAGTCGTTCCACATCGCCGCTTTCCGTTTTTGAACTGACCATGGGCGTAAAGACTTACGTAATACCTATTCATCACGAGGGGGGGGGGGGGGGGGGGTGGGGGTGAAATTTGTGGAGTCAAGATTAATAATTATTATGTCCTCTTGATTTGGTTCCTGTTGTTTGCTGCCATTCCACATTGTTCATCTATGGTAAGTGAAACAATATTTCATTGTTCCAGATATACATGAACAAGAAAGCACTAAGGAACATCGACTTTGGAAAGCTCCGAGACGGAGAAACCAGGCAGAGATACAAAAACGAAGTGAACAAGATCATGAAAACACAAGGGAATAAAGATCAATTAACCCCACAAGACAGATGAAATAACGTGAAACAAGCAAACGAAGAAGCAACTGAAACGGTCCTAGGCTACAAAAAGGGAACCAGGAAAAGCTGAAATGAAGTAGTGAAGAAACTGTCAGAAGAACAAAGAAGAACAAAGAACTCTCAACAATCAACTCAACATTGAAAAAGATCCAACAAAAAGAGAAGAAATCAGAAAAGCCAGAAACGCCAAGCTCAACAAAATTCACCAATGCCTCGAAGAAGGTAAGCACGCGAAACTGGTGGAGCAGATAGAAGAAATCGAAAAATCAAAAGAGGACTCGGACAGAATGTTTAAAGCTGTGAAGATAATAGCCAACAATGAAAAGAAGAAACCTCTTCTCATACAAGGAACAGAGGGACTAACAGCCGAACCCCAAGAACAGGCTGAACTTATAGCGGAACACTTTGAAAACATCTTCAGAGGCGAAAACCTAGAAGAAATCAGGAAAATACCACCGAGGAAAATAACACCACCTTTTACAGCAGAAGACGTGGAAAAGGCCATAAAATCGCTGAAAAACAACAAAAGCCCAGGCGGTGACAACATAAGAGCAGAACAACTGAAATACGAAGAAGACGAAACACCGCAAGAAATCGCTACACTCCTCAACGAGATGGCGAAAACTGGTGAATGTCCAGCAGAAATAAAAGAGGGAATCTTGACACCGCTCCAAAACGTTAGCCAAGTTATGTTGCTCAAACCCATTTTGTTAAAAAGTTACTCCATTTTGCTTAAGGGGGGGGGGGGGGGGGGTTACTTTTTTTGTTGTGTTTATATATAAAAAAAAAAAAATCATCTTTGACTGTGGATATCAAGTTAATAATAATGCAGGTATTGGCTGGTTCAGAATGTTGTTAACTATGACGTTCACCATGACACATACCAGTGGGTGTTGGTGCTGGTGTTGTAGTCGGTGCTACTGTTGTAGTCGGTGCTGGTGTTGTAGTCGGTGCTGATGTTGTAGTCGGTGCTGGTGTTGTAGTTGGTGCTAGTGATGTAGTCGGTACTGGTGTTGTAGTCGGTGATGATGTTGCAGTCGGTGATGGTGTTGTAGTCAATGCTGGTGTTGTAGTCGGTGCTGATGTTGTAGTCGGTGCTGATGTTGGAGTCGGTGCTGATGTTGTAGTTGATGCTATGGTTGTAGTCGGTGCTGATGATGTAGTCGGTGCAAGGGTTGTAGTCGATGCAGGTGTTGTAGTTGGTGCTGATGATGTAGTCGGTGCTGGTGTTGTAGTCGATGCAGGTGTTGTAGTTGGTGCTGATGATGTAGTCAGTGATGGTGTGATAGTCGATGCAGATCTTCTACTCGGTGCTGGTGTGGTAGTCGATGCAGGTGTTGCAGTCATTTGTTCTGTGGCATAGATCATTTATTTTGTTATCATGAGGTGTCATATCAAATATAAAAAAACGAATTTTAATGCGGTGTTTGTCCTTTTCAAAATAAGTACGTTTACTACCCTAAAAAATCATCTAAAATACTCCAAATTTGTACTATACCATCACCATGCCTTCGAACAGTACCAGTACAACGACATCTACTACCCTCCGACAGACCGACTTCCTCCCGACCCGTTTTACCGGTGACCGACTCAATAGGGATGACTCGACAGCCCACTTTTTAACTTTCCTTGACTACCTCGACGCCCACGATGTCGACACGACCGACGCCACACAGTTCCCGACCATTGTACAAACGTTCAAGCGAACTTTGCAAGGACAAGCCCGACTGTGGATCGACAAACTGACTTTCACGAACTTTACTGACTTGAAAGACTCCTTCATTCGACGATTTAGCCCGGCTAAATCATCCTACTCCCACGTACGGGACTTCAACACGATGACAATGACTGACGGAGAGAGCGCGGAAGCGTACCTCCAACGACTCCGACTCACTGCAACGTATATCGACTACGGAGAAACACACATCGACTCTTAGACTCTCTCCCCGATGACTGCCGTGCTGCAATACTAATGTCAGCTTCGGCCACAACCCTCTCCTCGGACGAAATAGCGACCAAAGCCCAGCTATTTCTTGACTTACGACATGACTCCACCCGACCGACGAAAGAACTGACTTTCTCTGCACAAACAGAGATAGACCAACTCAGGGACCAGATTAACTCCCTAAAAATGACAACTGCCAACAACGACACCAAGGACGGACTCAAGAACAACGACCACAAACACCACGACGAACTGCTAGCACCGACCGAAGGCGCAGCGCGAGCCGCGACCGTGCATATGGACGCTACGACAATAACGAACGACGAGACCAAAGTAGGGACCGACGTCAGGACTATCAGACTAATGATCGACGCGGTAGGAGCCCTTACCGCACAGGATACAATGACCAACGACCACGACCACGATCACGACCACCACTAGTGTGCAACTATTGCCACATTCCCGGACATGTTTGGCGGGTATGTCGACACCGACTCAGGGACGCTGAACAACAGCACTACGGTCCCAATTACCACCCACAACAATAACAGCCTCCTCATTACGACAGTTAACACCACCCACAACAACGACAACAACAACAACAACAACAACAACACTACTACCGACGACAACCGAACTATGGCACACAGCCGAAGGATTTCTAAGACGGGAAGAAATCAATAGCGCTCGTTGCTCTTCCTCCCGATCTACAAACCACAATAGGCCCGACACTAACTTGACCTCTACTTATTTAGGAACGGACGAAGTTGACTTACAATTGACCGAACGTAATTTTGTGAAAGGACGACTGCCGAATGGCAAGAATGTCTTTATTCTGTTCGATAGTGGCGCAACTAAAACTATTGTTTCTGAAAATTACGTTAAGTCATCCTCCTACCTTTCTAGCCTACCTCGGCAGAAAGTCACACCCGTCAAGTTCAAATTAGGAAACGGTGACACTCTTTTGGCTAACTCTGCTATCAAGATGCATGTTGTGATACAGAGTCATAAATTCGAAATCTCTGCTCTAGTAGTTGGAAATCTTGTGGGAGTCGATATGATTTTTGGTACCAATACGCTTTCAGATTTGAATGGTACCCTAAACTTCAGAGACAATAGGTTTAGGATTAAATCAACGAAGATTTCATTTGCCCCCACTACCAAAGTGACAATTGACCCAGGTGACTCTCGATTTGTGACTATACACGGTAGGACCCCACCCAACTTACGTAACTCTGACGCCGTACTGACTGCAAATTCATACTTAGCAAGACACTGCCCATCTACCATGATTGTCAAATTGACTAAAGGACGAACCCAAATCCTTGTGACTAACTCCACAAACAAGCCAATCCACTTGACAAAAGGTAGACCTATTGCCTTTCTTGACACTAGCAACCTCATAAACGTGACCCATGACTTACCAGTAGAAAACATACATATGACATTGAACTCGACTGACAATTCACGCATGCCTCGCCCCAACTTGAACAAGCCCCATGACAATCCAACTCGACTTGACAGTTTACGTAAGTACCCCCATCTTGATCATAGTGACCCCCTTGTTGACATGACAGAAGATCAGATTATACGTGACCATGTTGACCTGAATGGTAGCATCTTGTCTCTTGATGAGAAACATTAAATTGTTCGTGTTTTAATGGAGAATAGAGACGCATTTTCGCTATATGGTGAATTATCTAGTTGCCCGAACTTTGAAGTAGACATAGAATTGACTGACGACGATCCATTTTTCATACGACCTTACTTTGCTACCGAGACAGACAAGGTAAGAATAGAACATGAGCTAACCAAACTTGTTAAATTAGGGATCCTAGAAGTAGGACACCAATCTTACACATCACCTGTCCTCCTTCTTTCCAAAAAGAACACCCATGAAAAGAGAGTTGTTACCGATTTTCGGTATCTTAACTCTAGGATTAAACGGATTAACCACCCTTTCCCCCTACTTTCGGAAACCCTCAAACGAATTGGCAATGCGAACTCAAAAGTTCTTAGTGTTATTGATTTAAAATCGGCCTTTCATTGTATCCCCCTCTCAAAATCTGCTCAAAAATACACAGGCATTGCTTCATACCATGGCGGGAAACATTATTTTTACAAACGTTTAGCACAAGGCCTGAACGTTTCCCCCGCCATTTTTCAGGCGAAGATTGACGATATTTTAGGATCGATCCCCAATTCTAGACAATTTTGTATAGCTCACCATGACGACATCATACTATTTAGCCATGACAAGACCTCCCATAAAGCCCACTTGATAGATGTATTGCAGGCCCTCTCTGACAATGGACTTAAAGTCAGCCCTAAAAAGTGCAAGCTATTTCGCACCGATGTTGATTACATGGGCCATCGCATCACCATCAATCAGGCAGGAGAGGCATGTTTTCAACCACTTCGTGACAGGTGTGCTGCAATTCATAGCATGCCCAGACCTAAGACCCCCAGACAGGTTAGGAGACTCGTGGGAGCAGTTAATTATGTTGCCGGATTTTTCCCCAACATACAATCTGTTCTCAAACCATTACACCAACTGACCAGAAAGAAAAATAAATTTGTTTGGACTGACGACCATGAGACAGCCTTTAACAGAGTTAAAGGACTTATGACCAATCCCCCAATTCTACACATGCCCCAAAGTACAGGACGATTTTCCCTATATAGTGACACTTCAAGGACAGCTACTGGGTCGTACCTGACTCAAGTTATAAATGGACAGGAACGAATCATAGGCTATTACTCTAAGGTACTGCCCAATGCATGCCAACGATACAGTGTGACTGAGCTTGAACTTTTTGGGCTATTGATCAATGTTTCCGCCTTTAAGCACTTGCTTAAAGGATGTGAATGTAATGCTTTCGTTGATCATAGTTCTATAGTTCAGATTTTGAAATCAAAGGAAGCACCATGTACTACACGGCTGCAGAAGTTGATTTTGAAATTATCTGAGTACTCCTTCCAAATAGGTTACAAGAAGGGTACTGACCTCGTTTTGGCAGATTTTCTCTCTCGCGCGCCAGCTGGCGATCATGACGAGATTGACAGGGTTATCCCTATTTCTTATTGCTTATTCGACGAGACAGATTTTCACACCCTTAACCCAGTCCAACCCATAGATCGGACAGTAACACGGGCTTACGCTAAGAAAATGGGGATGTCTGTTCCCGACATTTTCCCCAATAGGCCCCAGACCACCACAAAGACTGACATTAGTGTGGACACACCCACAAGACCAGCTGACTCACTGCCCCCAGACAAGCCTTCCACCAACCCCCCTCGACCGACCAATCACAGACCAGCAGACCAACACACACAACCACCACGCCCATCTGACAGACCCGGTATTACCAACCCTCCCCCTACCAGACAGATGCCACGTGTCTCTAACAACCAAACAGAACCGAGACTTGTTGACAGACCGAATGAAACTAGACATAACTCAAACGACCACTACAGGGACACACCGTGTGAACTGTACACCCCATCTAAGCCACTGACTACTGAAGTAAAGAGAATCATTGCTGGACACATTCCCAAACAGCACGAACTTGATAAAATTACAGACTTAATTAGACGTATAATAATCAGGGACTACAACCTACCCATAGACATGACGAAATTAAAAACCGAACAAGAAACTTCACCGTTTTTTAAACCGGTTTATGACTTTCTTTCACATGACATTTTACCTAGTGATAAGAAAGCTGCCAAGTCTATCAAACTTAAGGCAGAAGAATATATTTTGTGCGATGGATTACTGTTTCGACTTTTCTTCACTAAAGACGACGACTTCAAATTACAGCTTGCGATACCAGAGAGCCTGACAGATACTATCATCTCCCAATACCATGACAATCTACTAAGCAACCACCAAGGTACCCAACGGACTTACTTGACCATACGACGCAATTTCTACATGCCGAATATGTTTGAACGTATCAACAACTATGTAAAAGCATGTTTACGTTGCCAGCAGTTTCGTGGCAAACTCGACAAGACAAGACCCTTTCACGCTAGAGTACCAGATTCGTACAGACCATTTGACCGCATAAGTCTCGACTTTAAGACTATGCCCACCTCCGGGACTGGGTACAAACACTTGATGGTAATTTGTGATGAGATAACTCGCTTTGTTATCTGTGCGACACTAAAGTCTCTTGATGCAGAAACTATCTGCGAGGCTCTTATTCAGAAAGTGATTTGTATTTTCGGACCACCATCTTGTTTAGTGACCGACGCAGCAGCCTCCCTCACGGGAAAACTACTGACCACTCTATGTACTGCCTTGAACATTGACCGCAAGGTAATCAGTGTAGAGAATCATGGGAGTCTACATGTTGAACGACACATTCGAACCCTCTCAAATTTCCTCAAAGTTATCCTTAATCAATTTGGCACCGATTGGGTTCGATACATTTATACTACTTCATACGCATATAATTCCTTTTCATCCCCCACCTCGGGGATCACAGCCCCTACCAACTTGTTTTCGGAAGAGACCCCCCAAATTTGACGACCTTGTCTTTCGACCCCATGTCTGGCTTATCTCACTCATATGAGGAGTATGTAGGCCACCTGAAAAGGAAATTTGATCAGATCTCTCGTACAATGCTCTCTCTACAAAGAAAACAACAGGATAAAAAAATGCTGACATTTCATATAAATTGGGAAAGGCCCCCATTTATTCTAGAGGACAATTAGTGTATTTGTATAAACCCACTTCTTCTTCTTTGACCGCCAATTCTAAGAAGATCGCAGCGGAATTGGTCGGGCCCCTAGTTATGCACGACATTTTAGATAGGACACATTATATTTTGGCAACTCTACAAGGAGAGATTCTGAGGGATGTTTTTAATTTCAATAGACTAAAGCCGTGCTTTATGAAAGCGTCTGACGAGAGGAAACACATTACACATCTTCAGAAGTTGAAAGAGGCTCTAGGCAAAAACACAGCTGCTCAAGACCAAGGGAAACCAAATACTAAAAACCATCAGTGCACTTCATCGACGAAAACGATGAAATTCTCCCGACTCTTGATGCAGAGCATGTTATGTTTTCCCAGAAATCGGACCCCTTCAATGATTCTGACTATTTGCATGTACTGACAGACAACAATGTGATAGCTGCCCCGAAACCACTGACAAAGATTGACTTGGAAAAGCAATTTGACTTGATCATGACTGCCCCTAATGACCAAAACATGACCCTTCACAGAGGGCGATTCAAGGCTGGACATTTACCAGTACAGGTTCCTCCATTTTGACAGAGTGTAGAGGTACATTCGTCAATGTCTGTTAAAGGATAGTAAGAAACAAGGGAACAGCAAGGTGAATTATGTTTGAATGTGGATAGATCGATAACTTGTAAACAATTTATATATGTGCTCTTCCCGAACATGGACATGTACATTTTTCATAGGGCGAAGCTGGATTCAGAGTATTTTCGCAAGCAGACCTCTTAAATGTAATGTAGGAAATTAATAAAGGTATAAGTCGTTTGTTAAGAAGGAACTTATCTATCATTCTTATATATTTCAATATTGTATTTAATAATTGTGCAAGATACTCAGTTGTCTCTCAGGTATCTCCTTCATATCCAGTTACACATGCACATGTGTAGGAATTGACCCCATTAGTACAGGTTCCTCCATTTTGACAGGGTCAAGAGGCACATTCGTAAATGTCTGTTAAAGGTTAGTATCAAACAAGGACAACAGCCAGGTGAAGAACTGTATTAGTGGGAATGGAGAACTGTACATGTACAATGTTCATAGAGCACAACTGGGTTCAGAGTATTTTTGCGAGCAGTCATCTTAATTATAATGAATTTAGTAAATAAACGTAGATGCAATTCGTAAACAAGGAACTCGTCTATCATTCTAAATTTTCATCTCATATTAATACTCACCTGTCTCGCAGTTATCTCCTTCATATCCAGCCACACATGCACATGTGTAAGAATTGACCCCATCAGTACAGGTTCCTCCATTTTGACAGAGTGTAGAGTTACATTCGTCAATGTCTGTTAAAGGATAGTAAGAAACAAGGAAACAGCAAGGTGAATTATTTTTGAATGTGGATAGATCGATAACTTGTAAACAATTTATATATGTGCTCTTCCTGTAACATGGACATGTACATTTTTCATAGGGCGAAGCTGGATTCAGAGTATTTTCGCAAGCAGACCTCTTAAATGTAATGTAGGAAATTAATAAAGGTAGAAGCCGTTTGTTAAGAAGGAATTTATCTATCATTCTTATATATTTCAATATTGTATTTAATAATTGTGCAAGATACTCAGTTGTCTCTCAGGTATCTCCTTCATATCCAGTTACACATGCACATGTGTAGGAATTGACCCCATTAGTACAGGTTCCTCCATTTTGACAGGGTGAAGAGGCACATTCGTAAATGTCTGTTAAAGGTTAGTATCAAACAAGGAAAACAGCAAGGTGAAGAACTTTATTAGTGTGAATGGAGAACTTGTAACACACATGTACAATGTTCATAGAGCACAACTGGGTTCAGAGTATTTTTGCGAGCAGTCATCTTAATTATAATGAATTTAGTAAATAAACGTAGATGCAATTCGTAAACAAGGAACTCGTCTATCATTCTAAATTTTCATCTCATATTAAATAATACTCACCTGTCTCGCAGTTATCTCCTTCATATCCAGCCACACATGCACATGTGTAAGAATTGACCCCATCAGTACAGGTTCCTCCATTTTGACAGAGTGTAGAGTTACATTCGTCAATGTCTGTTAAAGGATAGTAAGAAACAAGGAAACAGCAAGGTGAATTATTTTTGAATGTGGATAGATCGATAACTTGTAAACAATTTATATATGTGCTCTTCCTGTAACATGGACATGTACATTTTTCACAGGGCGAAGCTGGATTCAGAGTATTTTCGCTAGCAGACCTCTTAAATGTAATGTAGGAAATTAATAGAGGTAGAAGCCGTTTGTTAAGAAGGAATTTATCTATCATTCTTATATATTTCAATATTGTATTTAATAATTGTGCAAGATACTCAGTTGTCTCTCAGGTATCTCCTTCATATCCAGTTACACATGCACATGTGTAGGAATTGACCCCATTAGTACAGGTTCCTCCATTTTGACAGGGTGAAGAGGCACATTCGTAAATGTCTGTTAAAGGTTAGTATCAAACAAGGACAACAGCCAGGTGAAGAACTGTATTAGTGGGAATGGAGAACTTGTAACACACATGTACAATGTTCATAGAGCACAACTGGGTTCAGAGTATTTTTGCGAGCAGTCATCTCAATTATAATGAATTTAGTAAATAAACGTAGATGCAATTCGTACACAAGGAACTCGTCTATCATTCTAAATTTTAATCTCATATTAAATAATACTCACCTGTCTCGCAGTTATCTCCTTCATATCCAGCCACACATGCACATGTGTAAGAATTGACCCCATCAGTACAGGTTCCTCCATTTTGACAGTGTGTAGAGTTACATTCGTCAATGTCTGTTAAAGGATAGTAAGAAACAAGGAAACAGCAAGGTGAATTATTTTTTAATGTGGATAGATCGATAACTTATAAACAATTTATATATGTGCTCTTCCTGTAACATGGACATGTACATTTTTCATAGGGCGAAGCTGGATTCAGAGTATTTTCGCAAGCAGACCTCTTAAATGTAATGTAGGAAATTAATAAAGGTAGAAGCCGTTTGTTAAAGGGACTTAGTAACATTGTCCAAATCCTCAAAATAAATTGTTCATTCTAGCAGTTCCCTCATACCTTGTTGTATTCGTATTAACAATAAAATCATGGGACAGGTTTCGGTTTTTCAAATTTCCATTTCGTTACAAAGATATGTACGATCGAAGTATTCAGATAAGAAAAACTCCGGGCGAGTTTTTCTTCTGTGTACAAAGTGAGTGCAGTGAGTTATTGAATATCACGTTGCATTTTTGCTCATTACTTGGCCATGCAATGTCCATTTGACTTGAAATTTTCACACAATACCATGTGGACATATGAGATAAGAATAATATACATTGCATCAACCATTCATCACTTTTTGCACATGTCAACAAAGTTACTAGATCCCTTTAAGAAGGAATTTATCTATCATTCTTATATATTTCAATATTGTATTTAATAATTGTGCAAGATACTCAGTTGTCTCTCAGGTATCTCCTTCATATCCAGTTACACATGCACATGTGTAGGAATTGACCCCATTAGTACAGGTTCCTCCATTTTGACAGGGTGAAGAGGCACATTCGTAAATGTCTGTTAAAGGTTAGTATCAAACAAGGAAAACAGCAAGGTGAAGAACTTTATTAGTGTGAATGGAGAACTTGTAACACACATGTACAATGTTCATAGAGCACAACTGGGTTCAGAGTATTTTTGCGAGCAGTCATCTTAATTATAATGAATTTAGTAAATAAACGTAGATGCAATTCGTAAACAAGGAACTCGTCTATCATTCTAAATTTTCATCTCATATTAAATAATACTCACCTGTCTCGCAGTTATCTCCTTCATATCCAGCCACACATGCACATGTGTAAGAATTGACCCCATCAGTACAGGTTCCTCCATTTTGACAGAGTGTAGAGTTACATTCGTCAATGTCTGTTAAAGGATAGTAAGAAACAAGGAAACAGCAAGGTGAATTATTTTTGAATGTGGATAGATCGATAACTTGTAAACAATTTATATATGTGCTCTTCCTGTAACATGGACATGTACATTTTTCATAGGGCGAAGCTGGATTCAGAGTATTTTCGCAGGCAGACCTCTTAAATGTAATGTAGGAAATTAATAAAGGTAGAAGCCGTTTGTTAAGAAGGAATTTATCTATCATTCTTATATATTTCAATATTGTATTTAATAATTGTGCAAGATACTCAGTTGTCTATCAGGTATCTCCTTCATATCCAGTTACACATGCACATGTGTAGGAATTGACCTCATTAGTACAGGTTCCTCCATTTTGACAGGGTGAAGAGGCACATTCGTAAATGTCTGTTAAAGGTTAGTATCAAACAAGGACAACAGCCAGGTGAAGAACTTTATTAGTGTGAATGGAGAACTTGTAACACACATGTACAATGTTCATAGAGCACAACTGGGTTCAGAGTATTTTTGCGAGCAGTCATCTTAATTATAATGAATTTAGTAAATAAACGTAGATGCAATTCGTAAACAAGGAACTCGTCTATCATTCTAAATTTTAATCTCATATTAAATAATACTCACCTGTCTCGCAGTTATCTCCTTCATATCCAGCCACACATGCACATGTGTAAGAATTGACCCCATCAGTACAGGTTCCTCCATTTTGACAGAGTGTAGAGTTACATTCGTCAATGTCTGTTAAAGGATAGTAAGAAACAAGGAAAAAGCAAGGTGAATTAATTTTGAATGTGGATAGATCGATAACTTGTAAACAATTTATATATGTGCTCTTCCTGTAACATGGACATGTACATTTTTCATAGGGCGAAGCTGGATTCAGAGTATTTTCGCAAGCAGACCTCTTAAATGTAATGTAGGAAATTAATGAAGGTAGAAGCCGTTTGTTAAGAAGGAATTTATCTATCATTCTTATATATTTCAATATTGTATTTAATAATTGTGCAAGATACTCAGTTGTCTCTCAGGTATCTCCTTCATATCCAGTTACACATGCACATGTGTAGGAATTGACCCCATTAGTACAGGTTCCTCCATTTTGACAGGGTGAAGAGGCACATTCGTAAATGTCTGTTAAAGGTTAGTATCAAACAACGACAACAGCCAGGTGAAGAACTGTATTAGTGGGAATGGAGAACTTGTAACACACATGTACAATGTTTATAGAGCACAACTGGGTTCAGAGTATTTTTGCGAGCAGTCATCTCAATTATAATGAATTTAGTAAATAAACGTAGATGCAATTCGTAAACGAGGAACTCGTCTATCATTCTAAATTTTAATCTCATATTAAATAATACTCACCTGTCTCGCAGTTATCTCCTTCATATCCAGCCACACATGCACATGTGTAAGAATTGACCCCATCAGTACAGGTTCCTCCATTTTGACAGAGTGTAGAGTTACATTCGTCAATGTCTGTTAAAGGATAGTAAGAAACAAGGAAACAGCAAGGTGAATTATTTTTGAATGTGGATAGATCGATAACTTGTAAACAATTTATATATGTGCTCTTCCTGTAACATGGACATGTACATTTTTCATAGGGCGAAGCTGGATTCAGAGTATTTTCGCAGGCAGACCTCTTAAATGTAATGTAGGAAATTAATAAAGGTAGAAGCCGTTTGTTAAGAAGGAATTTATCTATCATTCTTATATATTTCAATATTGTATTTAATAATTGTGCAAGATACTCAGTTGTCTATCAGGTATCTCCTTCATATCCAGTTACACATGCACATGTGTAGGAATTGACCTCATTAGTACAGGTTCCTCCATTTTGACAGGGTGAAGAGGCACATTCGTAAATGTCTGTTAAAGGTTAGTATCAAACAAGGACAACAGCCAGGTGAAGAACTTTATTAGTGTGAATGGAGAACTTGTAACACACATGTACAATGTTCATAGAGCACAACTGGGTTCAGAGTATTTTTGCGAGCAGTCATCTTAATTATAATGAATTTAGTAAATAAACGTAGATGCAATTCGTAAACAAGGAACTCGTCTATCATTCTAAATTTTAATCTCATATTAAATAATACTCACCTGTCTCGCAGTTATCTCCTTCATATCCAGCCACACATGCACATGTGTAAGAATTGACCCCATCAGTACAGGTTCCTCCATTTTGACAGAGTGTAGAGTTACATTCGTCAATGTCTGTTAAAGGATAGTAAGAAACAAGGAAAAAGCAAGGTGAATTAATTTTGAATGTGGATAGATCGATAACTTGTAAACAATTTATATATGTGCTCTTCCTGTAACATGGACATGTACATTTTTCATAGGGCGAAGCTGGATTCAGAGTATTTTCGCAAGCAGACCTCTTAAATGTAATGTAGGAAATTAATGAAGGTAGAAGCCGTTTGTTAAGAAGGAATTTATCTATCATTCTTATATATTTCAATATTGTATTTAATAATTGTGCAAGATACTCAGTTGTCTCTCAGGTATCTCCTTCATATCCAGTTACACATGCACATGTGTAGGAATTGACCCCATTAGTACAGGTTCCTCCATTTTGACAGGGTGAAGAGGCACATTCGTAAATGTCTGTTAAAGGTTAGTATCAAACAACGACAACAGCCAGGTGAAGAACTGTATTAGTGGGAATGGAGAACTTGTAACACACATGTACAATGTTTATAGAGCACAACTGGGTTCAGAGTATTTTTGCGAGCAGTCATCTCAATTATAATGAATTTAGTAAATAAACGTAGATGCAATTCGTAAACGAGGAACTCGTCTATCATTCTAAATTTTAATCTCATATTAAATAATACTCACCTGTCTCGCAGTTATCTCCTTCATATCCAGCCACACATGCACATGTGTAAGAATTGACCCCATCAGTACAGGTTCCTCCATTTTGACAGAGTGTAGAGTTACATTCGTCAATGTCTGTTAAAGGATAGTAAGAAACAAGGAAACAGCAAGGTGAATTATTTTTTAATGTGGATAGATCGATAACTTGTAAACAATTTATATATGTGCTCTTCCTGTAACATGGACATGTACATTTTTCATAGGGCGAAGCTGGATTCAGAGTATTTTCGCAAGCAGACCTCTTAAATGTAATGTAGGAAATTAATAAAGGTAGAAGCCGTTTGTTAAGAAGGAATTTATCTATCATTCTTATATATTTCAATATTGTATTTAATAATTGTGCAAGATACTCAGTTGTCTCTCAGGTATCTCCTTCATATCCAGTTACACATGCACATGTGTAGGAATTGACCCCATTAGTACAGGTTCCTCCATTTTGACAGGGTGAAGTGGCACATTCCTAAATGTCTGTTAAAGGTTAGTATCAAACAAGGACAACAGCCAGGTGAAGAACTGTATTAGTGGGAATGGAGAACTTGTAACACACATGTACAATGTTCATAGAGCACAACTGGGTTCAGAGTATTTTTGCGAGCAGTCATCTCAATTATAATGAATTTAGTAAATAAACGTAGATGCAATTCGTAAACAAGGAATTCGTCTATCATTCTAAATTTTAATCTCATATTAAATAATACTCACCTGTCTCGCAGTTATCTCCTTCATATCCAGCCACACATGCACATGTGTAAGAATTGACCCCATCAGTACAGGTTCCTCCATTTTGACAGAGTGTAGAGTTACATTCGTCAATGTCTGTTAAAGGATAGTAAGAAACAAGGAAACAGCAAGGTGAATTATTTTTTAATGTGGATAGATCGATAACTTGTAAACAATTTATATATGTGCTCTTCCTGTAACATGGACATGTACATTTTTCATAGGGCGAAGCTGGATTCAGAGTATTTTCGCAAGCAGACCTCTTAAATGTAATGTAGGAAATTAATAAAGGTAGAAGCCGTTTGTTAAGAAGGAATTTATCTATCATTCTTATATATTTCAATATTGTATTTAATAATTGTGCAAGATACTCAGTTGTCTCTCAGGTATCTCCTTCATATCCAGTTACACATGCACATGTGTAGGAATTGACCCCATTAGTACAGGTTCCTCCATTTTGACAGGGTGAAGAGGCACATTCGTAAATGTCTGTTAAAGGTTAGTATCAAACAACGACAACAGCCAGGTAAAGAACTGTATTAGTGGGAATGGAGAACTTGTAACACACATGTACAATGTTCATAGAGCACAACTGGGTTCAGAGTATTTTTGCGAGCAGTCATCTTAATTATAATGAATTTAGTAAATAAACGTAGATGCAATTCGTAAACAAGGAACTCGTCTATCATTCTAAATTTTCATCTCATATTAAATAATACTCACCTGTCTCGCAGTTATCTCCTTCATATCCAGCCACACATGCACATGTGTAAGAATTGACCCCATCAGTACAGGTTCCTCCATTTTGACAGAGTGTAGAGTTACATTCGTCAATGTCTGTTAAAGGATAGTAAGAAACAAGGAAACAGCAAGGTGAATTATTTTTGAATGTGGATAGATCGATAACTTGTAAACAATTTATATATGTGCTCTTCCTGTAACATGGACATGTACATTTTTCATAGGGCGAAGCTGGATTCAGAGTATTTTCGCAAGCAGACCTCTTAAATGTAATGTAGGAAATTAATAAAGGTAGAAGCCGTTTGTTAAGAAGGAATTTATCTATCATTCTTATATATTTCAATATTGTATTTAATAATTGTGCAAGATACTCAGTTGTCTCTCAGGTATCTCCTTCATATCCAGTTACACATGCACATGTGTAGGAATTGACCCCATTAGTACAGGTTCCTCCATTTTGACAGGGTGAAGTGGCACATTCCTAAATGTCTGTTAAAGGTTAGTATCAAACAAGGACAACAGCCAGGTGAAGAACTGTATTAGTGTGAATGGAGAACTTGTAACACACATGTACAATGTTCATAGAGCACAACTGGGTTCAGAGTATTTTTGCGAGCAGTCATCTCAATTATAATGAATTTAGTAAATAAACGTAGATGCAATTCGTAAACAAGGAATTCGTCTATCATTCTAAATTTTAATCTCATATTAAATAATACTCACCTGTCTGGCAGTTATCTCCTTCATATCCAGCCACACATGCACATGTGTAAGAATTGACCCCATCAGTACAGGTTCCTCCATTTTGACAGAGTGTAGAGTTACATTCGTCAATGTCTGTTAAAGGATAGTAAGAAACAAGGAAACAGCAAGGTGAATTATTTTTGAATGTGGATAGATCGATAACTTGTAAACAATTTATATATGTGCTCTTCCTGTAACATGGACATGTACATTTTTCATAGGGCGAAGCTGGATTCAGAGTATTTTCGCAAGCAGACCTCTTAAATGTAATGTAGGAAATTAATAAAGGTAGAAGCCGTTTGTTAAGAAGGAATTTATCTATCATTCTTATATATTTCAATATTGTATTTAATAATTGTGCAAGATACTCAGTTGTCTCTCAGGTATCTCCTTCATATCCAGTTACACATGCACATGTGTAGGAATTGACCCCATTAGTACAGGTTCCTCCATTTTGACAGGGTGAAGAGGCACATTCGTAAATGTCTGTTAAAGGTTAGTATCAAACAAGGACAACAGCCAGGTGAAGAACTGTATTAGTGGGAATGGAGAACTTGTAACACACATGTACAATGTTCATAGAGCACAACTGGGTTCAGAGTATTTTTGCGAGCAGTCATCTCAATTATAATGAATTTAGTAAATAAACGTAGATGCAATTCGTAAACAAGGAACTCGTCTATCATTCTAAATTTTAATCTCATATTAAATAATACTCACCTGTCTCGCAGTTATCTCCTTCATATCCAGCCACACATGCACATGTGTAAGAATTGACCCCATCAGTACAGGTTCCTCCATTTTGACAGAGTGTAGAGTTACATTCGTCAATGTCTGTTAAAGGATAGTAAGAAACAAGGAAACAGCAAGGTGAATTAATTTTGAATGTGGATAGATCGATAACTTGTAAACAATTTATATATGTGCTCTTCCTGTAACATGGACATGTACATTTTTCATAGGGCGAAGCTGGATTCAGAGTATTTTCGCAAGCAGACCTCTTAAATGTAATGTAGGAAATTAATAAAGGTAGAAGCCGTTTGTTAAGAAGGAACTTATTTATCATTCTTATATATTTCAATATTGTATTTAATAATTGTGCAAGATACTCAGTTGTCTCTCAGGTATCTCCTTCATATCCAGCTACACATGCACATGTGTAGGAATTGACCCCATTAGTACAGGTTCCTCCATTTTGACAGGGTGAAGAGGCACATTCCTAAATGTCTGTTAAAGGTTAGTATCAAACAAGGACAACAGCCAGGTGAAGAACTGTATTAGTGTGAATGGAGAACTTGTAACACACATGTACAATGTTCATAGAGCACAACTGGGTTCAGAGTATTTTTGCGAGCAGTCATCTCAATTATAATGAATTTAGTAAATAAACGTAGATGCAATTCGTAAACAAGGAATTCGTCTATCATTCTAAATTTTAATCTCATATTAAATAATACTCACCTGTCTGGCAGTTATCTCCTTCATATCCAGCCACACATGCACATGTGTAAGAATTGACCCCATCAGTACAGGTTCCTCCATTTTGACAGAGTGTAGAGTTACATTCGTTAATGTCTGTTAAAGGATAGTAAGAAACAAGGAAACAGCAAGGTGAATTATTTTTGAATGTGGATAGATCGATAACTTGTAAACAATTTATATATGTGCTCTTCCTGTAACATGGACATGTACATTTTTCATAGGGCGAAGCTGGATTCAGAGTATTTTCGCAAGCAGACCTCTTAAATGTAATGTAGGAAATTAATAAAGGTAGAAGCCGTTTGTTAAGAAGGAATTTATCTATCATTCTTATATATTTCAATATTGTATTTAATAATTGTGCAAGATACTCAGTTGTCTCTCAGGTATCTCCTTCATATCCAGTTACACATGCACATGTGTAGGAATTGACCCCATTAGTACAGGTTCCTCCATTTTGACAGGGTGAAGAGGCACATTCGTAAATGTCTGTTAAAGGTTAGTATCAAACAAGGACAACAGCCAGGTGAAGAACTGTATTAGTGGGAATGGAGAACTTGTAACACACATGTACAATGTTCATAGAGCACAACTGGGTTCAGAGTATTTTTGCGAGCAGTCATCTCAATTATAATGAATTTAGTAAATAAACGTAGATGCAATTCGTAAACAAGGAACTCGTCTATCATTCTAAATTTTAATCTCATATTAAATAATACTCACCTGTCTCGCAGTTATCTCCTTCATATCCAGCCACACATGCACATGTGAAAGAATTGACCCCATCAGTACAGGTTCCTCCATTTTGACAGAGTGTAGAGTTACATTCGTCAATGTCTGTTAAAGGATAGTAAGAAACAAGGAAACAGCAAGGTGAATTAATTTTGAATGTGGATAGATCGATAACTTGTAAACAATTTATATATGTGCTCTTCCTGTAACATGGACATGTACATTTTTCATAGGGCGAAGCTGGATTCAGAGTATTTTCGCAAGCAGACCTCTTAAATGTAATGTAGGAAATTAATAAAGGTAGAAGCCGTTTGTTAAGAAGGAACTTATCTATCATTCTTATATATTTCAATATTGTATTTAATAATTGTGCAAGATACTCAGTTGTCTCTCAGGTATCTCCTTCATATCCAGTTACACATGCACATGTGTAGGAATTGACCCCATTAGTACAGGTTCCTCCATTTTGACAGGGTGAAGAGGCACATTCCTAAATGTCTGTTAAAGGTTAGTATCAAACAAGGACAACAGCCAGGTGAAGAACTGTATTAGTGGGAATGGAGAACTTGTAACACACATGTACAATGTTCATAGGGCACAACTGGGTTAAGAGTATTTCTGCGAGCAGACTTCTCAATTATAATGAATTTAGTAAATAAACGTAGATGCAATACGTAAACAAGGAACTCGTCTATCATTCTAAATTTTAATCTCATATTAAATAATACTCACCTGTCTCGCAGTTATCTCCTTCATATCCAGCCACACATGCACATGTGTAAGAATTGACCCCATCAGTACAGGTTCCTCCATTTTGACAGAGTGTAGAGTTACATTCGTCAATGTCTGTTAAAGGATAGTAAGAAACAAGGAAACAGCAAGGTGAATTATTTTTTAACGTGGATATATCGATAACTTGTAAACAATTTATATATGTGCTCTTCCTGTAACATGGACATGTACATTTTTCATAGGGCGAAGCTGGATTCAGAGTATTTTCGCAAGCAGACCTCTTAAATGTAATGTAGGAAATTAATAAAGGTAGAAGCCGTTTGTTAAGAAGGAATTTATCTATCATTCTTATATATTTCAATATTGTATTTAATAATTGTGCAAGATACTCAGTTGTCTCTCAGGTATCTCCTTCATATCCAGTTACATATGCACATGTGTAGGAATTGACCCCATTAGTACAGGTTCCTCCATTTTGACAGGGTGAAGAGGCACATTCGTAAATGTCTGTTAAAGGTTAGTATCAAACAACGACAACAGCCAGGTGAAGAACTGTATTAGTGGGAATGGAGAACTTGTAACACACATGTACAATGTGCATAGAGCACAACTGGGTTCAGAGTATTTTTGCGAGCAGTCATCTCAATTATAATGAATTTAGTAAATAAACGTAGATGCAATTCGTAAACGAGGAACTCGTCTATCATTCTAAATTTTAATCTCATATTAAATAATACTCACCTGTCTCGCAGTTATCTCCTTCATATCCAGCCACACATGCACATGTGTAAGAATTGACCCCATCAGTACAGGTTCCTCCATTTTGACAGAGTGTAGAGTTACATTCGTCAATGTCTGTTAAAGGATAGTAAGAAACAAGGAAACAGCAAGGTGAATTAATTTTGAATGTGGATAGATCGATAACTTGTAAACAATTTATATATGTGCTCTTCCTGTAACATGGACATGTACATTTTTCATAGGGCGAAGCTGGATTCAGAGTATTTTCGCAAGCAGACCTCTTAAATGTAATGTAGGAAATTAATAAAGGTAGAAGCCGTTTGTTAAGAAGGAATTTATCTATCATTCTTATATATTTCAATATTGTATTTAATAATTGTGCAAGATACTCAGTTGTCTCTCAGGTATCTCCTTCATATCCAGTTACACATGCACATGTGTAGGAATTGACCCCATTAGTACAGGTTCCTCCATTTTGACAGGGTGAAGTGGCACATTCATAAATGTCTGTTAAAGGTTAGTATCAAACAAGGACCACAGCCAGGTGAAGAACTGTATTAGTGTGAATGGAGAACTTGTAACACACATGTACAATGTTCATAGAGCACAACTGGGTTCAGAGTATTTTTGCGAGCAGTCATCTCAATTATAATGAATTTAGTAAATAAACGTAGATGCAATTCGTAAACAAGGAATTCGTCTATCATTCTAAATTTTAATCTCATATTAAATAATACTCACCTGTCTCGCAGTTATCTCCTTCATATCCAGCCACACATGCACATGTGAAAGAATTGACCCCATCAGTACAGGTTCCTCCATTTTGACAGAGTGTAGAGTTACATTCGTCAATGTCTGTTAAAGGATAGTAAGAAACAAGGAAACAGCAAGGTGAATTAATTTTGAATGTGGATAGATCGATAACTTGTAAACAATTTATATATGTGCTCTTCCTGTAACATGGACATGTACATTTTTCATAGGGCGAAGCTGGATTCAGAGTATTTTCGCAAGCAGACCTCTTAAATGTAATGTAGGAAATTAATAAAGGTAGAAGCCGTTTGTTAAGAAGGAACTTATCTATCATTCTTATATATTTCAATATTGTATTTAATAATTGTGCAAGATACTCAGTTGTCTCTCAGGTATCTCCTTCATATCCAGCTACACATGCACATGTGTAGGAATTGACCCCATTAGTACAGGTTCCTCCATTTTGACAGGGTGAAGAGGCACATTCCTAAATGTCTGTTAAAGGTTAGTATCAAACAAGGACAACAGCCAGGTGAAGAACTGTATTAGTGGGAATGGAGAACTTGTAACACACATGTACAATGTTCATAGGGCACAACTGGGTTAAGAGTATTTCTGCGAGCAGACTTCTCAATTATAATGAATTTAGTAAATAAACGTAGATGCAATACGTAAACAAGGAACTCGTCTATCATTCTAAATTTTAATCTCATATTAAATAATACTCACCTGTCTCGCAGTTATCTCCTTCATATCCAGCCACACATGCACATGTGTAAGAATTGACCCCATCAGTACAGGTTCCTCCATTTTGACAGAGTGTAGAGTTACATTCGTCAATGTCTGTTAAAGGATAGTAAGAAACAAGGAAACAGCAAGGTGAATTATTTTTTAACGTGGATATATCGATAACTTGTAAACAATTTATATATGTGCTCTTCCTGTAACATGGACATGTACATTTTTCATAGGGCGAAGCTGGATTCAGAGTATTTTCGCAAGCAGACCTCTTAAATGTAAAGTAGGAAATTAATAAAGGTAGAAGCCGTTTGTTAAGAAGGAATTTATCTATCATTCTTATATATTTCAATATTGTATTTAATAATTGTGCAAGATACTCAGTTGTCTCTCAGGTATCTCCTTCATATCCAGTTACATATGCACATGTGTAGGAATTGACCCCATTAGTACAGGTTCCTCCATTTTGACAGGGTGAAGAGGCACATTCGTAAATGTCTGTTAAAGGTTAGTATCAAACAACGACAACAGCCAGGTGAAGAACTGTATTAGTGGGAATGGAGAACTTGTAACACACATGTACAATGTGCATAGAGCACAACTGGGTTCAGAGTATTTTTGCGAGCAGTCATCTCAATTATAATGAATTTAGTAAATAAACGTAGATGCAATTCGTAAACGAGGAACTCGTCTATCATTCTAAATTTTAATCTCATATTAAATAATACTCACCTGTCTCGCAGTTATCTCCTTCATATCCAGCCACACATGCACATGTGTAAGAATTGACCCCATCAGTACAGGTTCCTCCATTTTGACAGAGTGTAGAGTTACATTCGTCAATGTCTGTTAAAGGATAGTAAGAAACAAGGAAACAGCAAGGTGAATTAATTTTGAATGTGGATAGATCGATAACTTGTAAACAATTTATATATGTGCTCTTCCTGTAACATGGACATGTACATTTTTCATAGGGCGAAGCTGGATTCAGAGTATTTTCGCAAGCAGACCTCTTAAATGTAATGTAGGAAATTAATAAAGGTAGAAGCCGTTTGTTAAGAAGGAATTTATCTATCATTCTTATATATTTCAATATTGTATTTAATAATTGTGCAAGATACTCAGTTGTCTCTCAGGTATCTCCTTCATATCCAGTTACACATGCACATGTGTAGGAATTGACCCCATTAGTACAGGTTCCTCCATTTTGACAGGGTGAAGTGGCACATTCATAAATGTCTGTTAAAGGTTAGTATCAAACAAGGACCACAGCCAGGTGAAGAACTGTATTAGTGTGAATGGAGAACTTGTAACACACATGTACAATGTTCATAGAGCACAACTGGGTTCAGAGTATTTTTGCGAGCAGTCATCTCAATTATAATGAATTTAGTAAATAAACGTAGATGCAATTCGTAAACAAGGAATTCGTCTATCATTCTAAATTTTAATCTCATATTAAATAATACTCACCTGTCTGGCAGTTATCTCCTTCATATCCAGCCACACATGCACATGTGTAAGAATTGACCCCATCAGTACAGGTTCCTCCATTTTGACAGAGTTTAGAGTTACATTCGTCAATGTCTGTTAAAGGATAGTAAGAAACAAGGAAACAGCAAGGTGAATTATTTTTGAATGTGGATAGATCGATAACTTGTAAACAATTTATATATGTGCTCTTCCTGTAACATGGACATGTACATTTTTCATAGGGCGAAGCTGGATTCAGAGTATTTTCGCAAGCAGACCTCTTAAATGTAATGTAGGAAATTAATAAAGGTAGAAGCCGTTTGTTAAGAAGGAATTTATCTATCATTCTTATATATTTCAATATTGTATTTAATAATTGTGCAAGATACTCAGTTGTCTCTCAGGTATCTCCTTCATATCCAGTTACACATGCACATGTGTAGGAATTGACCCCATTAGTACAGGTTCCTCCATTTTGACAGGGTGAAGTGGCACATTCCTAAATGTCTGTTAAAGGTTAGTATCAAACAAGGACAACAGCCAGATGAAGAACTGTATTAGTGTGAATGGAGAACTTGTAACACACATGTACAATGTTCATAGAGCACAACTGGGTTCAGAGTATTTTTGCGAGCAGTCATCTCAATTATAATGAATTTAGTAAATAAACGTAGATGCAATTCGTAAACAAGGAATTCGTCTATCATTCTAAATTTTAATCTCATATTAAATAATACTCACCTGTCTGGCAGTTATCTCCTTCATATCCAGCCACACATGCACATGTGTAAGAATTGACCCCATCAGTACAGGTTCCTCCATTTTGACAGAGTGTAGAGTTACATTCGTCAATGTCTGTTAAAGGATAGTAAGAAACAAGGAAACAGCAAGGTGAATTATTTTTGAATGTGGATAGATCGATAACTTGTAAACAATTTATATATGTGCTCTTCCTGTAACATGGACATGTACATTTTTCATAGGGCGAAGCTGGATTCAGAGTATTTTCGCAAGCAGACCTCTTAAATGTAATGTAGGAAATTAATAAAGGTAGAAGCCGTTTGTTAAGAAGGAATTTATCTATCATTCTTATATATTTCAATATTGTATTTTATAATTGTGCAAGATACTCAGTTGTCTCTCAGGTATCTCCTTCATATCCAGTTACACATGCACATGTGTAGGAATTGACCCCATTAGTACAGGTTCCTCCATTTTGACAGGGTGAAGAGGCACATTCGTAAATGTCTGTTAAAGGTTAGTATCAAACAACGACAACAGCCAGGTGAAGAACTGTATTAGTGTGAATGGAGAACTTGTAACACACATGTACAATGTTCATAGAGCACAACTGGGTTCAGAGTATTTTTGCGAGCAGTCATCTCAATTATAATGAATTTAGTAAATAAACGTAGATGCAATTCGTAAACAAGGAATTCGTCTATCATTCTAAATTTTAATCTCATATTAAATAATACTCACCTGTCTGGCAGTTATCTCCTTCATATCCAGCCACACATGCACATGTGTAAGAATTGACCCCATCAGTACAGGTTCCTCCATTTTGACAGAGTGTAGAGTTACATTCGTCAATGTCTGTTAAAGGATAGTAAGAAACAAGGAAACAGCAAGGTGAATTATTTTTGAATGTGGATAGATCGATAACTTGTAAACAATTTATATATGTGCTCTTCCTGTAACATGGACATGTACATTTTTCATAGGGCGAAGCTGGATTCAGAGTATTTTCGCAAGCAGACCTCTTAAATGTAATGTAGGAAATTAATAAAGGTAGAAGCCGTTTGTTAAGAAGGAATTTATCTATCATTCTTATATATTTCAATATTGTATTTAATAATTGTGCAAGATACTCAGTTGTCTCTCAGGTATCTCCTTCATATCCAGTTACATATGCACATGTGTAGGAATTGACCCCATTAGTACAGGTTCCTCCATTTTGACAGGGTGAAGAGGCACATTCGTAAATGTCTGTTAAAGGTTAGTATCAAACAACGACAACAGCCAGGTGAAGAACTGTATTAGTGGGAATGGAGAACTTGTAACACACATGTACAATGTGCATAGAGCACAACTGGGTTCAGAGTATTTTTGCGAGCAGGCATCTCAATTATAATGTATTTAGTAAATAAACGTAGATGCAATTCGTAAACGAGGAACTCGTCTATCATTCTAAATTTTAATCTCATATTAAATAATACTCACCTGTCTCGCAGTTATCTCCTTCATATCCAGCCACACATGCACATGTGTAAGAATTGACCCCATCAGTACAGGTTCCTCCATTTTGACAGAGTGTAGAGTTACATTCGTCAATGTCTGTTAAAGGATAGTAAGAAACAAGGAAACAGCAAGGTGAATTAATTTTGAATGTGGATAGATCGATAACTTGTAAACAATTTATATATGTGCTCTTCCTGTAACATGGACATGTACATTTTTCATAGGGCGAAGCTGGATTCAGAGTATTTTCGCAAGCAGACCTCTTAAATGTAATGTAGGAAATTAATAAAGGTAGAAGCCGTTTGTTAAGAAGGAATTTATCTATCATTCTTATATATTTCAATATTGTATTTAATAATTGTGCAAGATACTCAGTTGTCTCTCAGGTATCTCCTTCATATCCAGTTACACATGCACATGTGTAGGAATTGACCCCATTAGTACAGGTTCCTCCATTTTGACAGGGTGAAGTGGCACATTCCTAAATGTCTGTTAAAGGTTAGTATCAAACAAGGACAACAGCCAGGTGAAGAACTGTATTAGTGTGAATGGAGAACTTGTAACACACATGTACAATGTTCATAGAGCACAACTGGGTTCAGAGTATTTTTGCGAGCAGTCATCTCAATTATAATGAATTTAGTAAATAAACGTAGATGCAATTCGTAAACAAGGAATTCGTCTATCATTCTAAATTTTAATCTCATATTAAATAATACTCACCTGTCTGGCAGTTATCTCCTTCATATCCAGCCACACATGCACATGTGTAAGAATTGACCCCATCAGTACAGGTTCCTCCATTTTGACAGAGTGTAGAGTTACATTCGTCAATGTCTGTTAAAGGATAGTAAGAAACAAGGAAACAGCAAGGTTAATTATTTTTGAATGTGGATAGATCGATAACTTGTAAACAATTTATATATGTACTCTTCCTGTAACATGGACATGTACATTTTTCATAGGGCGAAGCTGGATTCAGAGTATTTTCGCAAGCAGACCTCTTAAATGTAATGTAGGAAATTAATAAAGGTAGAAGCCGTTTGTTAAGAAGGAATTTATCTATCATTCTTATATATTTCAATATTGTATTTAATAATTGTGCAAGATACTCAGTTGTCTCTCAGGTATCTCCTTCATATCCAGTTACACATGCACATGTGTAGGAATTGACCCCATTAGTACAGGTTCCTCCATTTTGACAGGGTGAAGAGGCACATTCGTAAATGTCTGTTAAAGGTTAATATCAAACAAGGACAACAGCCAGGTGAAGAACTGTATTAGTGGGAATGGAGAACTTGTAACACACATGTACAATGTTCATAGAGCACAACTGGGTTCAGAGTATTTTTGCGAGCAGTCATCTCAATTATAATGAATTTAGTAAATAAACGTAGATGCAATTCGTAAACAAGGAACTCGTCTATCATTCTAAATTTTAATCTCATATTAAATAATACTCACCTGTCTCGCAGTTATCTCCTTCATATCCAGCCACACATGCACATGTGTAAGAATTGACCCCATCAGTACAGGTTCCTCCATTTTGACAGAGTGTAGAGTTACATTCGTCAATGTCTGTTAAAGGATAGTAAGAAACAAGGAAACAGCAAGGTGAATTAATTTTGAATGTGGATAGACCGATAACTTGTAAACAATTTATATATGTGCTCTTCCTGTAACATGGACATGTACATTTTTCATAGGGCGAAGCTGGATTCAGAGTATTTTCGCAAGCAGACCTCTTAAATGTAATGTAGGAAATTAATAAAGGTAGAAGCCGTTTGTTAAGAAGGAACTTATCTATAATTCTTATATATTTCAATATTGTATTTAATAATTGTGCAAGATACTCAGTTGTCTCTCAGGTATCTCCTTCATATCCAGTTACACATGCACATGTGTAGGAATTGACCCCATTAGTACAGGTTCCTCCATTTTGACAGGGTGAAGAGGCACATTCCTAAATGTCTGTTAAAGGTTAATATCAAACAAGGACAACAGCCAGGTGAAGAACTGTATTAGTGGGAATGGAGAACTTGTAACACACATGTACAATGTTGATAGGGTACAACTGGGTTCAGAGTATTTCTGCGAGCAGTCATCTCAATTATAATGAATTTAGTAAATAAACGTAGATGCAATTCGTAAACAAGGAACTCGTCTATCATTCTAAATTTTAATCTCATATTAAATAATACTCACCTGTCTCGCAGTTATCTCCTTCATATCCAGCCACACATGCACATGTGTAAGAATTGACCCCATCAGTACAGGTTCCTCCATTTTGACAGAGTGTAGAGTTACATTCGTCAATGTCTGTTAAAGGATAGTAAGAAACAAGGAAACAGCAAGGTGAATTATTTTTTAATGTGGATAGATCGATAACTTGTAAACAATTTATATATGTGCTCTTCCTGTAACATGGACATGTACATTTTTCATAGGGCGAAGCTGGATTCAGAGTATTTTCGCAAGCAGACCTCTTAAATGTAATGTAGGAAATTAATAAAGGTAGAAGCCGTTTGTTAAGAAGGAATTTATATATCAATCTTATATATTTCAATATTGTATTTAATAATTGTGCAAGATACTCAGTTGTCTCTCAGGTATCTCCTTCATATCCAGTTACACATGCACATGTGTAGGAATTGACCCCATTAGTACAGGTTCCTCCATTTTGACAGGGTGAAGAGGCACATTCGTAAATGTCTGTTAAAGGTTAGTATCAAACAACGACAACAGCCAGGTGAAGAACTGTATTAGTGGGAATGGAGAACTTGTAACACACATGTACAATGTTCATAGAGCACAACTGGGTTCAGAGTATTTTTGCGAGCAGTCATCTCAATTATATTGAATTTAGTAAATAAACGTAGATGCAATTCGTAAACAAGGAACTCGTCTATCATTCTAAATTTTAATCTCATATTAAAATTAAATAATACTCACCTGTCTCGCAGTTATCTCCTTCATATCCAGCCACACATGCACATGTGTAAGAATTGACCCCATCAGTACAGGTTCCTCCATTTTGACAGAGTGTAGAGTTACATTCGTCAATGTCTGTTAAAGGATAGTAAGAAACAAGGAAACAGCAAGGTGAATTAATTTTGAATGTGGATAGACCGATAACTTGTAAACAATTTATATATGTGCTCTTCCTGTAACATGGACATGTACATTTTTCATAGGGCGAAGCTGGATTCAGAGTATTTTTGCAAGCAGACCTCTTAAATGTAATGTAGGAAATTAATAAAGGTAGAAGCCGTTTGTTAAGAAGGAACTTATCTATAATTCTTATATATTTCAATATTGTATTTCATAATTGTGCAAGATACTCAGTTGTCTCTCAGGTATCTCCTTCATATCCAGTTACACATGCACATGTGTAGGAATTGACCCCATTAGTACAGGTTCCTCCATTTTGACAGGGTGAAGAGGCACATTCGTAAATGTCTGTTAAAGGTTAGTATCAAACAACGACAACAGCCAGGTGAAGAACTGTATTAGTGGGAATGGAGAACTTGTAACACACATGTACAATGTTCATAGAGCACAACTGGGTTCAGAGTATTTTTGCGAGCAGTCATCTCAATTATAATGAATTTAGTAAATAAACGTAGATGCAATTCGTAAACAAGGAACTCGTCTATCATTCTAAATTTTAATCTCATATTAAATAATACTCACCTGTCTGGCAGTTATCTCCTTCATATCCAGCCACACATGCACATGTGTAAGAATTGACCCCATCAGTACAGGTTCCTCCATTTTGACAGAGTGTAGAGTTACATTCGTCAATGTCTGTTAAAGGATAGTAAGAAACAAGGAAACAGCAAGGTGAATTATTTTTGAATGTGGATAGATCGATAACTTGTAAACAATTTATATATGTGCTCTTCCTGTAACATGGACATGTACATTTTTCATAGGGCGAAGCTGGATTCAGAGTATTTTCGCAAGCAGACCTCTTAAATGTAATGTAGGAAATTAATAAAGGTAGAAGCCGTTTGTTAAGAAGGAATTTATCTATCATTCTTATATATTTCAATATTGTATTTAATAATTGTGCAAGATACTCAGTTGTCTCTCAGGTATCTCCTTCATATCCAGTTACACATGCACATGTGTAGGAATTGACCCCATTAGTACAGGTTCCTCCATTTTGACAGGGTGAAGAGGCACATTCGTAAATGTCTGTTAAAGGTTAATATCAAACAAGGACAACAGCCAGGTGAAGAACTGTATTAGTGGGAATGGAGAACTTGTAACACACATGTACAATGTTCATAGAGCACAACTGGGTTCAGAGTATTTTTGCGAGCAGTCATCTCAATTATAATGAATTTAGTAAATAAACGTAGATGCAATTCGTAAACAAGGAACTCGTCTATCATTCTAAATTTTAATCTCATATTAAATAATACTCACCTGTCTCGCAGTTATCTCCTTCATATCCAGCCACACATGCACATGTGTAAGAATTGACCCCATCAGTACAGGTTCCTCCATTTTGACAGAGTGTAGAGTTACATTCGTCAATGTCTGTTAAAGGATAGTAAGAAACAAGGAAACAGCAAGGTGAATTAATTTTGAATGTGGATAGACCGATAACTTGTAAACAATTTATATATGTGCTCTTCCTGTAACATGGACATGTACATTTTTCATAGGGCGAAGCTGGATTCAGAGTATTTTCGCAAGCAGACCTCTTAAATGTAATGTAGGAAATTAATAAAGGTAGAAGCCGTTTGTTAAGAAGGAACTTATCTATAATTCTTATATATTTCAATATTGTATTTAATAATTGTGCAAGATACTCAGTTGTCTCTCAGGTATCTCCTTCATATCCAGCTACACATGCACATGTGTAGGAATTGACCCCATTAGTACATGTTCCTCCATTTTGACAGGGTGAAGAGGCACATTCCTAAATGTCTGTTAAAGGTTAGTATCAAACAAGGACAACAGCCAGGTGAAGAACTGTATTAGTGGGAATGGAGAACTTGTAACACACATGTACAATGTTCATAGGGCACAACTGGGTTCAGAGTATTTCTGCGAGCAGTCATCTCAATTATAATGAATTTAGTAAATAAACGTAGATGCAATTCGTAAACAAGGAACTCGTCTATCATTCTAAATTTTAATCTCATATTAAATAATACTCACCTGTCTCGCAGTTATCTCCTTCATATCCAGCCACACATGCACATGTGTAAGAATTGACCCCATCAGTACAGGTTCCTCCATTTTGACAGAGTGTAGAGTTACATTCGTCAATGTCTGTTAAAGGATAGTAAGAAACAAGGAAACAGCAAGGTGAATTATTTTTTAATGTGGATAGATCGATAACTTGTAAACAATTTATATATGTGCTCTTCCTGTAACATGGACATGTACATTTTTCATAGGGCGAAGCTGGATTCAGAGTATTTTCGCAAGCAGACCTCTTAAATGTAATGTAGCAAATTAATAAAGGTAGAAGCCGTTTGTTAAGAAGGAATTTATCTATCAATCTTATATATTTCAATATTGTATTTAATAATTGTGCAAGATACTCAGTTGTCTCTCAGGTATCTCCTTCATATCCAGTTACACATGCACATGTGTAGGAATTGACCCCATTAGTACAGGTTCCTCCATTTTGACAGGGTGAAGAGGCACATTCGTAAATGTCTGTTAAAGGTTAGTATCAAACAACGACAACAGCCAGGTGAAGAACTGTATTAGTGGGAATGGAGAACTTGTAACACACATGTACAATGTTCATAGAGCACAACTGGGTTCAGAGTATTTTTGCGAGCAGTCATCTCAATTATAATGAATTTAGTAAATAAACGTAGATGCAATTCGTAAACAAGGAATTCGTCTATCATTCTAAATTTTAATCTCATATTAAATAATACTCACCTGTCTGGCAGTTATCTCCTTCATATCCAGCCACACATGCACATGTGTAAGAATTGACCCCATCAGTACAGGTTCCTCCATTTTGACAGAGTGTAGAGTTACATTCGTCAATGTCTGTTAAAGGATAGTAAGAAACAAGGAAACAGCAAGGTTAATTATTTTTGAATGTGGATAGATCGATAACTTGTAAACAATTTATATATGTACTCTTCCTGTAACATGGACATGTACATTTTTCATAGGGCGAAGCTGGATTCAGAGTATTTTCGCAAGCAGACCTCTTAAATGTAATGTAGGAAATTAATAAAGGTAGAAGCCGTTTGTTAAGAAGGAATTTATCTATCATTCTTATATATTTCAATATTGTATTTAATAATTGTGCAAGATACTCAGTTGTCTCTCAGGTATCTCCTTCATATCCAGTTACACATGCACATGTGTAGGAATTGACCCCATTAGTACAGGTTCCTCCATTTTGACAGGGTGAAGAGGCACATTCGTAAATGTCTGTTAAAGGTTAATATCAAACAAGGACAACAGCCAGGTGAAGAACTGTATTAGTGGGAATGGAGAACTTGTAACACACATGTACAATGTTGATAGGGTACAACTGGGTTCAGAGTATTTCTGCGAGCAGTCATCTCAATTATAATGAATTTAGTAAATAAACGTAGATGCAATTCGTAAACAAGGAACTCGTCTATCATTCTAAATTTTAATCTCATATTAAATAATACTCACCTGTCTCGCAGTTATCTCCTTCATATCCAGCCACACATGCACATGTGTAAGAATTGACCCCATCAGTACAGGTTCCTCCATTTTGACAGAGTGTAGAGTTACATTCGTCAATGTCTGTTAAAGGATAGTAAGAAACAAGGAAACAGCAAGGTGAATTATTTTTTAATGTGGATAGATCGATAACTTGTAAACAATTTATATATGTGCTCTTCCTGTAACATGGACATGTACATTTTTCATAGGGCGAAGCTGGATTCAGAGTATTTTCGCAAGCAGACCTCTTAAATGTAATGTAGGAAATTAATAAAGGTAGAAGCCGTTTGTTAAGAAGGAATTTATATATCAATCTTATATATTTCAATATTGTATTTAATAATTGTGCAAGATACTCAGTTGTCTCTCAGGTATCTCCTTCATATCCAGTTACACATGCACATGTGTAGGAATTGACCCCATTAGTACAGGTTCCTCCATTTTGACAGGGTGAAGAGGCACATTCGTAAATGTCTGTTAAAGGTTAGTATCAAACAACGACAACAGCCAGGTGAAGAACTGTATTAGTGGGAATGGAGAACTTGTAACACACATGTACAATGTTCATAGAGCACAACTGGGTTCAGAGTATTTTTGCGAGCAGTCATCTCAATTATATTGAATTTAGTAAATAAACGTAGATGCAATTCGTAAACAAGGAACTCGTCTATCATTCTAAATTTTAATCTCATATTAAAATTAAATAATACTCACCTGTCTCGCAGTTATCTCCTTCATATCCAGCCACACATGCACATGTGTAAGAATTGACCCCATCAGTACAGGTTCCTCCATTTTGACAGAGTGTAGAGTTACATTCGTCAATGTCTGTTAAAGGATAGTAAGAAACAAGGAAACAGCAAGGTGAATTAATTTTGAATGTGGATAGACCGATAACTTGTAAACAATTTATATATGTGCTCTTCCTGTAACATGGACATGTACATTTTTCATAGGGCGAAGCTGGATTCAGAGTATTTTTGCAAGCAGACCTCTTAAATGTAATGTAGGAAATTAATAAAGGTAGAAGCCGTTTGTTAAGAAGGAACTTATCTATAATTCTTATATATTTCAATATTGTATTTCATAATTGTGCAAGATACTCAGTTGTCTCTCAGGTATCTCCTTCATATCCAGTTACACATGCACATGTGTAGGAATTGACCCCATTAGTACAGGTTCCTCCATTTTGACAGGGTGAAGAGGCACATTCGTAAATGTCTGTTAAAGGTTAGTATCAAACAACGACAACAGCCAGGTGAAGAACTGTATTAGTGGGAATGGAGAACTTGTAACACACATGTACAATGTTCATAGAGCACAACTGGGTTCAGAGTATTTTTGCGAGCAGTCATCTCAATTATAATGAATTTAGTAAATAAACGTAGATGCAATTCGTAAACAAGGAACTCGTCTATCATTCTAAATTTTAATCTCATATTAAATAATACTCACCTGTCTGGCAGTTATCTCCTTCATATCCAGCCACACATGCACATGTGTAAGAATTGACCCCATCAGTACAGGTTCCTCCATTTTGACAGAGTGTAGAGTTACATTCGTCAATGTCTGTTAAAGGATAGTAAGAAACAAGGAAACAGCAAGGTGAATTATTTTTGAATGTGGATAGATCGATAACTTGTAAACAATTTATATATGTGCTCTTCCTGTAACATGGACATGTACATTTTTCATAGGGCGAAGCTGGATTCAGAGTATTTTCGCAAGCAGACCTCTTAAATGTAATGTAGGAAATTAATAAAGGTAGAAGCCGTTTGTTAAGAAGGAATTTATCTATCATTCTTATATATTTCAATATTGTATTTAATAATTGTGCAAGATACTCAGTTGTCTCTCAGGTATCTCCTTCATATCCAGTTACACATGCACATGTGTAGGAATTGACCCCATTAGTACAGGTTCCTCCATTTTGACAGGGTGAAGTGGCACATTCCTAAATGTCTGTTAAAGGTTAGTATCAAACAAGGACAACAGCCAGGTGAAGAACTGTATTAGTGTGAATGGAGAACTTGTAACACACATGTACAATGTTCATAGAGCACAACTGGGTTCAGAGTATTTTTGCGAGCAGTCATCTCAATTATAATGAATTTAGTAAATAAACGTAGATGCAATTCGTAAACAAGGAATTCGTCTATCATTCTAAATTTTAATCTCATATTAAATAATACTCACCTGTCTGGCAGTTATCTCCTTCATATCCAGCCACACATGCACATGTGTAAGAATTGACCCCATCAGTACAGGTTCCTCCATTTTGACAGAGTGTAGAGTTACATTCGTCAATGTCTGTTAAAGGATAGTAAGAAACAAGGAAACAGCAAGGTGAATTATTTTTGAATGTGGATAGATCGATAACTTGTAAACAATTTATATATGTGCTCTTCCTGTAACATGGACATGTACATTTTTCATAGGGCGAAGCTGGATTCAGAGTATTTTCGCAAGCAGACCTCTTAAATGTAATGTAGGAAATTAATAAAGGTAGAAGCCGTTTGTTAAGAAGGAATTTATCTATCATTCTTATATATTTCAATATTGTATTTAATAATTGTGCAAGATACTCAGTTGTCTCTCAGGTATCTCCTACATATCCAGTTACACATGCACATGTGTAGGAATTGACCCCATTAGTACAGGTTCCTCCATTTTGACAGGGTGAAGAGGCACATTCGTAAATGTCTGTTAAAGGTTAATATCAAACAAGGACAACAGCCAGGTGAAGAACTGTATTAGTGGGAATGGAGAACTTGTAACACACATGTACAATGTTCATAGAGCACAACTGGGTTCAGAGTATTTTTGCGAGCAGTCATCTCAATTATAATGAATTTAGTAAATAAACGTAGATGCAATTCGTAAACAAGGAACTCGTCTATCATTCTAAATTTTAATCTCATATTAAATAATACTCACCTGTCTCGCAGTTATCTCCTTCATATCCAGCCACACATGCACATGTGTAAGAATTGACCCCATCAGTACAGGTTCCTCCATTTTGACAGAGTGTAGAGTTACATTCGTCAATGTCTGTTAAAGGATAGTAAGAAACAAGGAAACAGCAAGGTGAATTAATTTTGAATGTGGATAGACCGATAACTTGTAAACAATTTATATATGTGCTCTTCCTGTAACATGGACATGTACATTTTTCATAGGGCGAAGCTGGATTCAGAGTATTTTCGCAAGCAGACCTCTTAAATGTAATGTAGGAAATTAATAAAGGTAGAAGCCGTTTGTTAAGAAGGAACTTATCTATAATTCTTATATATTTCAATATTGTATTTAATAATTGTGCAAGATACTCAGTTGTCTCTCAGGTATCTCCTTCATATCCAGCTACACATGCACATGTGTAGGAATTGACCCCATTAGTACATGTTCCTCCATTTTGACAGGGTGAAGAGGCACATTCCTAAATGTCTGTTAAAGGTTAGTATCAAACAAGGACAACAGCCAGGTGAAGAACTGTATTAGTGGGAATGGAGAACTTGTAACACACATGTACAATGTTCATAGGGCACAACTGGGTTCAGAGTATTTCTGCGAGCAGTCATCTCAATTATAATGAATTTAGTAAATAAACGTAGATGCAATTCGTAAACAAGGAACTCGTCTATCATTCTAAATTTTAATCTCATATTAAATAATACTCACCTGTCTCGCAGTTATCTCCTTCATATCCAGCCACACATGCACATGTGTAAGAATTGACCCCATCAGTACAGGTTCCTCCATTTTGACAGAGTGTAGAGTTACATTCGTCAATGTCTGTTAAAGGATAGTAAGAAACAAGGAAACAGCAAGGTGAATTATTTTTTAATGTGGATAGATCGATAACTTGTAAACAATTTATATATGTGCTCTTCCTGTAACATGGACATGTACATTTTTCATAGGGCGAAGCTGGATTCAGAGTATTTTCGCAAGCAGACCTCTTAAATGTAATGTAGCAAATTAATAAAGGTAGAAGCCGTTTGTTAAGAAGGAATTTATCTATCAATCTTATATATTTCAATATTGTATTTAATAATTGTGCAAGATACTCAGTTGTCTCTCAGGTATCTCCTTCATATCCAGTTACACATGCACATGTGTAGGAATTGACCCCATTAGTACAGGTTCCTCCATTTTGACAGGGTGAAGAGGCACATTCGTAAATGTCTGTTAAAGGTTAGTATCAAACAACGACAACAGCCAGGTGAAGAACTGTATTAGTGGGAATGGAGAACTTGTAACACACATGTACAATGTTCATAGAGCACAACTGGGTTCAGAGTATTTTTGCGAGCAGTCATCTCAATTATATTGAATTTAGTAAATAAACGTAGATGCAATTCGTAAACAAGGAACTCGTCTATCATTCTAAATTTTAATCTCATATTAAATAATACTCACCTGTCTGGCAGTTATCTCCTTCATATCCAGCCACACATGCACATGTGTAAGAATTGACCCCATCAGTACAGGTTCCTCCATTTTGACAGAGTGTAGAGTTACATTCGTCAATGTCTGTTAAAGGATAGCAAGAAACAAGGAAACAGCAAGGTGAATTATTTTTTAATGTGGATAGATCGATAACTTGTAAACAATTTATATATGTGCTCTTCCTGTAACATGGACATGTACATTTTTCATAGGGCGAAGCTGGATTCAGAGTATTTTCGCAAGCAGACCTCTTAAATGTAATGTAGGAAATTAATAAAGGTAGAAGCCGTTTGTTAAGAAGGAATTTATCTATCATTCTTATATATTTCAATATTGTATTTAATAATTGTGCAAGATACTCAGTTGTCTCTCAGGTATCTCCTTCATATCCAGTTACACATGCACATGTGTAGGAATTGACCCCATTAGTACAGGGTTCCTCCATTTTGACAGGGTGAAGAGGCACATTCCTAAATGTCTGTTAAAGGTTAGTATCAAACAAGGACAACAGCCAGGTGAAGAACTGTATTAGTGGGAATGGAGAACTTGTAACACACATGTACAATGTTCATAGAGCACAACTGGGTTCAGAGTATTTTTGCGAGCAGTCATCTCAATTATAATGAATTTAGTAAATAAACGTAGATGCAATTCGTAAACAAGGAACTCGTCTATCATTCTAAATTTTAATCTCATATTAAATAATACTCACCTGTCTCGCAGTTATCTCCTTCATATCCAGCCACACATGCACATGTGTAAGAATTGACCCCATCAGTACAGGTTCCTCCATTTTGACAGAGTGTAGAGTTACATTCGTCAATGTCTGTTAAAGGATAGTAAGAAACAAGGAAACAGCAAGGTGAATTATTTTTTAATGTGGATAGATCGATAACTTGTAAACAATTTATATATGTGCTCTTCCTGTAACATGGACATGTACATTTTTCATAGGGCGAAGCTGGATTCAGAGTATTTTCGCAAGCAGACCTCTTAAATGTAATGTAGGAAATTAATAAAGGTAGAAGCCGTTTGTTAAGAAGGAATTTATCTATCATTCTTATATATTTCAATATTGTATTTAATAATTGTGCAAGATACTCAGTTGTCTCTCAGGTATCTCCTTCATATCCAGTTACAAATGCACATGTGTAGGAATTGACCCCATTAGTACAGGTTCCTCCATTTTGACAGGGTGAAGAGGCACATTCGTAAATGTCTGTTAAAGGTTAGTATCAAACAACGACATCAGCCAGGTGAAGAACTGTATTAGTGGGAATGGAGAACTTGTAACACACATGTACAATGTTCATAGAGCACAACTGGGTTCAGAGTATTTTTGCGAGCAGTCATCTCAATTATAATGAATTTAGTAAATAAACGTAGATGCAATTCGTAAACAAGGAACTCGTCTATCATTCTAAATATTAATCTCATATTAAATAATACTCACCTGTCTCGCAGTTATCTCCTTCATATCCAGCCACACATGCACATGTGTAAGAATTGACCCCATCAGTACAGGTTCCTCCATTTTGACAGAGTGTAGAGTTACATTCGTCAATGTCTGTTAAAGGATAGCAAGAAACAAGGAAACAGCAAGGTGAATTATTTTTTAATGTGGATAGATCGATAACTTGTAAACAATTTATATATGTGCTCTTCCTGTAACATGGACATGTACATTTTTCATAGGGCGAAGCTGGATTCAGAGTATTTTCGCAAGCAGACCTCTTAAATGTAATGTAGGAAATTAATAAAGGTAGAAGCCGTTTGTTAAGAAGGAATTTATCTATCATTCTTATATATTTCAATATTGTATTTAATAATTGTGCAAGATACTCAGTTGTCTCTCAGGTATCTCCTTCATATCCAGTTACACATGCACATGTGTAAGAATTGACCCCATTAGTACAGGTTCCTCCATTTTGACAGGGTGAAGTGGCACATTCCTAAATGTCTGTTAAAGGTTAGTATCAAACAAGGACAACAGCCAGGTGAAGAACTGTATTAGTGTGAATGGAGAACTTGTAACACACATGTACAATGTTCATAGAGCACAACTGGGTTCAGAGTATTTTTGCGAGCAGTCATCTCAATTATAATGAATTTAGTAAATAAACGTAGATGCAATTCGTAAACAAGGAACTCGTCTATCATTCTAAATTTTAATCTCATATTAAATAATACTCACCTGTCTGGCAGTTATCTCCTTCATATCCAGCCACACATGCACATGTGTAAGAATTGACCCCATCAGTACAGGTTCCTCCATTTTGACAGAGTGTAGAGTTACATTCGTCAATGTCTGTTAAAGGATAGTAAGAAACAAGGAAACAGCAAGGTGAATTATTTTTGAATGTGGATAGATCGATAACTTGTAAACAATTGATATATGTGCTCTTCCTGTAACATGGACATGTACATTTTTCATAGGGCGAAGCTGGATTCAGAGTATTTTCGCAAGCAGACCTCTTAAATGTAATGTAGGAAATTAATAAAGGTAGAAGCCGTTTGTTAAGAAGGAATTTATCTATCATTCTTATATATTTCAATATTGTATTTAATAATTGTGCAAGATACTCAGTTGTCTCTCAGGTATCTCCTTCATATCCAGTTACACATGCACATGTGTAGGAATTGACCCCATTAGTACAGGGTTCCTCCATTTTGACAGGGTGAAGAGGCACATTCCTAAATGTCTGTTAAAGGTTAGTATCAAACAAGGACAACAGCCAGGTGAAGAACTGTATTAGTGGGAATGGAGAACTTGTAACACACATGTACAATGTTCATAGAGCACAACTGGGTTCAGAGTATTTTTGCGAGCAGTCATCTCAATTATAATGAATTTAGTAAATAAACGTAGATGCAATTCGTAAACAAGGAACTCGTCTATCATTCTAAATTTTAATCTCATATTAAATAATACTCACCTGTCTCGCAGTTATCTCCTTCATATCCAGCCACACATGCACATGTGTAAGAATTGACCCCATCAGTACAGGTTCCTCCATTTTGACAGAGTGTAGAGTTACATTCGTCAATGTCTGTTAAAGGATAGTAAGAAACAAGGAAACAGCAAGGTGAATTATTTTTTAATGTGGATAGATCGATAACTTGTAAACAATTTATATATGTGCTCTTCCTGTAACATGGACATGTACATATTTCATAGGGCGAAGCTGGATTCAGAGTATTTTCGCAAGCAGACCTCTTAAATGTAATGTAGGAAATTAATAAAGGTAGAAGCCGTTTGTTAAGAAGGAATTTATCTATCATTCTTATATATTTCAATATTGTATTTAATAATTGTGCAAGATACTCAGTTGTCTCTCAGGTATCTCCTTCATATCCAGTTACACATGCACATGTGTAGGAATTGACCCCATTAGTACAGGTTCCTCCATTTTGACAGGGTGAAGAGGCACATTCGTAAATGTCTGTTAAAGGTTAGTATCAAACAACGACATCAGCCAGGTGAAGAACTGTATTAGTGGGAATGGAGAACTTGTAACACACATGTACAATGTTCATAGAGCACAACTGGGTTCAGAGTATTTTTGCGAGCAGTCATCTCAATTATAATGAATTTAGTAAATAAACGTAGATGCAATTCGTAAACAAGGAACTCGTCTATCATTCTAAATTTTAATCTCATATTAAATAATACTCACCTGTCTCGCAGTTATCTCCTTCATATCCAGGCACACATGCACATGTGTAAGAATTGACCCCATCAGTACAGGTTCCTCCATTTTGACAGAGTGTAGAGTTACATTCGTCAATGTCTGTTAAAGGATAGCAAGAAACAAGGAAACAGCAAGGTGAATTATTTTTTAATGTGGATAGATCGATAACTTGTAAACAATTTATATATGTGCTCTTCCTGTAACATGGACATGTACATTTTTCATAGGGCGAAGCTGGATTCAGAGTATTTTCGCAAGCAGACCTCTTAAATGTAATGTAGGAAATTAATAAAGGTAGAAGCCGTTTGTTAAGAAGGAACTTATCTATCATTCTTATATATTTCAATATTGTATTTAATAATTGTGCAAGATACTCAGTTGTCTCTCAGGTATCTCCTTCATATCCAGCTACACATGCACATGTGTAGGAATTGACCCCATTAGTACAGGTTCCTCCATTTTGACAGGGTGAAGAGGCACATTCCTAAATGTCTGTTAAAGGTTAGTATCAAACAAGGACAACAGCCAGGTGAAGACCTGTATTAGTGGGAATGGAGAACTTGTAACACACATGTACAATGTTCATAGAGCACAACTGGGTTCAGAGTATTTTTGCGAGCAGTCATCTCAATTATAATGAATTTAGTAAATAAACGTAGATGCAATTCGTAAACAAGGAACTCGTCTATCATTCTAAATTTTAATCTCATATTAAATAATACTCACCTGTCTCGCAGTTATCTCCTTCATATCCAGCCACACATGCACATGTGTAAGAACTGACCCCATCAGTACAGGTTCCTCCATTTTGACAGAGTGTAGAGTTACATTCGTCAATGTCTGTTAAAGGATAGTAAGAAACAAGGAAACAGCAAGGTGAATTATTTTTTAATGTGGATAGATCGATAACTTGTAAACAATTTATATATGTGCTCTTCCTGTAACATGGACATGTACATTTTTCATAGGGCGAAGCTGGATTCAGAGTATTTTCGCAAGCAGACCTCTTAAATGTAATGTAGGAAATTAATAAAGGTAGAAGCCGTTTGTTAAGAAGGAATTTATCTATCATTCTTATATATTTCAATATTGTATTTAATAATTGTGCAAGATACTCAGTTGTCTCTCAGGTATCTCCTTCATATCCAGTTACACATGCACATGTGTAGGAATTGACCCCATTAGTACAGGTTCCTCCATTTTGACAGGGTGAAGAGGCACATTCGTAAATGTCTGTTAAAGGTTAGTATCAAACAACGACATCAGCCAGGTGAAGAACTGTATTAGTGGGAATGGAGAACTTGTAACACACATGTACAATGTTCATAGAGCACAACTGGGTTCAGAGTATTTTTGCGAGCAGTCATCTCAATTATAATGAATTTAGTAAATAAACGTAGATGCAATTCGTAAACAAGGAACTCGTCTATCATTCTAAATTTTAATCTCATATTAAATAATACTCACCTGTCTCGCAGTTATCTCCTTCATATCCAGGCACACATGCACATGTGTAAGAATTGACCCCATCAGTACAGGTTCCTCCATTTTGACAGAGTGTAGAGTTACATTCGTCAATGTCTGTTAAAGGATAGCAAGAAACAAGGAAACAGCAAGGTGAATTATTTTTTAATGTGGATAGATCGATAACTTGTAAACAATTTATATATGTGCTCTTCCTGTAACATGGACATGTACATTTTTCATAGGGCGAAGCTGGATTCAGAGTATTTTCGCAAGCAGACCTCTTAAATGTAATGTAGGAAATTAATAAAGGTAGAAGCCGTTTGTTAAGAAGGAACTTATCTATCATTCTTATATATTTCAATATTGTATTTAATAATTGTGCAAGATACTCAGTTGTCTCTCAGGTATCTCCTTCATATCCAGCTACACATGCACATGTGTAGGAATTGACCCCATTAGTACAGGTTCCTCCATTTTGACAGGGTGAAGAGGCACATTCCTAAATGTCTGTTAAAGGTTAGTATCAAACAAGGACAACAGCCAGGTGAAGAACTGTATTAGTGGGAATGGAGAACTTGTAACACACATGTACAATGTTCATAGAGCACAACTGGGTTCAGAGTATTTCTGCGAGCAGTCATCTGAATTATAATGAATTTAGTAAATAAACGTAGATGCAATTCGTAAACAAGGAACTCGTCTATCATTCTAAATTTTAATCTCATATTAAATAATACTCACCTGTCTGGCAGTTATCTCCTTCATATCCAGCCACACATGCACATGTGTAAGAATTGACCCCATCAGTACAGGTTCCTCCATTTTGACAGAGTGTAGAGTTACATTCGTCAATGTCTGTTAAAGGATAGTAAGAAACAAGGAAACAGCAAGGTGAATTATTTTTTAATGTGGATAGATCGATAACTTGTAAACAATTTATATATGTGCTCTTCCTGTAACATGGACATGTACATTTTTCATAGGGCGAAGCTGGATTCAGAGTATTTTCGCAAGCAGACCTCTTAAATGTAATGTAGGAAATTAATAAAGGTAGAAGCCGTTTGTTAAGAAGGAATTCATCTATCATTCTTATATATTTCAATATTGTATTTAATAATTGTGCAAGATACTCAGTTGTCTCTCAGGTATCTCCTTCATATCCAGTTACACATGCACATGTGTAGGAATTGACCCCATTAGTACAGGTTCCTCCATTTTGACAGGGTGAAGAGGCACATTCGTAAATGTCTGTTAAAGGTTAGTATCAAACAACGACAACAGCCAGGTGAAGAACTGTATTAGTGGGAATGGAGAACTTGTAACACACATGTACAATGTTCATAGAGCACAACTGGGTTCAGAGTATTTTTGCGAGCAGTCATCTCAATTATAATGAATTTAGTAAATAAACGTAGATGCAATTCGTAAACAAGGAACTCGTCTATCATTCTAAATTTTAATCTCATATTAAATAATACTCACCTGTCTGGCAGTTATCTCCTTCATATCCAGCCACACATGCACATGTGTAAGAATTGACCCCATCAGTACAGGTTCCTCCATTTTGACAGAGTGTAGAGTTACATTCGTCAATGTCTGTTAAAGGATAGTAAGAAACAAGGAAACAGCAAGGTGAATTATTTTTTAATGTGGATAGATCGATAACTTGTAAACAATTTATATATGTGCTCTTCCTGTAACATGGACATGTACATTTTTCATAGGGCGAAGCTGGATTCAGAGTATTTTTCGCAAGCAGACCTCTTAAATGTAATGTAGGAAATTAATAAAGGTAGAAGCCGTTTGTTAAGAAGGAATTCATCTATCATTCTTATATATTTCAATATTGTATTTAATAATTGTGCAAGATACTCAGTTGTCTCTCAGGTATCTCCTTCATATCCAGTTACACATGCACATGTGTAGGAATTGACCCCATTAGTACAGGTTCCTCCATTTTGACAGGGTGAAGGGGCACATTCCTTAATGTCTGTTAAAGGTTAGTATCAAACAAGGACAACAGCCAGGTGAAGAACTGTATTAGTGGGAATGGAGAACTTGTAACACACATGTACAATGTTCATAGAGCACAACTGGGTTCAGAGTATTTTTGCGAGCAGTCATCTCAATTATAATGAATTTAGTAAATAAACGTAGATGCAATTCGTAAACAAGGAATTCGTCTATCATTCTAAATTTTAATCTCATATTAAATAATACTCACCTGTCTGGCAGTTATCTCCTTCATATCCAGCCACACATGCACATGTGTAAGAATTGACCCCATCAGTACAGGTTCCTCCATTTTGACAGAGTGTAGAGTTACATTCGTCAATGTCTGTTAAAGGATAGTAAGAAACAAGGAAACAGCAAGGTGAATTATTTTTGAATGTGGATAGATCGATAACTTGTAAACAATTTATATATGTGCTCTTCCTGTAACATGGACATGTACATTTTTCCAAGGGCGAAGCTGGATTCAGAGTATTTTCGCAAGCAGACCTCTTAAATGTAATGTAGGAAATTAATAAAGGTAGAAGCCGTTTGTTAAGAAGGAATTTATCTATCATTCTTATATATTTCAATATTGTATTTAATAATTGTGCAAGATACTCAGTTGTCTCTCAGGTATCTCCTTCATATCCAGTTACACATGCACATGTGTAAGAATTGACCCCATTAGTACAGGTTCCTCCATTTTGACAGGGTGAAGTGGCACATTCCTAAATGTCTGTTAAAGGTTAGTATCAAACAAGGACAACAGCCAGGTGAAGAACTGTATTAGTGTGAATGGAGAACTTGTAACACACATGTACAATGTTCATAGAGCACAACTGGGTTCAGAGTATTTTTGCGAGCAGACCTCTTAAATGTAATGTAGGAAATTAATAAAGGTAGAAGCCGTTTGTTAAGAAGGAATTCATCTATCATTCTTATATATTTCAATATTGTATTTAATAATTGTGCAAGATACTCAGTTGTCTCTCAGGTATCTCCTTCATATCCAGTTACACATGCACATGTGTAGGAATTGACCCCATTAGTACAGGTTCCTCCATTTTGACAGGGTGAAGAGGCACATTCGTAAATGTCTGTTAAAGGTTAGTATCAAACAACGACAACAGCCAGGTGAAGAACTGTATTAGTGGGAATGGAGAACTTGTAACACACATGTACAATGTTCATAGAGCACAACTGGGTTCAGAGTATTTTTGCGAGCAGTCATCTCAATTATAATGAATTTAGTAAATAAACGTAGATGCAATTCGTAAACAAGGAACTCGTCTATCATTCTAAATTTTAATCTCATATTAAATAATACTCACCTGTCTGGCAGTTATCTCCTTCATATCCAGCCACACATGCACATGTGTAAGAATTGACCCCATCAGTACAGGTTCCTCCATTTTGACAGAGTGTAGAGTTACATTCGTCAATGTCTGTTAAAGGATAGTAAGAAACAAGGAAACAGCAAGGTGAATTATTTTTTAATGTGGATAGATCGATAACTTGTAAACAATTTATATATGTGCTCTTCCTGTAACATGGACATGTACATTTTTCATAGGGCGAAGCTGGATTCAGAGTATTTTTCGCAAGCAGACCTCTTAAATGTAATGTAGGAAATTAATAAAGGTAGAAGCCGTTTGTTAAGAAGGAATTCATCTATCATTCTTATATATTTCAATATTGTATTTAATAATTGTGCAAGATACTCAGTTGTCTCTCAGGTATCTCCTTCATATCCAGTTACACATGCACATGTGTAGGAATTGACCCCATTAGTACAGGTTCCTCCATTTTGACAGGGTGAAGGGGCACATTCCTTAATGTCTGTTAAAGGTTAGTATCAAACAAGGACAACAGCCAGGTGAAGAACTGTATTAGTGGGAATGGAGAACTTGTAACACACATGTACAATGTTCATAGAGCACAACTGGGTTCAGAGTATTTTTGCGAGCAGTCATCTCAATTATAATGAATTTAGTAAATAAACGTAGATGCAATTCGTAAACAAGGAATTCGTCTATCATTCTAAATTTTAATCTCATATTAAATAATACTCACCTGTCTGGCAGTTATCTCCTTCATATCCAGCCACACATGCACATGTGTAAGAATTGACCCCATCAGTACAGGTTCCTCCATTTTGACAGAGTGTAGAGTTACATTCGTCAATGTCTGTTAAAGGATAGTAAGAAACAAGGAAACAGCAAGGTGAATTATTTTTGAATGTGGATAGATCGATAACTTGTAAACAATTTATATATGTGCTCTTCCTGTAACATGGACATGTACATTTTTCCAAGGGCGAAGCTGGATTCAGAGTATTTTCGCAAGCAGACCTCTTAAATGTAATGTAGGAAATTAATAAAGGTAGAAGCCGTTTGTTAAGAAGGAATTTATCTATCATTCTTATATATTTCAATATTGTATTTAATAATTGTGCAAGATACTCAGTTGTCTCTCAGGTATCTCCTTCATATCCAGTTACACATGCACATGTGTAAGAATTGACCCCATTAGTACAGGTTCCTCCGTTTTGACAGGGTGAAGTGGCACATTCCTAAATGTCTGTTAAAGGTTAGTATCAAACAAGGACAACAGCCAGGTGAAGAACTGTATTAGTTTGAATGGAGAACTTGTAACACACATGTACAATGTTCATAGAGCACAACTGGGTTCAGAGTATTTTTGCGAGCAGTCATCTCAATTATAATGAATTTAGTAAATAAACGTAGATGCAATTCGTAAACAAGGAATTCGTCTATCATTCTAAATTTTAATCTCATATTAAATAATACTCACCTGTCTGGCAGTTATCTCCTTCATATCCAGCCACACATGCACATGTGTAAGAATTGACCCCATCAGTACAGGTTCCTCCATTTTGACAGAGTGTAGAGTTACATTCGTCAATGTCTGTTAAAGGATAGTAAGAAACAAGGAAACAGCAAGGTGAATTATTTTTGAATGTGGATAGATCGATAACTTGTAAACAATTTATATATGTGCTCTTCCTGTAACATGGACATGTACATTTTTCATAGGGCGAAGCTGGATTCAGAGTATTTTCGCAAGCAGACCTCTTAAATGTAATGTAGGAAATTAATAAAGGTAGAAGCCGTTTGTTAAGAAGGAATTTATCTATCATTCTTATATATTTCAATATTGTATTTAATAATTGTGCAAGATACTCAGTTGTCTCTCAGGTATCTCCTTCATATCCAGTTACACATGCACATGTGTAGGAATTGACCCCATTAGTACAGGGTTCCTCCATTTTGACAGGGTGAAGAGGCACATTCCTAAATGTCTGTTAAAGGTTAGTATCAAACAAGGACAACAGCCAGGTGAAGAACTGTATTAGTGGGAATGGAGAACTTGTAACACACATGTACAATGTTCATAGAGCACAACTGGGTTCAGAGTATTTTTGCGAGCAGTCATCTCAATTATAATGAATTTAGTAAATAAACGTAGATGCAATTCGTAAACAAGGAACTCGTCTATCATTCTAAATTTTAATCTCATATTAAATAATACTCACCTGTCTCGCAGTTATCTCCTTCATATCCAGCCACACATGCACATGTGTAAGAATTGACCCCATCAGTACAGGTTCCTCCATTTTGACAGAGTGTAGAGTTACATTCGTCAATGTCTGTTAAAGGATAGTAAGAAACAAGGAAACAGCAAGGTGAATTATTTTTTAATGTGGATAGATCGATAACTTGTAAACAATTTATATATGTGCTCTTCCTGTAACATGGACATGTACATTTTTCCAAGGGCGAAGCTGGATTCAGAGTATTTTCGCAAGCAGACCTCTTAAATGTAATGTAGGAAATTAATAAAGGTAGAAGCCGTTTGTTAAGAAGGAATTTATCTATCATTCTTATATATTTCAATATTGTATTTAATAATTGTGCAAGATACTCAGTTGTCTCTCAGGTATCTCCTTCATATCCAGTTACACATGCACATGTGTAGGAATTGACCCCATTAGTACAGGTTCCTCCATTTTGACAGGGTGAAGAGGCACATTCCTAAATGTCTGTTAAAGGTTAGTATCAAACAAGGACAACAGCCAGGTGAAGAACTGTATTAGTGGGAATGGAGAACTTGTAACACACATGTACAATGTTCATAGAGCACAACTGGGTTCAGAGTATTTTTGCGAGCAGTCATCTCAATTATAATGAATTTAGTAAATAAACGTAGATGCAATTCGTAAACAAGGAACTCGTCTATCATTCTAAATTTTAATCTCATATTAAATAATACTCACCTGTCTCGCAGTTATCTCCTTCATATCCAGCCACACATGCACATGTGTAAGAATTGACCCCATCAGTACAGGTTCCTCCATTTTGACAGAGTGTAGAGTTACATTCGTCAATGTCTGTTAAAGGATAGTAAGAAACAAGGAAACAGCAAGGTGAATTATTTTTTAATGTGGATAGATCGATAACTTGTAAACAATTTATATATGTGCTCTTCCTGTAACATGGACATGTACATTTTTCATAGGGCGAAGCTGGATTCAGAGTATTTTCGCAAGCAGACCTCTTAAATGTAATGTAGGAAATTAATAAAGGTAGAAGCCGTTTGTTAAGAAGGAATTTATCTATCATTCTTATATATTTCAATATTGTATTTAATAATTGTGCAAGATACTCAGTTGTCTCTCAGGTATCTCCTTCATATCCAGTTACACATGCACATGTGTAGGAATTGACCCCATTAGTACAGGTTCCTCCATTTTGACAGGGTGAAGAGGCACATTCGTAAATGTCTGTTAAAGGTTAGTATCAAACAACGACATCAGCCAGGTGAAGAACTGTATTAGTGGGAATGGAGAACTTGTAACACACATGTACAATGTTCATAGAGCACAACTGGGTTCAGAGTATTTTTGCGAGCAGTCATCTCAATTATAATGAATTTAGTAAATAAACGTAGATGCAATTCGTAAACAAGGAACTCGTCTATCATTCTAAATATTAATCTCATATTAAATAATACTCACCTGTCTCGCAGTTATCTCCTTCATATCCAGCCACACATGCACATGTGTAAGAATTGACCCCATCAGTACAGGTTCCTCCATTTTGACAGAGTGTAGAGTTACATTCGTCAATGTCTTTTAAAGGATAGCAAGAAACAAGGAAACAGCAAGGTGAATTATTTTTGAATGTGGATAGATCGATAACTTGTAAACAATTTATATATGTGCTCTTCCTGTAACATGGACATGTACATTTTTCATAGGGCGAAGCTGGATTCAGAGTATTTTCGCAAGCAGACCTCTTAAATGTAATGTAGGAAATTAATAAAGGTAGAAGCCGTTTGTTAAGAAGGAATTTATCTATCATTCTTATATATTTCAATATTGTATTTAATAATTGTGCAAGATACTCAGTTGTCTCTCAGGTATCTCCTTCATATCCAGTTACACATGCACATGTGTAAGAATTGACCCCATTAGTACAGGTTCCTCCATTTTGACAGGGTGAAGTGGCACATTCCTAAATGTCTGTTAAAGGTTAGTATCAAACAAGGACAACAGCCAGGTGAAGAACTGTATTAGTGTGAATGGAGAACTTGTAACACACATGTACAATGTTCATAGAGCACAACTGGGTTCAGAGTCTTTTTGCGAGCAGTCATCTCAATTATAATGAATTTAGTAAATAAACGTAGATGCAATTCGTAAACAAGGAATTCGTCTATCATTCTAAATTTTAATCTCATATTAAATAATACTCACCTGTCTGGCAGTTATCTCCTTCATATCCAGCCACACATGCACATGTGTAAGAATTGACCCCATCAGTACAGGTTCCTCCATTTTGACAGAGTGTAGAGTTACATTCGTCAATGTCTGTTAAAGGATAGTAAGAAACAAGGAAACAGCAAGGTGAATTATTTTTGAATGTGGATAGATCGATAACTTGTAAACAATTTATATATGTGCTCTTCCTGTAACATGGACATGTACATTTTTCATAGGGCGAAGCTGGATTCAGAGTATTTTCGCAAGCAGACCTCTTAAATGTAATGTAGGAAATTAATAAAGGTAGAAGCCGTTTGTTAAGAAGGAATTTATCTATCATTCTTATATATTTCAATATTGTATTTAATAATTGTGCAAGATACTCAGTTGTCTCTCAGGTATCTCCTTCATATCCAGTTACACATGCACATGTGTAGGAATTGACCCCATTAGTACAGGGTTCCTCCATTTTGACAGGGTGAAGAGGCACATTCCTAAATGTCTGTTAAAGGTTAGTATCAAACAAGGACAACAGCCAGGTGAAGAACTGTATTAGTGGGAATGGAGAACTTGTAACACACATGTACAATGTTCATAGAGCACAACTGGGTTCAGAGTATTTTTGCGAGCAGTCATCTCAATTATAATGAATTTAGTAAATAAACGTAGATGCAATTCGTAAACAAGGAACTCGTCTATCATTCTAAATTTTAATCTCATATTAAATAATACTCACCTGTCTCGCAGTTATCTCCTTCATATCCAGCCACACATGCACATGTGTAAGAATTGACCCCATCAGTACAGGTTCCTCCATTTTGACAGAGTGTAGAGTTACATTCGTCAATGTCTGTTAAAGGATAGTAAGAAACAAGGAAACAGCAAGGTGAATTAATTTTGAATGTGGATAGATCGATAACTTGTAAACAATTTATATATGTGCTCTTCCTGTAACATGGACATGTACATTTTTCATAGGGCGAAGCTGGATTCAGAGTATTTTCGCAAGCAGACCTCTTAAATGTAATGTAGGAAATTAATAAAGGTAGAAGCCGTTTGTTAAGAAGGAATTAATCTATCATTCTTATATATTTCAATATTGTATTTAATAATTGTGCAAGATACTCAGTTGTCTATCAGGTATCTCCTTCATATCCAGTTACACATGCACATGTGTAGGAATTGACCCCATTAGTACAGGTTCGTCCATTTTGACAGGGTGAAGTGGCACATTCGTAAATGTCTGTTAAAGGTTAGTATCAAACAAGGACAACAGCCAGGTGAAGAACTGTATTAGTGGGAATGGAGAACTTGTAACACACATGTACAATGTTCATAGAGCACAACTGGGTTCAGAGTATTTTTGCGAGCAGTCATCTCAATTATAATGAATTTAGTAAATAAACGTAGATGCAATTCGTAAACAAGGAACTCGTCTATCATTCTAAATTTTAATCTCATATTAAATAATACTCACCTGTCTCGCAGTTATCTCCTTCATATCCAGCCACACATGCACATGTGTAAGAATTGACCCCATCAGTACAGGTTCCTCCATTTTGACAGAGTGTAGAGTTACATTCGTCAATGTCTGTTAAAGGATAGTAAGAAACAAGGAAACAGCAAGGTGAATTATTTTTGAATGTGGATAGATCGATAACTTGTAAACAATTTATATATGTGCTCTTCCTGTAACATGGACATGTACATTTTTCATAGGGCGAAGCTGGATTCAGAGTATTTTCGCAAGCAAACCTCTTAAATGTAATGTAGGAAATTAATAAAGGTAGAAGCCGTTTGTTAAGAAGGAATTTATCTATCATTCTTATATATTTCAATATTGTATTTAATAATTGTGCAAGATACTGAGTTGTCTATCAGGTATCTCCTTCATATCCAGTTACACATGCACATGTGTAGGAATTGACCCCATTAGTACAGGTTCCTCCATTTTGACAGGGTGAAGAGGCACATTCGTAAATGTCTGTTAAAGGTTAGTATCAAACAAGGACAACAGCCAGGTGAAGAACTTTATTAGTGTGAATGGAGAACTTGTAACACACATGTACAATGTTCATAGAGCACAACTGGGTTCAGAGTATTTTTGCGAGCAGTCATCTTAATTATAATGAATTTAGTAAATAAACGTAGATGCAATTCGTAAACGAGGAACTCGTCTATCATTCTAAATTTTAATCTCATATTAAATAATACTCACCTGTCTCGCAGTTATCTCCTTCATATCCAGCCACACATGCACATGTGTAAGAATTGACCCCATCAGTACAGGTTCCTCCATTTTGACAGAGTGTAGAGTTACATTCGTCAATGTCTGTTAAAGGATAGTAAGAAACAAGGAAACAGCAAGGTGAATTATTTTTGAATGTGGATAGATCGATAACTTGTAAACAATTTATATATGTGCTCTTCCTGTGACATGGACATGTACATTTTTCATAGGGCGAAGCTGGATTCAGAGTATTTTCGCAAGCAGACCTCTTAAATGTAATGTAGGAAATTAATAAAGGTAGAAGCCGTTTGTTAAGAAGGAATTTATCTATCATTCTTACATATTTCAATATTGTATTTAATAATTGTGCAAGATACTCAGTTGTCTATCAGGTATCTCCTTCATATCCAGTTACACATGCACATGTGTAGGAATTGACCCCATTAGTACAGGTTCCTCCATTTTGACAGGGTGAAGAGGCACATTCGTAAATGTCTGTTAAAGGTTAGTATCAAACAAGGACAACAGCCAGGTGAAGAACTGTATTAGTGGGAATGGAGAACTTGTAAAACACATGTACAATGTTCATAGAGCACACCTGGGTTCAGAGTATTTTTGCGAGCAGTCATCTCAATTATAATGAATTTAGTAAATAAACGTAGATGCAATTCGTAAACAAGGAACTCGTCTATCATTCTAAATTTTAATCTCATATTAAATAATACTCACCTGTCTCGCAGTTATCTCCTTCATATCCAGCCACACATGCACATGTGTAAGAATTGACCCCATCAGTACAGGTTCCTCCATTTTGACAGAGTGTAGAGTTACATTCGTCAATGTCTGTTAAAGGATAGTAAGAAACAAGGAAACAGCAAGGTGAATTAATTTTGAATGTGGATAGATCGATAACTTGTAAACAATTTATATATGTGCTCTTCCTGTAACATGGACATGTACATTTTTCATAGGGCGAAGCTGGATTCAGAGTATTTTCGCAAGCAGACCTCTTAAATGTAATGTAGGAAATTAATAAAGGTAGAAGCCGTTTGTTAAGAAGGAATTAATCTATCATTCTTATATATTTCAATATTGTATTTAATAATTGTGCAAGATACTCAGTTGTCTATCAGGTATCTCCTTCATATCCAGTTACACATGCACATGTGTAGGAATTGACCCCATTAGTACAGGTTCGTCCATTTTGACAGGGTGAAGTGGCACATTCGTAAATGTCTGTTAAAGGTTAGTATCAAACAAGGACAACAGCCAGGTGAAGAACTGTATTAGTGTGAATGGAGAACTTGTAACACACATGTTCAATGTTCATAGAGCACAACTGGGTTCAGAGTATTTTTGCGAGCAGTCATCTCAATTATAATGAATTTAGTAAATAAACGTAGATGCAATTCGTAAACAAGGAACTCGTCTATCATTCTAAATTTTAATCTCATATTCAATAATACTCACCTGTCTCGCAGTTATCTGCTTCATATCCAGCCACACATGCACATGTGTAAGAATTGACCCCATCAGTACAGGTTCCTCCATTTTGACAGAGTGTGGAGTTACATTCGTCAATGTCTGTTAAAGGATAGTAAGAAACAAGGAAACAGCAAGGTGAATTATTTTTGAATGTGGATAGATCGATAACTTGTAAACAATTTATATATGTGCTCTTCCTGTAACATGGGCATGTACATTTTTCATAGGGCGAAGCTGGATTCAGAGTATTTTCGCAAGCAAACCTCTTAAATGTAATGTAGGAAATTAATAAAGGTAGAAGCCGTTTGTTAAGAAGGAATTTATCTATCATTCTTATATATTTCAATATTGTATTTAATAATTGTGCAAGATACTGAGTTGTCTATCAGGTATCTCCTTCATATCCAGTTACACATGCACATGTGTAGGAATTGACCCCATTAGTACAGGTTCCTCCATTTTGACAGGGTGAAGAGGCACATTCGTAAATGTCTGTTAAAGGTTAGTATCAAACAAGGACAACAGCCAGGTGAAGAACTGTATTAGTGGGAATGGAGAACTTGTAACACACATGTACAATGTTCATAGAGCACAACTGGGTTCAGAGTATTTTTGCGAGCAGTCATCTCAATTATAATGAATTTAGTAAATAAAGGTAGATGCAATTCGTAAACAAGGAACTCGTCTATCATTCTAAATTTTAATCTCATATTAAATAATACTCACCTGTCTCGCAGTTATCTCCTTCATATCCAGCCACACATGCACATGTGTAAGAATTGACCCCATCAGTACAGGTTCCTCCATTTTGACAGAGTGTAGAGTTACATTCGTCAATGTCTGTTAAAGGATAGTAAGAAACAAGGAAACAGCAAGGTGAATTAATTTTGAATGTGGATAGATCGATAACTTGTAAACAATTTATATATGTGCTCTTCCTGTAACATGGACATGTACATTTTTCATAGGGCGAAGCTGGATTCAGAGTATTTTCGCAAGCAGACCTCTTAAATGTAATGTAGGAAATTAATAAAGGTAGAAGCCGTTTGTTAAGAAGGAATTAATCTATCATCCTTATATATTTCAATATTGTATTTAATAATTGTGCAAGATACTCAGTTGTCTATCAGGTATCTCCTTCATATCCAGTTACACATGCACATGTGTAGGAATTGACCCCATTAGTACAGGTTCGTCCATTTTGACAGGGTGAAGTGGCACATTCGTAAATGTCTGTTAAAGGTTAGTATCAAACAAGGACAACAGCCAGGTGAAGAACTGTATTAGTGTGAATGGAGAACTTGTAACACACATGTACAATGTTCATAGAGCACAACTGAGTTCAGAGTATTTTTGCGAGCAGTCTTCTCAATTATAATGAATTTAGTAAATAAACGTAGATGCAATTCGTAAACAAGGAACTCGTCTATCATTCTAAATTTTAATCTCATATTAAATAATACTCACCTGTCTGGCAGTTATCTCCTTCATATCCAGCCACACATGCACATGTGTAAGAATTGACCCCATCAGTACAGGTTCCTCCATTTTGACAGAGTGTAGAGTTACATTCGTCAATGTCTGTTAAAGGATAGTAAGAAACAAGGAAACAGCAAGGTGAATTAATTTTGAATGTGGATAGATCGATAACTTTTAAACAATTTATATATGTGCTCTTCCTGTAACATGGACATGTACATTGTTCATAGGGCGAAGCTGGATTCAGAGTATTTTCGCAAGCAGACCTCTTAAATGTAATGTAGGAAATTAATAAAGGTAGAAGCCGTTTGTTAAGAAGGAATTAATCTATCATTCTTATATATTTCAATATTGTATTTAATAATTGTGCAAGATACTCAGTTGTCTATCAGGTATCTCCTTCATATCCAGTTACACATGCACATGTGTAGGAATTGACCCCATTAGTACAGGTTCGTCCATTTTGACAGGGTGAAGTGGCACATTCGTAAATGTCTGTTAAAGGTTAGTATCAAACAAGGACAACAGCCAGGTGAAGAACTGTATTAGTGTGAATGGAGAACTTGTAACACACATGTACAATGTTCATAGAGCACAACTGAGTTCAGAGTATTTTTGCGAGCAGTCATCTCAATTATAATGAATTTAGTAAATAAACGTAGATGCAATTCGTAAACAAGGAACTCGTCTATCATTCTAAATTTTAATCTCATATTAAATAATACTCACCTGTCTGGCAGTTATCTCCTTCATATCCAGCCACACATGCACATGTGTAAGAATTGACCCCATCAGTACAGGTTCCTCCATTTTGACAGAGTGTAGAGTTACATTCGTCAATGTCTGTTAAAGGATAGTAAGAAACAAGGAAACAGCAAGGTGAATTAATTTTGAATGTGGATAGATCGATAACTTTTAAACAATTTATATATGTGCTCTTCCTGTAACATGGACATGTACATTGTTCATAGGGCGAAGCTGGATTCAGAGTATTTTCGCAAGCAGACCTCTTAAATGTAATGTAGGAAATTAATAAAGGTAGAAGCCGTTTGTTAAGAAGGAATTTATCTATCATTCTTATATATTTCAATATTGTATTTAATAATTGTGCAAGATACTCAGTTGTCTATCAGGTATCTCCTTCATATCCAGTTACACATGCACATGTGTAGGAATTGACCCCATTAGTACAGGTTCCTCCATTTTGACAGGGTGAAGAGGCACATTCGTAAATGTCTGTTAAAGGTTAGTATCAAACAAGGACAACAGCCAGGTGAAGAACTGTATTAGTGGGAATGGAGAACTTGTAACACACATGTACAATGTTCATAGAGCACACCTGGGTTCAGAGTATTTTTGCGAGCAGTCATCTCAATTATAATGAATTTAGTAAATAAACGTAGATGCAATTCGTAAACAAGGAACTCGTCTATCATTCTAAATTTTAATCTCATATTAAATAATACTCACCTGTCTCGCAGTTATCTCCTTCATATCCAGCCACACATGCACATGTGTAAGAATTGACCCCATCAGTACAGGTTCCTCCATTTTGACAGAGCGTAGAGTTACATTCGTCAATGTCTGTTAAAGGATAGTAAGAAACAAGGAAACAGCAAGGTGAATTAATTTTGAATGTGGATAGATCGATAACTTGTAAACAATTTATATATGTGCTCTTCCTGTAACATGGATATGTACATTTTTCATAGGGCGAAGCTGGATTCAGAGTATTTTCGCAAGCAGACCTCTTAAATGTAATGTAGGAAATTAATAAAGGTAGAAGCCGTTTGATAAGAAGGAATTAATCTATCATTCTTATATATTTCAATATTGTATTTAATAATTGTGCAAGATACTCAGTTGTCTATCAGGTATCTCCTTCATATCCAGTTACACATGCACATGTGTAGGAATTGACCCCATTAGTACAGGTTCGTCCATTTTGACAGGGTGAAGTGGCACATTCGTAAATGTCTGTTAAAGGTTAGTATCAAACAAGGACAACAGCCAGGTGAAGAACTGTATTAGTGTGAATGGAGAACTTGTAACACACATGTACAATGTTCATAGAGCACAACTGGGTTCAGAGTATTTTTGCGAGCAGTCATCTCAATTATAATGAATTTAGTAAATAAACGTAGATGCAATTCGTAAACAAGGAACTCGTCTATCATTCTAAATTTTAATCTCATATTAAATAATACTCACCTGTCTCGCAGTTATCTCCTTCATATCCAGCCACACATGCACATGTGTAAGAATTGACCCCATCAGTACAGGTTCCTCCATTTTGACAGAGTGTAGAGTTACATTCGTCAATGTCTGTTAAAGGATAGTAAGAAACAAGGAAACAGCAAGGTGAATTAATTTTGAATGTGGATAGATCGATAACTTGTAAACAATTTATATATGTGCTCTTCCTGTAACATGGACATGTACATTTTTCATAGGGCGAAGCTGGATTCAGAGTATTTTCGCAAGCAGACCTCTTAAATGTAATGTAGGAAATTAATAAAGGTAGAAGCCGTTTGTTAAGAAGGAATTAATCTATCATTCTTATATATTTCAATATTGTATTTAATAATTGTGCAAGATACTCAGTTGTCTATCAGGTATCTCCTTCATATCCAGTTACACATGCACATGTGTAGGAATTGACCCCATTAGTACAGGTTCGTCCATTTTGACAGGGTGAAGTGGCACATTCGTAAATGTCTGTTAAAGGTTAGTATCAAACAAGGACAACAGCCAGGTGAAGAACTGTATTAGTGTGAATGGAGAACTTGTAACACACATGTACAATGTTCATAGAGCACAACTGAGTTCAGAGTATTTTTGCGAGCAGTCTTCTCAATTATAATGAATTTAGTAAATAAACGTAGATGCAATTCGTAAACAAGGAACTCGTCTATCATTCTAAATTTTAATCTCATATTAAATAATACTCACCTGTCTGGCAGTTATCTCCTTCATATCCAGCCACACATGCACATGTGTAAGAATTGACCCCATCAGTACAGGTTCCTCCATTTTGACAGAGTGTAGAGTTACATTCGTCAATGTCTGTTAAAGGATAGTAAGAAACAAGGAAACAGCAAGGTGAATTAATTTTGAATGTGGATAGATCGATAACTTTTAAACAATTTATATATGTGCTCTTCCTGTAACATGGACATGTACATTGTTCATAGGGCGAAGCTGGATTCAGAGTATTTTCGCAAGCAGACCTCTTAAATGTAATGTAGGAAATTAATAAAGGTAGAAGCCGTTTGTTAAGAAGGAATTAATCTATCATTCTTATATATTTCAATATTGTATTTAATAATTGTGCAAGATACTCAGTTGTCTATCAGGTATCTCCTTCATATCCAGTTACACATGCACATGTGTAGGAATTGACCCCATTAGTACAGGTTCGTCCATTTTGACAGGGTGAAGTGGCACATTCGTAAATGTCTGTTAAAGGTTAGTATCAAACAAGGACAACAGCCAGGTGAAGAACTGTATTAGTGTGAATGGAGAACTTGTAACACACATGTACAATGTTCATAGAGCACAACTGAGTTCAGAGTATTTTTGCGAGCAGTCATCTCAATTATAATGAATTTAGTAAATAAACGTAGATGCAATTCGTAAACAAGGAACTCGTCTATCATTCTAAATTTTAATCTCATATTAAATAATACTCACCTGTCTGGCAGTTATCTCCTTCATATCCAGCCACACATGCACATGTGTAAGAATTGACCCCATCAGTACAGGTTCCTCCATTTTGACAGAGTGTAGAGTTACATTCGTCAATGTCTGTTAAAGGATAGTAAGAAACAAGGAAACAGCAAGGTGAATTAATTTTGAATGTGGATAGATCGATAACTTTTAAACAATTTATATATGTGCTCTTCCTGTAACATGGACATGTACATTGTTCATAGGGCGAAGCTGGATTCAGAGTATTTTCGCAAGCAGACCTCTTAAATGTAATGTAGGAAATTAATAAAGGTAGAAGCCGTTTGTTAAGAAGGAATTTATCTATCATTCTTATATATTTCAATATTGTATTTAATAATTGTGCAAGATACTCAGTTGTCTATCAGGTATCTCCTTCATATCCAGTTACACATGCACATGTGTAGGAATTGACCCCATTAGTACAGGTTCCTCCATTTTGACAGGGTGAAGAGGCACATTCGTAAATGTCTGTTAAAGGTTAGTATCAAACAAGGACAACAGCCAGGTGAAGAACTGTATTAGTGGGAATGGAGAACTTGTAACACACATGTACAATGTTCATAGAGCACACCTGGGTTCAGAGTATTTTTGCGAGCAGTCATCTCAATTATAATGAATTTAGTAAATAAACGTAGATGCAATTCGTAAACAAGGAACTCGTCTATCATTCTAAATTTTAATCTCATATTAAATAATACTCACCTGTCTCGCAGTTATCTCCTTCATATCCAGCCACACATGCACATGTGTAAGAATTGACCCCATCAGTACAGGTTCCTCCATTTTGACAGAGTGTAGAGTTACATTCGTCAATGTCTGTTAAAGGATAGTAAGAAACAAGGAAACAGCAAGGTGAATTAATTTTGAATGTGGATAGATCGATAACTTGTAAACAATTTATATATGTGCTCTTCCTGTAACATGGATATGTACATTTTTCATAGGGCGAAGCTGGATTCAGAGTATTTTCGCAAGCAGACCTCTTAAATGTAATGTAGGAAATTAATAAAGGTAGAAGCCGTTTGATAAGAAGGAATTAATCTATCATTCTTATATATTTCAATATTGTATTTAATAATTGTGCAAGATACTCAGTTGTCTATCAGGTATCTCCTTCATATCCAGTTACACATGCACATGTGTAGGAATTGACCCCATTAGTACAGGTTCGTCCATTTTGACAGGGTGAAGTGGCACATTCGTAAATGTCTGTTAAAGGTTAGTATCAAACAAGGACAACAGCCAGGTGAAGAACTGTATTAGTGTGAATGGAGAACTTGTAACACACATGTACAATGTTCATAGAGCACAACTGGGTTCAGAGTATTTTTGCGAGCAGTCATCTCAATTATAATGAATTTAGTAAATAAACGTAGATGCAATTCGTAAACAAGGAACTCGTCTATCATTCTAAATTTTAATCTCATATTCAATAATACTCACCTGTCTCGCAGTTATCTCCTTCATATCCAGCCACACATGCACATGTGTAAGAATTGACCCCATCAGTACAGGTTCCTCCATTTTGACAGAGTGTAGAGTTACATTCGTCAATGTCTGTTAAAGGATAGTAAGAAACAAGGAAACAGCAAGGTGAATTATTTTTGAATGTGGATAGATCGATAACTTGTAAACAATTTATATATGTGCTCTTCCTGTAACATGGACATGTACATTTTTCATAGGGCGAAGCTGGATTCAGAGTATTTTCGCAAGCAAACCTCTTAAATGTAATGTAGGAAATTAATAAAGGTAGAAGCCGTTTGTTAAGAAGGAATTTATCTATCATTCTTATATATTTCAATATTGTATTTAATAATTGTGCAAGATACTGAGTTGTCTATCAGGTATCTCCTTCATATCCAGTTACACATGCACATGTGTAGGAATTGACCCCATTAGTACAGGTTCCTCCATTTTGACAGGGTGAAGAGGCACATTCGTAAATGTCTGTTAAAGGTTAGTATCAAACAAGGACAACAGCCAGGTGAAGAACTGTATTAGTGGGAATGGAGAACTTGTAACACACATGTACAATGTTCATAGAGCACAACTGGGTTCAGAGTATTTTTGCGAGCAGTCATCTCAATTATAATGAATTTAGTAAATAAACGTAGATGCAATTCGTAAACAAGGAACTCGTCTATCATTCTAAATTTTAATCTCATATTAAATAATACTCACCTGTCTCGCAGTTATCTCCTTCATATCCAGCCACACATGCACATGTGTAAGAATTGACCCCATCAGTACAGGTTCCTCCATTTTGACAGAGTGTAGAGTTACATTCGTCAATGTCTGTTAAAGGATAGTAAGAAACAAGGAAACAGCAAGGTGAATTAATTTTGAATGTGGATAGATCGATAACTTGTAAACAATTTATATATGTGCTCTTCCTGTAACATGGACATGTACATTTTTCATAGGGCGAAGCTGGATTCAGAGTATTTTCGCAAGCAGACCTCTTAAATGTAATGTAGGAAATTAATAAAGGTAGAAGCCGTTTGTTAAGAAGGAATTAATCTATCATTCTTATATATTTCAATATTGTATTTAATAATTGTGCAAGATACTCAGTTGTCTATCAGGTATCTCCTTCATATCCAGTTACACATGCACATGTGTAGGAATTGACCCCATTAGTACAGGTTCGTCCATTTTGACAGGGTGAAGTGGCACATTCGTAAATGTCTGTTAAAGGTTAGTATCAAACAAGGACAACAGCCAGGTGAAGAACTGTATTAGTGTGAATGGAAAACTTGTAACACACATGTACAATGTTCATAGAGCACAACTGAGTTCAGAGTATTTTTGCGAGCAGTCATCTCAATTATAATGAATTTAGTAAATAAACGTAGATGCAATTCGTAAACAAGGAACTCGTCTATCATTCTAAATTTTAATCTCATATTAAATAATACTCACCTGTCTGGCAGTTATCTCCTTCATATCCAGCCACACATGCACATGTGTAAGAATTGACCCCATCAGTACAGGTTCCTCCATTTTGACAGAGTGTAGAGTTACATTCGTCAATGTCTGTTAAAGGATAGTAAGAAACAAGGAAACAGCAAGGTGAATTATTTTTGAATGTGGATAGATCGATAACTTTTAAACAATTTATATATGTGCTCTTCCTGTAACATGGACATGTACATTGTTCATAGGGCGAAGCTGGATTCAGAGTATTTTCGCAAGCAGACCTCTTAAATGTAATGTAGGAAATTAATAAAGGTAGAAGCCGTTTGTTAAGAAGGAATTTATCTATCATTCTTATATATTTCAATATTGTATTTAATAATTGTGCAAGATACTCAGTTGTCTATCAGGTATCTCCTTCATATCCAGTTACACATGCACATGTGTAGGAATTGACCCCATTAGTACAGGTTCCTCCATTTTGACAGGGTGAAGAGGCACATTCGTAAATGTCTGTTAAAGGTTAGTATCAAACAAGGACAACAGCCAGGTAAGAACTGTATTAGTGGGAATGGAGAACTTGTAACACACATGTACAATGTTCATAGAGCACACCTGGGTTCAGAGTATTTTTGCGAGCAGTCATCTCAATTATAATGAATTTAGTAAATAAACGTAGATGCAATTCGTAAACAAGGAACTCGTCTATCATTCTAAATTTTAATCTCATATTAAATAATACTCACCTGTCTCGCAGTTATCTCCTTCATATCCAGCCACACATGCACATGTGTAAGAATTGACCCCATCAGTACAGGTTCCTCCATTTTGACAGAGTGTAGAGTTACATTCGTCAATGTCTGTTAAAGGATAGTAAGAAACAAGGAAACAGCAAGGTGAATTAATTTTGAATGTGGATAGATCGATAACTTGTAAACAATTTATATATGTGCTCTTCCTGTAACATGGATATGTACATTTTTCATAGGGCGAAGCTGGATTCAGAGTATTTTCGCAAGCAGACCTCTTAAATGTAATGTAGGAAATTAATAAAGGTAGAAGCCGTTTGTTAAGAAGGAATTAATCTATCATTCTTATATATTTCAATATTGTATTTAATAATTGTGCAAGATACTCAGTTGTCTATCAGGTATCTCCTTCATATCCAGTTACACATGCACATGTGTAGGAATTGACCCCATTAGTACAGGTTCGTCCATTTTGACAGGGTGAAGTGGCACATTCGTAAATGTCTGTTAAAGGTTAGTATCAAACAAGGACAACAGCCAGGTGAAGAACTGTATTAGTGTGAATGGAGAACTTGTAACACACATGTACAATGTTCATAGAGCACAACTGGGTTCAGAGTATTTTTGCGAGCAGTCATCTCAATTATAATGAATTTAGTAAATAAACGTAGATGCAATTCGTAAACAAGGAACTCGTCTATCATTCTAAATTTTAATCTCATATTCAATAATACTCACCTGTCTCGCAGTTATCTCCTTCATATCCAGCCACACATGCACATGTGTAAGAATTGACCCCATCAGTACAGGTTCCTCCATTTTGACAGAGTGTAGAGTTACATTCGTCAATGTCTGTTAAAGGATAGTAAGAAACAAGGAAACAGCAAGGTGAATTATTTTTGAATGTGGATAGATCGATAACTTGTAAACAATTTATATATGTGCTCTTCCTGTAACATGGACATGTACATTTTTCATAGGGCGAAGCTGGATTCAGAGTATTTTCGCAAGCAAACCTCTTAAATGTAATGTAGGAAATTAATAAAGGTAGAAGCCGTTTGTTAAGAAGGAATTTATCTATCATTCTTATATATTTCAATATTGTATTTAATAATTGTGCAAGATACTGAGTTGTCTATCAGGTATCTCCTTCATATCCAGTTACACATGCACATGTGTAGGAATTGACCCCATTAGTACAGGTTCCTCCATTTTGACAGGGTGAATAGGCACATTCGTAAATGTCTGTTAAAGGTTAGTATCAAACAAGGACAACAGCCAGGTGAAGAACTGTATTAGTGGGAATGGAGAACTTGTAACACACATGTACAATGTTCATAGAGCACAACTGGGTTCAGAGTATTTTTGCGAGCAGTCATCTCAATTATAATGAATTTAGTAAATAAACGTAGATGCAATTCGTAAACAAGGAACTCGTCTATCATTCTAAATTTTAATCTCATATTAAATAATACTCACCTGTCTCGCAGTTATCTCCTTCATATCCAGCCACACATGCACATGTGTAAGAATTGACCCCATCAGTACAGGTTCCTCCATTTTGACAGAGTGTAGAGTTACATTCGTCAATGTCTGTTAAAGGATAGTAAGAAACAAGGAAACAGCAAGGTGAATTAATTTTGAATGTGGATAGATCGATAACTTGTAAACAATTTATATATGTGCTCTTCCTGTAACATGGACATGTACATTTTTCATAGGGCGAAGCTGGATTCAGAGTATTTTCGCAAGCAGACCTCTTAAATGTAATGTAGGAAATTAATAAAGGTAGAAGCCGTTTGTTAAGAAGGAATTAATCTATCATTCTTATATATTTCAATATTGTATTTAATAATTGTGCAAGATACTCAGTTGTCTATCAGGTATCTCCTTCATATCCAGTTACACATGCACATGTGTAGGAATTGACCCCATTAGTACAGGTTCGTCCATTTTGACAGGGTGAAGTGGCACATTCGTAAGTGTCTGTTAAAGGTTAGTTTCAAACAAGGACAACAGCCAGGTGAAGAACTGTATTAGTGTGAATGGAGAACTTGTAACACACATGTACAATGTTCATAGAGCACAACTGAGTTCAGAGTATTTTTGCGAGCAGTCATCTCAATTATAATGAATTTAGTAAATAAACGTAGATGCAATTCGTAAACAAGGAACTCGTCTATCATTCTAAATTTTAATCTCATATTAAATAATACTCACCTGTCTGGCAGTTATCTCCTTCATATCCAGCCACACATGCACATGTGTAAGAATTGACCCCATCAGTACAGGTTCCTCCATTTTGACAGAGTGTAGAGTTACATTCGTCAATGTCTGTTAAAGGATAGTAAGAAACAAGGAAACAGCAAGGTGAATTATTTTTGAATGTGGATAGATCGATAACTTTTAAACAATTTATATATGTGCTCTTCCTGTAACATGGACATGTACATTGTTCATAGGGCGAAGCTGGATTCAGAGTATTTTCGCAAGCAGACCTCTTAAATGTAATGTAGGAAATTAATAAAGGTAGAAGCCGTTTGTTAAGAAGGAATTTATCTATCATTCTTATATATTTCAATATTGTATTTAATAATTGTGCAAGATACTCAGTTGTCTATCAGGTATCTCCTTCATATCCAGTTACACATGCACATGTGTAGGAATTGACCCCATTAGTACAGGTTCCTCCATTTTGACAGGGTGAAGAGGCACATTCGTAAATGTCTGTTAAAGGTTAGTATCAAACAAGGACAACAGCCAGGTGAAGAACTGTATTAGTGGGAATGGAGAACTTGTAACACACATGTACAATGTTCATAGAGCACACCTGGGTTCAGAGTATTTTTGCGAGCAGTCATCTCAATTATAATGAATTTAGTAAATAAACGTAGATGCAATTCGTAAACAAGGAACTCGTCTATCATTCTAAATTTTAATCTCATATTAAATAATACTCACCTGTCTCGCAGTTATCTCCTTCATATCCAGCCACACATGCACATGTGTAAGAATTGACCCCATCAGTACAGGTTCCTCCATTTTGACAGAGTGTAGAGTTACATTCGTCAATGTCTGTTAAAGGATAGTAAGAAACAAGGAAACAGCAAGGTGAATTAATTTTGAATGTGGATAGATCGATAACTTGTAAACAATTTATATATGTGCTCTTCCTGTAACATGGATATGTACATTTTTCATAGGGCGAAGCTGGATTCAGAGTATTTTCGCAAGCAGACCTCTTAAATGTAATGTAGGAAATTAATAAAGGTAGAAGCCGTTTGTTAAGAAGGAATTAATCTATCATTCTTATATATTTCAATATTGTATTTAATAATTGTGCAAGATACTCAGTTGTCTATCAGGTATCTCCTTCATATCCAGTTACACATGCACATGTGTAGGAATTGACCCCATTAGTACAGGTTCGTCCATTTTGACAGGGTGAAGTGGCACATTCGTAAATGTCTGTTAAAGGTTAGTATCAAACAAGGACAACAGCCAGGTGAAGAACTGTATTAGTGTGAATGGAGAACTTGTAACACACATGTACAATGTTCATAGAGCACAACTGGGTTCAGAGTATTTTTGCGAGCAGTCATCTCAATTATAATGAATTTAGTAAATAAACGTAGATGCAATTCGTAAACAAGGAACTCGTCTATCATTCTAAATTTTAATCTCATATTCAATAATACTCACCTGTCTCGCAGTTATCTCCTTCATATCCAGCCACACATGCACATGTGTAAGAATTGACCCCATCAGTACAGGTTCCTCCATTTTGACAGAGTGTAGAGTTACATTCGTCAATGTCTGTTAAAGGATAGTAAGAAACAAGGAAACAGCAAGGTGAATTATTTTTGAATGTGGATAGATCGATAACTTGTAAACAATTTATATATGTGCTCTTCCTGTAACATGGACATGTACATTTTTCATAGGGCGAAGCTGGATTCAGAGTATTTTCGCAAGCAAACCTCTTAAATGTAATGTAGGAAATTAATAAAGGTAGAAGCCGTTTGTTAAGAAGGAATTTATCTATCATTCTTATATATTTCAATATTGTATTTAATAATTGTGCAAGATACTGAGTTGTCTATCAGGTATCTCCTTCATATCCAGTTACACATGCACATGTGTAGGAATTGACCCCATTAGTACAGGTTCCTCCATTTTGACAGGGTGAAGAGGCACATTCGTAAATGTCTGTTAAAGGTTAGTATCAAACAAGGACAACAGCCAGGTGAAGAACTGTATTAGTGGGAATGGAGAACTTGTAACACACATGTACAATGTTCATAGAGCACAACTGGGTTCAGAGTATTTTTGCGAGCAGTCATCTCAATTATAATGAATTTAGTAAATAAACGTAGATGCAATTCGTAAACAAGGAACTCGTCTATCATTCTAAATTTTAATCTCATATTAAATAATACTCACCTGTCTCGCAGTTATCTCCTTCATATCCAGCCACACATGCACATGTGTAAGAATTGACCCCATCAGTACAGGTTCCTCCATTTTGACAGAGTGTAGAGTTACATTCGTCAATGTCTGTTAAAGGATAGTAAGAAACAAGGAAACAGCAAGGTGAATTAATTTTGAATGTGGATAGATCGATAACTTGTAAACAATTTATATATGTGCTCTTCCTGTAACATGGACATGTACATTTTTCATAGGGCGAAGCTGGATTCAGAGTATTTTCGCAAGCAGACCTCTTAAATGTAATGTAGGAAATTAATAAAGGTAGAAGCCGTTTGTTAAGAAGGAATTAATCTATCATTCTTATATATTTCAATATTGTATTTAATAATTGTGCAAGATACTCAGTTGTCTATCAGGTATCTCCTTCATATCCAGTTACACATGCACATGTGTAGGAATTGACCCCATTAGTACAGGTTCGTCCATTTTGACAGGGTGAAGTGGCACATTCGTAAATGTCTGTTAAAGGTTAGTATCAAACAAGGACAACAGCCAGGTGAAGAACTGTATTAGTGTGAATGGAGAACTTGTAACACACATGTACAATGTTCATAGAGCACAACTGAGTTCAGAGTATTTTTGCGAGCAGTCATCTCAATTATAATGAATTTAGTAAATAAACGTAGATGCAATTCGTAAACAAGGAACTCGTCTATCATTCTAAATTTTAATCTCATATTAAATAATACTCACCTGTCTGGCAGTTATCTCCTTCATATCCAGCCACACATGCACATGTGTAAGAATTGACCCCATCAGTACAGGTTCCTCCATTTTGACAGAGTGTAGAGTTACATTCGTCAATGTCTGTTAAAGGATAGTAAGAAACAAGGAAACAGCAAGGTGAATTATTTTTGAATGTGGATAGATCGATAACTTGTAAACAATTTATATATGTGCTCTTCCTGTAACATGGACATGTACATTTTTCATAGGGCGAAGCTGGATTCAGAGTATTTTCGCAAGCAAACCTCTTAAATGTAATGTAGGAAATTAATAAAGGTAGAAGCCGTTTGTTAAGAAGGAATTTATCTATCATTCTTATATATTTCAATATTGTATTTAATAATTGTGCAAGATACTGAGTTGTCTATCAGGTATCTCCTTCATATCCAGTTACACATGCACATGTGTAGGAATTGACCCCATTAGTACAGGTTCCTCCATTTTGACAGGGTGAAGAGGCACATTCGTAAATGTCTGTTAAAGGTTAGTATCAAACAAGGACAACAGCCAGGTGAAGAACTGTATTAGTGGGAATGGAGAACTTGTAACACACATGTACAATGTTCATAGAGCACAACTGGGTTCAGAGTATTTTTGCGAGCAGTCATCTCAATTATAATGAATTTAGTAAATAAACGTAGATGCAATTCGTAAACAAGGAACTCGTCTATCATTCTAAATTTTAATCTCATATTAAATAATACTCACCTGTCTCGCAGTTATCTCCTTCATATCCAGCCACACATGCACATGTGTAAGAATTGACCCCATCAGTACAGGTTCCTCCATTTTGACAGAGTGTAGAGTTACATTCGTCAATGTCTGTTAAAGGATAGTAAGAAACAAGGAAACAGCAAGGTGAATTAATTTTGAATGTGGATAGATCGATAACTTGTAAACAATTTATATATGTGCTCTTCCTGTAACATGGACATGTACATTTTTCATAGGGCGAAGCTGGATTCAGAGTATTTTCGCAAGCAGACCTCTTAAATGTAATGTAGGAAATTAATAAAGGTAGAAGCCGTTTGTTAAGAAGGAATTAATCTATCATTCTTATATATTTCAATATTGTATTTAATAATTGTGCAAGATACTCAGTTGTCTATCAGGTATCTCCTTCATATCCAGTTACACATGCACATGTGTAGGAATTGACCCCATTAGTACAGGTTCGTCCATTTTGACAGGGTGAAGTGGCACATTCGTAAATGTCTGTTAAAGGTTAGTATCAAACAAGGACAACAGCCAGGTGAAGAACTGTATTAGTGTGAATGGAGAACTTGTAACACACATGTACAATGTTCATAGAGCACAACTGAGTTCAGAGTATTTTTGCGAGCAGTCATCTCAATTATAATGAATTTAGTAAATAAACGTAGATGCAATTCGTAAACAAGGAACTCGTCTATCATTCTAAATTTTAATCTCATATTAAATAATACTCACCTGTCTGGCAGTTATCTCCTTCATATCCAGCCACACATGCACATGTGTAAGAATTGACCCCATCAGTACAGGTTCCTCCATTTTGACAGAGTGTAGAGTTACATTCGTCAATGTCTGTTAAAGGATAGTAAGAAACAAGGAAACAGCAAGGTGAATTATTTTTGAATGTGGATAGATCGATAACTTGTAAACAATTTATATATGTGCTCTTCCTGTAACATGGACATGTACATTTTTCATAGGGCGAAGCTGGATTCAGAGTATTTTCGCAAGCAAACCTCTTAAATGTAATGTAGGAAATTAATAAAGGTAGAAGCCGTTTGTTAAGAAGGAATTTATCTATCATTCTTATATATTTCAATATTGTATTTAATAATTGTGCAAGATACTGAGTTGTCTATCAGGTATCTCCTTCATATCCAGTTACACATGCACATGTGTAGGAATTGACCCCATTAGTACAGGTTCCTCCATTTTGACAGGGTGAAGAGGCACATTCGTAAATGTCTGTTAAAGGTTAGTATCAAACAAGGACAACAGCCAGGTGAAGAACTGTATTAGTGGGAATGGAGAACTTGTAACACACATGTACAATGTTCATAGAGCACAACTGGGTTCAGAGTATTTTTGCGAGCAGTCATCTCAATTATAATGAATTTAGTAAATAAACGTAGATGCAATTCGTAAACAAGGAACTCGTCTATCATTCTAAATTGTAATCTCATATTAAATAATACTCACCTGTCTCGCAGTTATCTCCTTCATATCCAGCCACACATGCACATGTGTAAGAATTGACCCCATCAGTACAGGTTCCTCCATTTTGACAGAGTGTAGAGTTACATTCGTCAATGTCTGTTAAAGGATAGTAAGAAACAAGGAAACAGCAAGGTGAATTATTTTTGAATGTGGATAGATCGATAACTTTTAAACAATTTATATATGTGCTCTTCCTGTAACATGGACATGTACATTGTTCATAGGGCGAAGCTGGATTCAGAGTATTTTCGCAAGCAGACCTCTTAAATGTAATGTAGGAAATTAATAAAGGTAGAAGCCGTTTGTTAAGAAGGAATTTATCTATCATTCTTATATATTTCAATATTGTATTTAATAATTGTGCAAGATACTCAGTTGTCTATCAGGTATCTCCTTCATATCCAGTTACACATGCACATGTGTAGGAATTGACCCCATTAGTACAGGTTCCTCCATTTTGACAGGGTGAAGAGGCACATTCGTAAATGTCTGTTAAAGGTTAGTATCAAACAAGGACAACAGCCAGGTGAAGAACTGTATTAGTGGGAATGGAGAACTTGTAACACACATGTACAATGTTCATAGAGCACACCTGGGTTCAGAGTATTTTTGCGAGCAGTCATCTCAATTATAATGAATTTAGTAAATAAACGTAGATGCAATTCGTAAACAAGGAACTCGTCTATCATTCTAAATTTTAATCTCATATTAAATAATACTCACCTGTCTCGCAGTTATCTCCTTCATATCCAGCCACACATGCACATGTGTAATAATTGACCCCATCAGTACAGGTTCCTCCATTTTGACAGAGTGTAGAGTTACATTCGTCAATGTCTGTTAAAGGATAGTAAGAAACAAGGAAACAGCAAGGTGAATTAATTTTGAATGTGGATAGATCGATAACTTGTAAACAATTTATATATGTGCTCTTCTTGTAACATGGATATGTACATTTTTCATAGGGCGAAGCTGGATTCAGAGTATTTTCGCAAGCAGACCTCTTAAATGTAATGTAGGAAATTAATAAAGGTAGAAGCCGTTTGTTAAGAAGGAATTAATCTATCATTCTTATATATTTCAATATTGTATTTAATAATTGTGCAAGATACTCAGTTGTCTATCAGGTATCTCCTTCATATCCAGTTACACATGCACATGTGTAGGAATTGACCCCATTAGTACAGGTTCGTCCATTTTGACAGGGTGAAGTGGCACATTCGTAAATGTCTGTTAAAGGTTAGTATCAAACAAGGACAACAGCCAGGTGAAGAACTGTATTAGTGTGAATGGAGAACTTGTAACACACATGTACAATGTTCATAGAGCACAACTGGGTTCAGAGTATTTTTTCGAGCAGTCATCTCAATTATAATGAATTTAGTAAATAAACGTAGATGCAATTCGTAAACAAGGAACTCGTCTATCATTCTAAATTTTAATCTCATATTCAATAATACTCACCTGTCTCGCAGTTATCTCCTTCATATCCAGCCACACATGCACATGTGTAAGAATTGACCCCATCAGTACAGGTTCCTCCATTTTGACAGAGTGTAGAGTTACATTCGTCAATGTCTGTTAAAGGATAGTAAGAAACAAGGAAACAGCAAGGTGAATTATTTTTGAATGTGGATAGATCGATAACTTGTAAACAATTTATATATGTGCTCTTCCTGTAACATGGACATGTACATTTTTCATAGGGCGAAGCTGGATTCGGAGTATTTTCGCAAGCAAACCTCTTAAATGTAATGTAGGAAATTAATAAAGGTAGAAGCCGTTTGTTAAGAAGGAATTTATCTATCATTCTTATATATTTCAATATTGTATTTAATAATTGTGCAAGATACTCAGTTGTCTATCAGGTATCTCCTTCATATCCAGTTACACATGCACATGTGTAGGAATTGACCCCATTAGTACAGGTTCCTCCATTTTGACAGGGTGAAGAGGCACATTCGTAAATGTCTGTTAAAGGTTAGTATCAAACAAGGACAACAGCCAGGTGAAGAACTGTATTAGTGGGAATGGAGAACTTGTAACACACATGTACAATGTTCATAGAGCACAACTGGGTTCAGAGTATTTTTGCGAGCAGTCATCTCAATTATAATGAATTTAGTAAATAAACGTAGATGCAATTCGTAAACAAGGAACTCGTCTATCATTCTAAATTTTAATCTCATATTAAATAATACTCACCTGTCTCGCAGTTATCTCCTTCATATCCAGCCACACATGCACATGTGTAAGAATTGACCCCATCAGTACAGGTTCCTCCATTTTGACAGAGTGTAGAGTTACATTCGTCAATGTCTGTTAAAGGATAGTAAGAAACAAGGAAACAGCAAGGTGAATTAATTTTGAATGTGGATAGATCGATAACTTGTAAACAATTTATATATGTGCTCTTCCTGTAACATGGACATGTACATTTTTCATAGGGCGAAGCTGGATTCAGAGTATTTTCGCAAGCAGACCTCTTAAATGTAATGTAGGAAATTAATAAAGGTAGAAGCCGTTTGTTAAGAAGGAATTAATCTATCATTCTTATATATTTCAATATTGTATTTAATAATTGTGCAAGATACTCAGTTGTCTATCAGGTATCTCCTTCATATCCAGTTACACATGCACATGTGTAGGAATTGACCCCATTAGTACAGGTTCGTCCATTTTGACAGGGTGAAGTGGCACATTCGTAAATGTCTGTTAAAGGTTAGTATCAAACAAGGACAACAGCCAGGTGAAGAACTGTATTAGTGGGAATGGAGAACTTGTAACACACATGTACAATGTTCATAGAGCACACCTGGGTTCAGAGTATTTTTGCGAGCAGTCATCTCAATTATAATGAATTTAGTAAATAAACGTAGATGCAATTCGTAAACAAGGAACTCGTCTATCATTCTAAATTTTAATCTCATATTAAATAATACTCACCTGTCTCGCAGTTATCTCCTTCATATCCAGCCACACATGCACATGTGTAATAATTGACCCCATCAGTACAGGTTCCTCCATTTTGACAGAGTGTAGAGTTACATTCGTCAATGTCTGTTAAAGGATAGTAAGAAACAAGGAAACAGCAAGGTGAATTAATTTTGAATGTGGATAGATCGATAACTTGTAAACAATTTATATATGTGCTCTTCTTGTAACATGGATATGTACATTTTTCATAGGGCGAAGCTGGATTCAGAGTATTTTCGCAAGCAGACCTCTTAAATGTAATGTAGGAAATTAATAAAGGTAGAAGCCGTTTGTTAAGAAGGAATTAATCTATCATTCTTATATATTTCAATATTGTATTTAATAATTGTGCAAGATACTCAGTTGTCTATCAGGTATCTCCTTCATATCCAGTTACACATGCACATGTGTAGGAATTGACCCCATTAGTACAGGTTCGTCCATTTTGACAGGGTGAAGTGGCACATTCGTAAATGTCTCTTAAAGGTTAGTATCAAACAAGGACAACAGCCAGGTGAAGAACTGTATTAGTGTGAATGGAGAACTTGTAACACACATGTACAATGTTCATAGAGCACAACTGGGTTCAGAGTATTTTTTCGAGCAGTCATCTCAATTATAATGAATTTAGTAAATAAACGTAGATGCAATTCGTAAACAAGGAACTCGTCTATCATTCTAAATTTTAATCTCATATTCAATAATACTCACCTGTCTCGCAGTTATCTCCTTCATATCCAGCCACACATGCACATGTGTAAGAATTGACCCCATCAGTACAGGTTCCTCCATTTTGACAGAGTGTAGAGTTACATTCGTCAATGTCTGTTAAAGGATAGTAAGAAACAAGGAAACAGCAAGGTGAATTATTTTTGAATGTGGATAGATCGATAACTTGTAAACAATTTATATATGTGCTCTTCCTGTAACATGGACATGTACATTTTTCATAGGGCGAAGCTGGATTCAGAGTATTTTCGCAAGCAAACCTCTTAAATGTAATGTAGGAAATTAATAAAGGTAGAAGCCGTTTGTTAAGAAGGAATTTATCTATCATTCTTATATATTTCAATATTGTATTTAATAATTGTGCAAGATACTCAGTTGTCTATCAGGTATCTCCTTCATATCCAGTTACACATGCACATGTGTAGGAATTGACCCCATTAGTACAGGTTCCTCCATTTTGACAGGGTGAAGAGGCACATTGGTAAATGTCTGTTAAAGGTTAGTATCAAACAAGGACAACAGCCAGGTGAAGAACTGTATTAGTGGGAATGGAGAACTTGTAACACACATGTACAATGTTCATAGAGCACAACTGGGTTCAGAGTATTTTTGCGAGCAGTCATCTCAATTATAATGAATTTAGTAAATAAACGTAGATGCAATTCGTAAACAAGGAACTCGTCTATCATTCTAAATTTTAATCTCATATTAAATAATACTCACCTGTCTCGCAGTTATCTCCTTCATATCCAGCCACACATGCACATGTGTAAGAATTGACCCCATCAGTACAGGTTCCTCCATTTTGACAGAGTGTAGAGTTACATTCGTCAATGTCTGTTAAAGGATAGTAAGAAACAAGGAAACAGCAAGGTGAATTAATTTTGAATGTGGATAGATCGATAACTTGTAAACAATTTATATATGTGCTCTTCCTGTAACATGGACATGTACATTTTTCATAGGGCGAAGCTGGATTCAGAGTATTTTCGCAAGCAAACCTCTTAAATGTAATGTAGGAAATTAATAAAGGTAGAAGCCGTTTGTTAAGAAGGAATTAATCTATCATTCTTATATATTTCAATATTGTATTTAATAATTGTGCAAGATACTCAGTTGTCTATCAGGTATCTCCTTCATATCCAGTTACACATGCACATGTGTAGGAATTGACCCCATTAGTACAGGTTCGTCCATTTTGACAGGGTGAAGTGGCACATTCGTAAATGTCTGTTAAAGGTTAGTATCAAACAAGGACAACAGCCAGGTGAAGAACTGTATTAGTGTGAATGGAGAACTTGTAACACACATGTACAATGTTCATAGAGCACAACTGAGTTCAGAGTATTTTTGCGAGCAGTCATCTCAATTATAATGAATTTAGTAAATAAACGTAGATGCAATTCGTAAACAAGGAACTCGTCTATCATTCTAAATTTTAATCTCATATTAAATAATACTCACCTGTCTGGCAGTTATCTCCTTCATATCCAGCCACACATGCACATGTGTAAGAATTGACCCCATCAGTACAGGTTCCTCCATTTTGACAGAGTGTAGAGTTACATTCGTCAATGTCTGTTAAAGGATAGTAAGAAACAAGGAAACAGCAAGGTGAATTAATTTTGAATGTGGATAGATCGATAACTTTTAAACAATTTATATATGTGCTCTTCCTGTAACATGGACATGTACATTGTTCATAGGGCGAAGCTGGATTCAGAGTATTTTCGCAAGCAGACCTCTTAAATGTAATGTAGGAAATTAATAAAGGTAGAAGCCGTTTGTTAAGAAGGAATTTATCTATCATTCTTATATATTTCAATATTGTATTTAATAATTGTGCAAGATACTCAGATGTCTCTCAGGTATCTCCTTCATATCCAGTTACACATGCACATGTGTAGGAATTGACCCCATTAGTACAGGTTCCTCCATTTTGACAGGGTGAAGAGGCACATTCGTAAATGTCTGTTAAAGGTTAGTATCAAACAAGGACAACAGCCAGGTGAAGAACTGTATTAGTAGGAATGGAGAACTTGTAACACACATGTACAATGTTCATAGAGCACAACTGGGTTCAGAGTATTTTTGCGAGCAGTCATCTCATTTATAATGAATTTAGTAAATAAACGTAGATGCAATTCGTAAACAAGGAACTCGTCTATCATTCTAAATTTTAATCTCATATTCAATAATACTCACCTGTCTCGCAGTTATCTCCTTCATATCCAGCCACACATGCACATGTGTAAGAATTGACCCCATCAGTACAGGTTCCTCCATTTTGACAGAGTGTAGAGTTACATTCGTCAATGTCTGTTAAAGGATAGTAAGAAACAAGGAAACAGCAAGGTGAATTATTTTTGAATGTGGATAGATCGATAACTTGTAAACAATTTATATATGTGCTCTTCCTGTAACATGGACATGTACATTTTTCATAGGGCGAAGCTGGATTCAGAGTATTTTCGCAAGCAAACCTCTTAAATGTAATGTAGGAAATTAATGAAGGTAGAAGCCGTTTGTTAAGAAGGAATTTATCTATCATTCTTATATATTTCAATATTGTATTTAATAATTGTGCAAGATACTGAGTTGTCTATCAGGTATCTCCTTCATATCCAGTTACACATGCACATGTGTAGGAATTGACCCCATTAGTACAGGTTCGTCCATTTTGACAGGGTGAAGAGGCACATTCGTAAATGTCTGTTAAAGGTTAGTATCAAACAAGGACAACAGCCAGGTGAAGAACTGTATTAGTGGGAATGGAGAACTTGTAACACACATGTACAATGTTCATAGAGCACAACTGGGTTCAGAGTATTTTTGCGAGCAGTCATCTTAATTATAATGAATTTAGTAAATAAACGTAGATGCAATTCGTAAACAAGGAACTCGTCTATCATTCTAAATTTTAATCTCATATTAAATAATACTCACCTGTCTGGCAGTTATCTCCTTCATATCCAGCCACACATGCACATGTGTAAGAATTGACCCCATCAGTACAGGTTCCTCCATTTTGACAGACTGTAGAGTTACATTCGTCAATGTCTGTTAAAGGATAGTAAGAAACAAGGAAACAGCAAGGTGAATTAATTTTGAATGTGGATAGATCGATAACTTTTAAACAATTTATATATGTGCTCTTCCTGTAACATGGACATGTACATTGTTCATAGGGCGAAGCTGGATTCAGAGTATTTTCGCAAGCAGACCTCTTAAATGTAATGTAGGAAATTAATAAAGGTAGAAGCCGTTTGTTAAGAAGGAATTTATCTATCATTCTTATATATTTCAATATTGTATTTAATAATTGTGCAAGATACTCAGATGTCTCTCAGGTATCTCCTTCATATCCAGTTACACATGCACATGTGTAGGAATTGACCCCATTAGTACAGGTTCCTCCATTTTGACAGGGTGAAGAGGCACATTCGTAAATGTCTGTTAAAGGTTAGTATCAAACAAGGACAACAGCCAGGTGAAGAACTGTATTAGTGGGAATGGAGAACTTGTAACACACATGTACAATGTTCATAGAGCACAACTGGGTTCAGAGTATTTTTGCGAGCAGTCATCTCATTTATAATGAATTTAGTAAATAAACGTAGATGCAATTCGTAAACAAGGAACTCGTCTATCATTCTAAATTTTAATCTCATATTAAATAATACTCACCTGTCTCGCAGTTATCTCCTTCATATCCAGCCACACATGCACATGTGTAAGAATTGACCCCATCAGTACAGGTTCCTCCATTTTGACAGAGTGTAGAGTTACATTCGTCAATGTCTGTTAAAGGATAGTAAGAAACAAGGAAACAGCAAGGTGAATTAATTTTGAATGTGGATAGATCGATAACTTGTAAACAATTTATATATGTGCTCTTCCTCTAACATGGACATGTACATTTTTCATAGGGCGAAGCTGGATTCAGAGTATTTTCGCAAGCAGACCTCTTAAATGTAATGTAGGAAATTAATAAAGGTAGAAGCCGTCTGTTAAGAAGGAATTTATCTATCATTCTTATATATTTCAATATTGTATTTAATAATTGTGCAAGATACTCAGTTGTCTATCAGGTATCTCCTTCATATCCAGTTACACATGCACATGTGTAGGAATTGACCCCATTAGTACAGGTTCCTCCATTTTGACAGGGTGAAGGGGCACATTCGTAAATGTCTGTTAAAGGTTAGTATCAAACAAGGACAACAGCCAGGTGAAGAACTTTATTAGTGTGAATGGAGAACTTGTAACACACATGTACAATGTTCATAGAGCACAACTGGGTTCAGAGTATTTTTGCGAGCAGTCATCTTAATTATAATGAATTTAGTAAATAAACGTAGATGCAATTCGTAAACGAGGAACTCGTCTATCATTCTAAATTTTAATCTCATATTAAATAATACTCACCTGTCTCGCAGTTATCTCCTTCATATCCAGCCACACATGCACATGTGTAAGAATTGACCCCATCAGTACAGGTTCCTCCATTTTGACAGAGTGTAGAGTTACATTCGTCAATGTCTGTTAAAGGATAGTAAGAAACAAGGAAACAGCAAGGTGAATTATTTTTGAATGTGGATAGATCGATAACTTGTAAACAATTTATATATGTGCTCTTCCTGTAACATGGACATGTACATTTTTCATAGGGCGAAGCTGGATTCAGAGTATTTTCGCAAGCAGACCTCTTAAATGTAATGTAGGAAATTAATAAAGGTAGAAGCCGTTTGTTAAGAAGGAATTTATCTATCATTCTTATATATTTCAATATTGTATTTAATAATTGTGCAAGATACTCAGTTGTCTATCAGGTATCTCCTTCATATCCAGTTACACATGCACATGTGTAGGAATTGACCCCATTAGTACAGGTTCATGTGGATAGATCGATAACTTGTAAACAATTTATATATGTGCTCTTCCTGTAACATGGACATGTACATTTTTCATAGGGCGAAGCTGGATTCAGAGTATTTTCGCAAGCAGACCTCTTAAATGTAATGTAGGAAATTAATAAAGGTAGAAGCCGTTTGTTAAGAAGGAATTTATCTATCATTCTTATATATTTCAATATTGTATTTAATAATTGTGCAAGATACTCAGTTGTCTCTCAGGTATCTCCTTCATATCCAGTTACACATGCACATGTGTAGGAATTGACCCCATTAGTACAGGTTCCTCCATTTTGACAGGGTGAAGTGGCACATTCCTAAATGTCTGTTAAAGGTTAGTATCAAACAAGGACAACAGCCAGGTGAAGAACTGTATTAGTGTGAATGGAGAACTTGTAACACACATGTACAATGTTCATAGAGCACAACTGGGTTCAGAGTATTTTTGCGAGCAGTCATCTCAATTATAATGAATTTAGTAAATAAACGTAGATGCAATTCGTAAACAAGGAACTCGTCTATCATTCTAAATTTTAATCTCATATTAAATAATACTCACCCGTCTCGCAGTTATCTCCTTCATATCCAGCCACACATGCACATGTGTAAGAATTGACCCCATCAGTACAGGTTCCTCCATTTTGACAGAGTGTAGAGTTACATTCGTCAATATCTGTTAAAGGATAGTAAGAAACAAGGAAACAGCAAGGTGAATTATTTTTGAATGTGGATAGATCGATAACTTGTAAACAATTTATATATGTGCTCTTCCTGTAACATGGACATGTACATTTTTCATAGGGCGAAGCTGGATTCAGAGTATTTTCGCAAGCAGACCTCTTAAATGTAATGTAGGAAATTAATAAAGGTAGAAGCCGTTTGTTAAGAAGGAATTTATCTATCATTCTTATATATTTCAATATTGTATTTAATAATTGTGCAAGATACTCAGTTGTCTATCAGGTATCTCCTTCATATCCAGTTACACATGCACATGTGTAGGAATTGACCCCATTAGTACATGTTCCTCCAGTTTGACAGGGTCAAGTGGCACATTCCTAAATGTCTGTTAAAGGTTAGTATCAAACAAGGAAAACAGCCAGGTGAAGAACTTTATTAGTGTGAATGGAGAACTTGTAACACACATGTACAATGTTCATAGAGCACAACTGGGTTCAGAGTATTTTTGCGAGCAGTCATCTTAATTATAATGAATTTAGTAAATAAACGTAGATGCAATTCGTAAACAAGGAACTCGTCTATCATTCTAAATTTTAATCTCATATTAAATAATACTCACCTGTCTCGCAGTTATCTCCTTCATATCCAGCCACACATGCACATGTGTAAGAATTGACCCCATCAGTACAGGTTCCTCCATTTTGACAGAGTGTAGAGTTACATTCGTCAATGTCTGTTAAAGGATAGTAAGAAACAAGGAAACAGCAAGGTGAATTATTTTTGAATGTGGATAGATCGATAACTTGTAAACAATTTATATATGTGCTCTTCCTGTAACATAAACATGTACATTTTTCATAGGGCGAAGCTGGATTCAGAGTATTTTCGCAAGCAGACCTCTTAAATGTAATGTAGGAAATTAATAAAGGTAGAAGCCGTTTGTTAAGAAGGAATTTATCTATCATTCTTATATATTTCAATATTGTATTTAATAATTGTGCAAGATACTCAGTTGTCTATCAGGTATCTCCTTCATATCCAGTTACACATGCACATGTGTAGGAATTGACCCCATTAGTACAGGTTCATGTGGATAGATCGATAACTTGTAAACAATTTATATATGTGCTCTTCCTGTAACATGGACATGTACATTTTTCATAGGGCGAAGCTGGATTCAGAGTATTTTCGCAAGCAGACCTCTTAAATGTAATGTAGGAAATTAATAAAGGTAGAAGCCGTTTGTTAAGAAGGAATTTATCTATCATTCTTATATATTTCAATATTGTATTTAATAATTGTGCAAGATACTCAGTTGTCTCTCAGGTATCTCCTTCATATCCAGTTACACATGCACATGTGTAGGAATTGACCCCATTAGTACAGGTTCCTCCATTTTGACAGGGTGAAGTGGCACATTCCTAAATGTCTGTTAAAGGTTAGTATCAAACAAGGACAACAGCCAGGTGAAGAACTGTATTAGTGTGAATGGAGAACTTGTAACACACATGTACAATGTTCATAGAGCACAACTGGGTTCAGAGTATTTTTGCGAGCAGTCATCTCAATTATAATGAATTTAGTAAATAAACGTAGATGCAATTCGTAAACAAGGAACTCGTCTATCATTCTAAATTTTAATCTCATATTAAATAATACTCACCCGTCTCGCAGTTATCTCCTTCATATCCAGCCACACATGCACATGTGTAAGAATTGACCCCATCAGTACAGGTTCCTCCATTTTGACAGAGTGTAGAGTTACATTCGTCAATATCTGTTAAAGGATAGTAAGAAACAAGGAAACAGCAAGGTGAATTATTTTTGAATGTGGATAGATCGATAACTTGTAAACAATTTATATATGTGCTCTTCCTGTAACATGGACATGTACATTTTTCATAGGGCGAAGCTGGATTCAGAGTATTTTCGCAAGCAGACCTCTTAAATGTAATGTAGGAAATTAATAAAGGTAGAAGCCGTTTGTTAAGAAGGAATTTATCTATCATTCTTATATATTTCAATATTGTATTTAATAATTGTGCAAGATACTCAGTTGTCTATCAGGTATCTCCTTCATATCCAGTTACACATGCACATGTGTAGGAATTGACCCCATTAGTACATGTTCCTCCAGTTTGACAGGGTCAAGTGGCACATTCCTAAATGTCTGTTAAAGGTTAGTATCAAACAAGGAAAACAGCCAGGTGAAGAACTTTATTAGTGTGAATGGAGAACTTGTAACACACATGTACAATGTTCATAGAGCACAACTGGGTTCAGAGTATTTTTGCGAGCAGTCATCTTAATTATAATGAATTTAGTAAATAAACGTAGATGCAATTCGTAAACAAGGAACTCGTCTATCATTCTAAATTTTAATCTCATATTAAATAATACTCACCTGTCTCGCAGTTATCTCCTTCATATCCAGCCACACATGCACATGTGTAAGAATTGACCCCATCAGTACAGGTTCCTCCATTTTGACAGAGTGTAGAGTTACATTCGTCAATGTCTGTTAAAGGATAGTAAGAAACAAGGAAACAGCAAGGTGAATTATTTTTGAATGTGGATAGATCGATAACTTGTAAACAATGTATATATGTGCTCTTCCTGTAACATGGACATGTACATTTTTCATAGGGCGAAGCTGGATTCAGAGTATTTTCGCAAGCAGACCTCTTAAATGTAATGTAGGAAATTAATAAAGGTAGAAGCCGTTTGTTAAGAAGGAATTTATCTATCATTCTTATATATTTCAATATTGTATTTAATAATTGTGCAAGATACTCAGTTGTCTATCAGGTATCTCCTTCATATCCAGTTACACATGCACATGTGTAGGAATTGACCCCATTAGTACAGGTTCATGTGGATAGATCGATAACTTGTAAACAATTTATATATGTGCTCTTCCTGTAACATGGACATGTACATTTTTCATAGGGCGAAGCTGGATTCAGAGTATTTTCGCAAGCAGACCTCTTAAATGTAATGTAGGAAATTAATAAAGGTAGAAGCCGTTTGTTAAGAAGGAATTTATCTATCATTCTTATATATTTCAATATTGTATTTAATAATTGTGCAAGATACTCAGTTGTCTCTCAGGTATCTCCTTCATATCCAGTTACACATGCACATGTGTAGGAATTGACCCCATTAGTACAGGTTCCTCCATTTTGACAGGGTGAAGTGGCACATTCCTAAATGTCTGTTAAAGGTTAGTATCAAACAAGGACAACAGCCAGGTGAAGAACTGTATTAGTGTGAATGGAGAACTTGTAACACACATGTACAATGTTCATAGAGCACAACTGGGTTCAGAGTATTTTTGCGAGCAGTCATCTCAATTATAATGAATTTAGTAAATAAACGTAGATGCAATTCGTAAACAAGGAACTCGTCTATCATTCTAAATTTTAATCTCATATTAAATAATACTCACCCGTCTCGCAGTTATCTCCTTCATATCCAGCCACACATGCACATGTGTAAGAATTGACCCCATCAGTACAGGTTCCTCCATTTTGACAGAGTGTAGAGTTACATTCGTCAATATCTGTTAAAGGATAGTAAGAAACAAGGAAACAGCAAGGTGAATTATTTTTGAATGTGGATAGATCGATAACTTGTAAACAATTTATATATGTGCTCTTCCTGTAACATGGACATGTACATTTTTCATAGGGCGAAGCTGGATTCAGAGTATTTTCGCAAGCAGACCTCTTAAATGTAATGTAGGAAATTAATAAAGGTAGAAGCCGTTTGTTAAGAAGGAATTTATCTATCATTCTTATATATTTCAATATTGTATTTAATAATTGTGCAAGATACTCAGTTGTCTATCAGGTATCTCCTTCATATCCAGTTACACATGCACATGTGTAGGAATTGACCCCATTAGTACATGTTCCTCCAGTTTGACAGGGTCAAGTGGCACATTCCTAAATGTCTGTTAAAGGTTAGTATCAAACAAGGAAAACAGCCAGGTGAAGAACTTTATTAGTGTGAATGGAGAACTTGTAACACACATGTACAATGTTCATAGAGCACAACTGGGTTCAGAGTATTTTTGCGAGCAGTCATCTTAATTATAATGAATTTAGTAAATAAACGTAGATGCAATTCGTAAACAAGGAACTCGTCTATCATTCTAAATTTTAATCTCATATTAAATAATACTCACCTGTCTCGCAGTTATCTCCTTCATATCCAGCCACACATGCACATGTGTAAGAATTGACCCCATCAGTACAGGTTCCTCCATTTTGACAGAGTGTAGAGTTACATTCGTCAATGTCTGTTAAAGGATAGTAAGAAACAAGGAAACAGCAAGGTGAATTATTTTTGAATGTGGATAGATCGATAACTTGTAAACAATTTATATATGTGCTCTTCCTGTAACATGGACATGTACATTTTTCATAGGGCGAAGCTGGATTCAGAGTATTTTCGCAAGCAGACCTCTTAAATGTAATGTAGGAAATTAATAAAGGTAGAAGCCGTTTGTTAAGAAGGAATTAATCTATCATTCTTATATATTTCAATATTGTATTTAATAATTGTGCAAGATACTCAGTTGTCTATCAGGTATCTCCTTCATATCCAGTTACACATGCACATGTGTAGGAATTGACCCCATTAGTACAGGTTCCTCCATTTTGACAGGGTGAAGAGGCACATTCGTAAATGTCTGTTAAAGGTTAGTATCAAACAAGGACAACAGCCAGGTGAAGAACTTTATTAGTGTGAATGGAGAACTTGTAACACACATGTACAATGTTCATAGAGCACAACTGGGTTCAGAGTATTTTTGCGAGCAGTCATCTTAATTATAATGAATTTAGTAAATAAACGTAGATGCAATTCGTAAACAAGGAACTCGTCTATCATTCTAAATTTTAATCTCATATTAAATAATACTCACCTGTCTCGCAGTTATCTCCTTCATATCCAGCCACACATGCACATGTGTAAGAATTGACCCCATCAGTACAGGTTCCTCCATTTTGACAGAGTGTAGAGTTACATTCGTCAATGTCTGTTAAAGGATAGTAAGAAACAAGGAAACAGAAAGGTGAATTAATTTTGAATATGGATAGATCGATAACTTGTAAACAATTTATATATGTGCTCTTCCTGTAACATGGACATGTACATTTTTCATAGGGCGAAGCTGGATTCAGAGTATTTTCGCAAGCAGACCTCTTAAATGTAATGTAGGAAATTAATAAAGGTAGAAGCCGTTTGTTAAGAAGGAATTAATCTATCATTCTTATATATTTCAATATTGTATTTAATAATTGTGCAAGATACTCAGTTGTCTCTCAGGTATCTCCTTCATATCCAGTTACACATGCACATGTGTAGGAATTGACCCCATTAGTACAGGTTACTCCATTTTGACAGGGTGAAGAGGCACATTCGTAAATGTCTGTTAAAGGTTAGTATCAAACAAGGACAACAGCCAGGTGAAGAACTGTATTAGTGGGAATGGAGAACTTGTAACACACATGTACAATGTTCATAGAGCACAACTGGGTTCAGAGTATTTTTGCGAGCAGTCATCTTAATTATAATGAATTTAGTAAATAAACGTAGATGCAATTCGTAAACAAGGAACTCGTCTATCATTCTAAATTTTAATCTCATATTAAATAATACTCACCTGTCTCGCAGTTATCTCCTTCATATCCAGCCACACATGCACATGTGTAAGAATTGACCCCATCAGTACAGGTTCCTCCATTTTGACAGAGTGTAGAGTTACATTCGTCAATGTCTGTTAAAGGATAGAAAGAAACAAGGAAACAGCGAGGTGAATTATTTTTGAATGTGGATAGATAGATAACTTGTAAACAATTTATATATGTGCTCTTCCTGTAACATGGACATGTACATTTTTCATAGGGCGAAGCTGGATTCAGAGTATTTTCGCAAGCAGACCTCTTAAATGTAATGTAGGGAATTAATAAAGGTAGAAGCCGTTTGTTAAGAAGGAATTAATCTATCATTCTTATATATTTCAATATTGTATTTAATAATTGTGCAAGATACTCAGTTGTCTATCAGGTATCTCCTTCATATCCAGTTACACATGCACATGTGTAGGAATTGACCCCATTAGTACAGGTTCCTCCATTTTGACAGGGTGAAGAGGCACATTCGTAAATGTCTGTTAAAGGTTAGTATCAAACAAGGACAACAGCCAGGTGAAGAACTTTATTAGTGTGAATGGAGAACTTGTAACACACATGTACAATGTTCATAGAGCACAACTGGGTTCAGAGTATTTTTGCGAGCAGTCATCTTAATTATAATGAATTTAGTAAATAAACGTAGATGCAATTCGTAAACAAGGAACTCGTCTATCATTCTAAATTTTAATATCATATTAAATAATACTCACCTGTCTCGCAGTTATCTCCTTCATATCCAGCCACACATGCACATGTGTAAGAATTGACCCCATCAGTACAGGTTCCTCCATTTTGACAGAGTGTAGAGTTACATTCGTCAATGTCTGTTAAAGGATAGTAAGAAACAAGGAAACAGCAAGGTGAATTAATTTTGAATATGGATAGATCGATAACTTGTAAACAATTTATATATGTGCTCTTCCTGTAACATGGACATGTACATTTTTCATAGGGCGAAGCTGGATTCAGAGTATTTTCGCAAGCAGACCTCTTAAATGTAATGTAGGAAATTAATAAAGGTAGAAGCCGTTTGTTAAGAAGGAATTTATCTATCATTCTTATATATTTCAATATTGTATTTAATAATTGTGCAAGATACTCAGTTGTCTCTCAGGTATCTCCTTCATATCCAGTTACACATGCACATGTGTAGGAATTGACCCCATTAGTACAGGTTCCTCCATTTTGACAGGGTGAAGTGGCACATTCCTAAATGTCTGTTAAAGGTTAGTATCAAACAAGGACAACAGCCAGGTGAAGAACTGTATTAGTGTGAATGGAGAACTTGTAACACACATGTACAATGTTCATAGAGCACAACTGGGTTCAGAGTATTTTTGCGAGCAGTCATCTCAATTATAATGAATTTAGTAAATAAACGTAGATGCAATTCGTAAACAAGGAACTCGTCTATCATTCTAAATTTTAATCTCATATTAAATAATACTCACCTGTCTCGCAGTTATCTCCTTCATATCCAGCCACACATGCACATGTGTAAGAATTGACCCCATCAGTACAGGTTCCTCCATTTTGACAGAGTGTAGAGTTACATTCGTCAATGTCTGTTAAAGGATAGTAAGAAACAAGGAAACAGCAAGGTGAATTAATTTTGAATATGGATAGATCGATAACTTGTAAACAATTTATATATGTGCTCTTCCTGTAACATGGACATGTACATTTTTCATAGGGCGAAGCTGGATTCAGAGTATTTTCGCAAGCAGACCTCTTAAATGTAATGTAGGAAATTAATAAAGGTAGAAGCCGTTTGTTAAGAAGGAATTTATCTATCATTCTTATATATTTCAATATTGTATTTAATAATTGTGCAAGATACTCAGTTGTCTCTCAGGTATCTCCTTCATATCCAGTTACACATGCACATGTGTAGGAATTGACCCCATTAGTACAGGTTACTCCATTTTGACAGGGTGAAGAGGCACATTCGTAAATGTCTGTTAAAGGTTAGTATCAAACAAGGACAACAGCCAGGTGAAGAACTGTATTAGTGGGAATGGAGAACTTGTAACACACATGTACAATGTTCATAGAGCACAACTGGGTTCAGAGTATTTTTGCGAGCAGTCATCTTAATTATAATGAATTTAGTAAATAAACGTAGATGCAATTCGTAAACAAGGAACTCGTCTATCATTCTAAATTTTAATCTCATATTAAATAATACTCACCTGTCTCGCAGTTATCTCCTTCATATCCAGCCACACATGCACATGTGTAAGAATTGACCCCATCAGTACAGGTTCCTCCATTTTGACAGAGTGTAGAGTTACATTCGTCAATGTCTGTTAAAGGATAGAAAGAAACAAGGAAACAGCGAGGTGAATTATTTTTGAATGTGGATAGATCGATAACTTGTAAACAATTTATATATGTGCTCTTCCTGTAACATGGACATGTACATTTTTCATAGGGCGAAGCTGGATTCAGAGTATTTTCGCAAGCAGACCTCTTAAATGTAATGTAGGAAATTAATAAAGGTAGAAGCCGTTTGTTAAGAAGGAATTAATCTATCATTCTTATATATTTCAATATTGTATTTAATAATTGTGCAAGATACTCAGTTGTCTATCAGGTATCTCCTTCATATCCAGTTACACATGCACATGTGTAGGAATTGACCCCATTAGTACAGGTTCCTCCATTTTGACAGGGTGAAGAGGCACATTCGTAAATGTCTGTTAAAGGTTAGTATCAAACAAGGACAACAGCCAGGTGAAGAACTTTATTAGTGTGAATGGAGAACTTGTAACACACATGTACAATGTTCATAGAGCACAACTGGGTTCAGAGTATTTTTGCGAGCAGTCATCTTAATTATAATGAATTTAGTAAATAAACGTAGATGCAATTCGTAAACAAGGAACTCGTCTATCATTCTAAATTTTAATCTCATATTAAATAATACTCACCTGTCTCGCAGTTATCTCCTTCATATCCAGCCACACATGCACATGTGTAAGAATTGACCCCATCAGTACAGGTTCCTCCATTTTGACAGAGTGTAGAGTTACATTCGTCAATGTCTGTTAAAGGATAGTAAGAAACAAGGAAACAGCAAGCTGAATTAATTTTGAATATGGATAGATCGATAACTTGTAAACAATTTATATATGTGCTCTTCCTGTAACATGGACATGTACATTTTTCATAGGGCGAAGCTGGATTCAGAGTATTTTCGCAAGCAGACCTCTTAAATGTAATGTAGGAAATTAATAAAGGTAGAAGCCGTTTGTTAAGAAGGAATTTATCTATCATTCTTATATATTTCAATATTGTATTTAATAATTGTGCAAGATACTCAGTTGTCTCTCAGGTATCTCCTTCATATCCAGTTACACATGCACATGTGTAGGAATTGACCCCATTAGTACAGGTTACTCCATTTTGACAGGGTGAAGAGGCACATTCGTAAATGTCTGTTAAAGGTTAGTATCAAACAAGGACAACAGCCAGGTGAAGAACTGTATTAGTGGGAATGGAGAACTTGTAACACACATGTACAATGTTCATAGAGCACAACTGGGTTCAGAGTATTTTTGCGAGCAGTCATCTTAATTATAATGAATTTAGTAAATAAACGTAGATGCAATTCGTAAACAAGGAACTCGTCTATCATTCTAAATTTTAATCTCATATTAAATAATACTCACCTGTCTCGCAGTTATCTCCTTCATATCCAGCCACACATGCACATGTGTAAGAATTGACCCCATCAGTACAGGTTCCTCCATTTTGACAGAGTGTAGAGTTACATTCGTCAATGTCTGTTAAAGGATAGAAAGAAACAAGGAAACAGCGAGGTGAATTATTTTTGAATGTGGATAGATCGATAACTTGTAAACAATTTATATATGTGCTCTTCCTGTAACATGGACATGTACATTTTTCATAGGGCGAAGCTGGATTCAGAGTATTTTCGCAAGCAGACCTCTTAAATGTAATGTAGGAAATTAATAAAGGTAGAAGCCGTTTGTTAAGAAGGAATTAATCTATCATTCTTATATATTTCAATATTGTATTTAATAATTGTGCAAGATACTCAGTTGTCTATCAGGTATCTCCTTCATATCCAGTTACACATGCACATGTGTAGGAATTGACCCCATTAGTACAGGTTCCTCCATTTTGACAGGGTGAAGAGGCACATTCGTAAATTTCTGTTAAAGGTTAGTATCAAACAAGGACAACAGCCAGGTGAAGAACTTTATTAGTGTGAATGGAGAACTTGTAACACACATGTACAATGTTCATAGAGCACAACTGGGTTCAGAGTATTTTTGCGAGCAGTCATCTTAATTATAATGAATTTAGTAAATAAACGTAGATGCAATTCGTAAACAAGGAACTCGTCTATCATTCTAAATTTTAATCTCATATTAAATAATACTCACCTGTCTCGCAGTTATCTCCTTCATATCCAGCCACACATGCACATGTGTAAGAATTGACCCCATCAGTACAGGTTCCTCCATTTTGACAGAGTGTAGAGTTACATTCGTCAATGTCTGTTAAAGGATAGTAAGAAACAAGGAAACAGCAAGGTGAATTAATTTTGAATATGGATAGATCGATAACTTGTAAACAATTTATACATGTGCTCTTCCTGTAACATGGACATGTACATTTTTCATAGGGCGAAGCTGGATTCAGAGTATTTTCGCAAGCAGACCTCTTAAATGTAATGTAGGAAATTAATAAAGGTAGAAGCCGTTTGTTAAGAAGGAATTTATCTATCATTCTTATATATTTCAATATTGTATTTAATAATTGTGCAAGATACTCAGTTGTCTCTCAGGTATCTCCTTCATATCCAGTTACACATGCACATGTGTAGGAATTGACCCCATTAGTACAGGTTACTCCATTTTGACAGGGTGAAGAGGCACATTCGTAAATGTCTGTTAAAGGTTAGTATCAAACAAGGACAACAGCCAGGTGAAGAACTGTATTAGTGGGAATGGAGAACTTGTAACACACATGTACAATGTTCATAGAGCACAACTGGGTTCAGAGTATTTTTGCGAGCAGTCATCTTAATTATAATGAATTTAGTAAATAAACGTAGATGCAATTCGTAAACAAGGAACTCGTCTATCATTCTAAATTTTAATCTCATATTAAATAATACTCACCTGTCTCGCAGTTATCTCCTTCATATCCAGCCACACATGCACATGTGTAAGAATTGACCCCATCAGTACAGGTTCCTCCATTTTGACAGAGTGTAGAGTTACATTCGTCAATGTCTGTTAAAGGATAGAAAGAAACAAGGAAACAGCGAGGTGAATTATTTTTGAATGTGGATAGATCGATAACTTGTAAACAATTTATATATGTGCTCTTCCTGTAACATGGACATGTACATTTTTCATAGGGCGAAGCTGGATTCAGAGTATTTTCGCAAGCAGACCTCTTAAATGTAATGTAGGAAATTAATAAAGGTAGAAGCCGTTTGTTAAGAAGGAATTAATCTATCATTCTGATATATTTCAATATTGTATTTAATAATTGTGCAAGATACTCAGTTGTCTATCAGGTATCTCCTTCATATCCAGTTACACATGCACATGTGTAGGAATTGACCCCATTAGTACAGGTTCCTCCATTTTGACAGGGTGAAGAGGCACATTCGTACATTTCTGTTAAAGGTTAGTATCAAACAAGGACAACAGCCAGGTGAAGAACTTTATTAGTGTGAATGGAGAACTTGTAACACACATGTACAATGTTCATAGAGCACAACTGGGTTCAGAGTATTTTTGCGAGCAGTCATCTTAATTATAATGAATTTAGTAAATAAACGTAGATGCAATTCGTAAACAAGGAACTCGTCTATCATTCTAAATTTTAATCTCATATTAAATAATACTCACCTGTCTCGCAGTTATCTCCTTCATATCCAGCCACACATGCACATGTGTAAGAATTGACCCCATCAGTACAGGTTCCTCCATTTTGACAGAGTGTAGAGTTACATTCGTCAATGTCTGTTAAAGGATAGTAAGAAACAAGGAAACAGCAAGGTGAATTAATTTTGAATATGGATAGATCGATAACTTGTAAACAATTTATACATGTGCTCTTCCTGTAACATGGACATGTACATTTTTCATAGGGCGAAGCTGGATTCAGAGTATTTTCGCAAGCAGACCTCTTAAATGTAATGTAGGAAATTAATAAAGGTAGAAGCCGTTTGTTAAGAAGGAATTTATCTATCATTCTTATATATTTCAATATTGTATTTAATAATTGTGCAAGATACTCAGTTGTCTCTCAGGTATCTCCTTCATATCCAGTTACACATGCACATGTGTAGGAATTGACCCCATTAGTACAGGTTCCTCCATTTTGACAGGGTGAAGTGGCACATTCCTAAATGTCTGTTAAAGGTTAGTATCAAACAAGGACAACAGCCAGGTGAAGAACTGTATTAGTGTGAATGGAGAACTTGTAACACACATGTACAATGTTCATAGAGCACAACTGGGTTCAGAGTATTTTTGCGAGCAGTCATCTCAATTATAATGAATTTAGTAAACAAACGTAGATGCAATTCGTAAACAAGGAACTCGTCTATCATTCTAAATTTTAATCTCATATTAAATAATACTCACCTGTCTCGCAGTTATCTCCTTCATATCCAGCCACACATGCACATGTGTAAGAATTTACCCCATCAGTACAGGTTCCTCCATTTTGACAGAGTGTAGAGTTACATTCGTCAATGTCTGTTAAAGGATAGTAAGAAACAAGGAAACAGCAAGGTGAATTAATTTTGAATGTGGATAGATCGATAACTTGTAAACAATTTATATATGTGCTCTTCCTCTAACATGGACATGTACATTTTTCATAGGGCGAAGCTGGATTCAGAGTATTTTCGCAAGCAGACCTCTTAAATGTAATGTAGGAAATTAATAAAGGTAGAAGCCGTTTGTTAAGAAGGAATTTATCTATCATTCTTATATATTTCAATATTGTATTTAATAATTGTGCAAGATACTCAGTTGTCTATCAGGTATCTCCTTCATATCCAGTTACACATGCACATGTGTAGGAATTGACCCCATTAGTACATGTTCCTCCATTTTGACAGGTTGAAGAGGCACATTCGTAAATGTCTGTTAAAGGTTAGTATCAAACAAGGACAACAGCCAGGTGAAGAACTTTATTAGTGTGAATGGAGAACTTGTAACACACATGTACAATGTTCATAGAGCACAACTGGGTTCAGAGTATTTTTGCGAGCAGTCATCTTAGTTATAATGAATTTAGTAAATAAACGTAGATGCAATTCGTAAACGAGGAACTCGTCTATCATTCTAAATTTTAATCTCATATTAAATAATACTCACCTGTCTCGCAGTTATCTCCTTCATATCCAGCCACACATGCACACGTGTAAGAATTGACCCCATCAGTACAGGTTCCTCCATTTTGACAGAGTGTAGAGGTACATTCGTCAATGTCTGTTAAAGGATAGTAAGAAACAAGGAAACAGCAAGGTGAATTAATTTTGAATGTGGATAGATCGATAACTTGTAAACAACTTATATATGTGCTCTTCCTGTAACATGGACATGTACATTTTTCATAGGGCGAAGCTGGATTCAGAGTATTTTCGCAAGCAGACCTCTTAAATGTAATGTAGGAAATTAATAAAGGTAGAAGCCGTTTGTTAAGAAGGAACTTATCTATCATTCTTATATATTTCAATATTGTATTTAATAATTGTGCAAGATACTCAGTTGTCTCTCAGGTATCTCCTTCATATCCAGTTACATGCACATGTGTAGGAATTGACCCCATTAGTACAGGTTCCTCCATTTTGACAGGGTGAAGAGGCACATTCGTACATGTCTGTTAAAGGTTATTATCAAACAAGGACAACAGCCAGGTGAAGAACTGTATTAGTGGGAATGGAGAAATTGTAACACACATGTACAATGTTCATAGAGCACAACTGGGTTCAGAGTATTTTTGCGAGCAGTCATCTTAATTATAATGAATTTAGTAAATAAACGTAGATGCAATTCGTAAACAAGGAACTCGTCTATCATTCTAAATTTTAATCTCATATTAAATAATACTCACCTGTCTTGCAGTTATCTCCTTCATATCCAGCCACACATGCACATGTGTAAGAATTGACCCCATCAGTACAGGTTCCTCCATTTTGACAGAGTGTAGAGTTACATTCGTCAATGTCTGTTAAAGGATAGTAAGAAACAAGGAAACAGCAAGGTGAATTATTTTTGAATGTGGATAGATCGATAACTTGTAAACAATTTATATATGTGCTCTTCCTGTAACATGGACATGTACATTTTTCATAGGGCGAAGCTGGATTCAGAGTATTTTCGCAAGCAGACCTCTTAAATGTAATGTAGGAAATTAATAAAGGTAGAAGCCGTTTGTTAAGAAGGAACTTATCTATCATTCTTATATATTTCAATATTGTATTTGTTTCGTTGAAGAGTGTTTTTCCGCTAGGAATCGCAGAACTAGGTTCCCCGCCCCCGGAAGTAGCGCCCCCGGAAGTAGTTTTCGTTTATTGCGCAATAGTTAGAACGCCAATAATACAAGCCAAGAAAGGTGTTTCTCAACGCTAGCATGACAGAAAACGTCAAAGATTCAGAGTTCTGAGGGAATCCTGACTTAAGCTGCAAAGTTATAATATTGGGCAAGAAGTGAGTGTTAAATTCATGTAATTTGTTGAAGAAAATATAAATTCATAGTTAAGATGTTTAATGATGAAATTCATACGCAAAATCTGCGAACGCTGTAGAAATGGTAATTTGTGATAACATACTAGTATTATAACGCCGTACTCGGTACATGTATTACTGTAGGGCTATTGTGTGGAATGTAACGTATGTGTGTTTGCACAAAAACCAAAGTTGTGAGAATTAAAGGTCCTTAAGACAATTATTCAGAAGCTTGAATAATAATTATAAGTGCAGTGAAGTCTTGTTATAACAGACCTTTTGGGTATTTTTGTATCAGGGATTTATGTCAAGATTTAAAGACAGAAAAAAGAGGAAATTTCAGCCAGTCATATGGCCATGTTATAAGAGATGTTTTGTAACTGGCTTTGGTATAACAAGATTCCACTGAAGGATAATTTACCTATCAAAGTTTACCTAAAGTCTATAAATGTGTGGAGAGTTGAGCGCATTGATATTGCTGGTTTTTAGCAAGATTTATAATCCCCAGAGTGTAAATAGAAATTAGATGATTTTAGAGACAAAATAAGGTGTAAGATAAACACCAGGTATCAAGTTGATACTTATAGCCTGTGTTTGGTGCACAAGGAATATTTTAGTGCAGATGATACATTTGCGTGCAGAATAAAGCACAATTGAGTCATGCTGAATCAGTCAATGATATTTGACAATTTTATGGATTTAATTTAAATTAGAAAATACTGAGAAGAAATTCTATAGGTTATGAATTATCAAAGTAAGATAATTTATGCATAAAGTAATGCAATTCTGTGGGGATTATAAAAGCTGCTTTAATGATTGAGATGACAATAATGACACAAGCAAACATTGTTATTTAACTGTCACATGATGATTATTGACTTATAGAAATTGCAGAATAACAATTAACACACAGTGTATTGTCAAAACAGGTTGCTTGTAATAATGTTGCTACATATTTACACAATGTAAACAGTGCATGTAGAATTTAGACTAAGGATTTTTTCCTTTGTTTTTTTGCTCTCTGCAGACTGAACAAATACGTGACGATGGTCCTGCATCTCGTCGCTATATCCAAACCAATATTATCTGGCCTGAGTACTATTCTGGGATGTCTTCTTGGGTGAACCATCCATTCAGTTTCTGAGCTGTTGCAGACAAGCATCCGGCATCGCTGCAACCCGGGGTCACTTCGAGCGAGACATCTAATAGACATTTCCAGACTTCCAGTCAGTTTTCAAGACATTCAAGATGGCCGACAAGCCCGACACTAAGGTTGGTCTAAAGCATAAGCGTCGTGCCTGCAAGGGCAGCTACACGAGAAAGGCAAAGGCGCTAGAGAGTATGATAGAAGCAGAGCGGCCCGCAGGAGAACTGGAGGAGGCGTTCAAACAGGCTCAGTCATCATTCCAGATGGTGACCGAGGTGCACGAGACATTTACGCTAGAGATCGAAGATGATGAAGAGTTCGATACTGAAGAGCAGTGGATGCAGGCTCTGAGCGAGGAGTTTACCAGGCTGCAAATAGAATACAATCAGTTTATCAGTCCGCAGTCGCAGTCTGGTCGAACAGCCGGTAGTTCAGCATCTTCAATAGCAGAAGATTCACAGTCGCCTACACAAGCGTCTCACAGTCAACATGATTCGCGAGCAATGTTTAAAGTGGAAAAACTCAAACTTCCCAAATTCAAAGGAGACTTGAGAGACTATAATATATTCCGTAAAGACCTGTCGCGCGTTACAACGGGGTACAGTAGCGGTGATGCGGTGACGCTACTACGATCGTGTCTAGAAGGGAAACCATCTGACTTGATTCGCGGAATTAGCGAAATCGATGCAGCGTGGAAGGTACTTGATGCTATCTACGGGGACCGCAGACTACTAAGCGACGCAATCATGAATGACATCGGTGCATTTCGACCGTTGAAGGACAATGAGGATAGCCGATTTTGTGAGCTGGCGCAGTTAGTGCTCCGGAGTTACAACAATCTAAAGGAAGTAGGCCGTATCGCAGACATAGAGAACGCTCAAATGTTAGCCTTGATTGAGAAAAAGCTGAATGCAGAAGACAAGAAAATGTGGTTTCGCCACTTATCATCAAAGGACATGGATCCGTCTGTCAAGGAGATGATAGATTGGCTGTTCTCGGAAATGACAACAAGACTACGAGCGATGGCACCGGTTCGCTCCAAGGGCACATCTCTCCATGTAGCGTATGTAGAGACAAGTCAGCAGCCAGCAAAGAGACAAGTAAGCAGTCCTATGCACAAGTGTTGGATTTGTGAATCCAATGACCATTGGATAGACCAGTGTAAAAAACTAATCAGCATGTCGGGTCCGGATAGACTACAACTTATGCGGAGCAACAGAGCATGTTACAGCTGCCTGAAGAAGGGAAGCAGTGAGCATCGGATGTCCAACTGTAGGAGGCGCAAGTTATGTGTAGAAGCGAATTGCAACTACTATCATCATCCGCTTCTTCACTTCGATCAGCCACAATTGACATTGAACACTGGCAGCAAAGTCGCGACAATGTTGGGAGGGGATACTCTCCTGCCGATTCTTCGAGCAGAGTTCATCGGGACATCAATCATCGAGGGCAATGTTCTGCTAGATACAGGGTCCCAAACAAGTATCATCCGGGACTCGATGGCACAGTCGTTGGGTCTTAAAGGCAAGAACATCACAGTGGTCGTGACAAAGGTGGGAGGTGATGAAGAGGAAATCCGAACACTCACATACAGAGTACCTGTGCGCGATGTCACAACACAACAACGTTTTACGATACCCGCTATAGGACTGCCGTGTATTAGTGAGGACATAGCACATGTAACCCTAATCGATGAAGCCAAACAGTTGGGGTTACCGATACAAGATATCCACAGAGGAGGAGGTGAAGTAGATCTACTAATAGGCATTGACCAATGCAAGATGCACACGGGAGAGACGATAAATGGTGAGACATGTGTAGCCCGAAAGTCGCCACTCGGATGGGTAGTGTTTGGAGGTAGCAGTCGTTCGTCATCCGCAAGAAAAGTTCTTCACGTAAAAGTAGCCGCGGATGTAGATCTGTCAGACTTTTGGAGCACAGAAGCAATGGGTGTGCAAGCCAGCAATTGTACATGTGAGCCATCAACACTGAGCAAAGTTGAGAAAGAAGAATATGAAGTAATAAAGCAGTCATGCAAGAAACAAGATGATCAGTGGATGGTGAGCTATCCATGGAGGAAGGATCCAGCACTTCTTCCGGACAACAAGGACCAGGCGAAGCAGATGCTAATAGGAACAGAGAAAAAGTTAGCCCGAGATCCAGAGCACGCTGAAGCCTACTGCAAGAAAATCGATGAAATGGTGGAGATGGGCTTCGCTAAGAAATTAACTGAGTCAGAAATGAAAGCCCATCAAGGGCCTGTTCACTACATCGGACATCATGCGGTTATTCGACCGGAGAGCAAGTCAACGCCGCTTCGAGTAGTGTTCAACTCGTCATCAGTCTACAAGGGTCATCGCTTGAACGATTACTGGATGAAGGGCCCCGATTTACTCAATGACCTGTTCGGGGTGTTGCAGCGCTTCAGGGACAAGCCAGTCGCGATCTGCGGTGACATTTCGAAAATGTATCATCGCGTCCTCATCCCTGAGTCAGATCGTCATGTACATCGTTTCCTCTGGCGCGATATGGAGACCGACAGGGAGCCAGACGTGTACGTGATGCGTGTAGTAACTTTCGGCGACAAGCCAGCACCAGCGATGGCACAAATCGCGCTGAAGCTGACCGCAGAGGAATCAGCAGACACGCACCCAGAAGCATCGAAGGTCTTGCAGAACAGTGTCTACATGGACGACATCTGCTCATCTGTAGATACAGCCGAGGAAGCTAAGCAGCTCACCGAAGATATCGATACAGTGTTGAAAAGTGGAGGGTTCAAAGTGAAAGAATGGCATTCTAATGTGCCACTTAAAGAGGTAGAAGTAGGTGAAAATCACGAAGAAAAAAGCATTCTAAATGATCAATCTGAAGAAAAAGTCTTAGGGGTTGTTTGGAATCAGCAGGATGACTCCTGTTCATACCGAGTCAAAGGAGTAAGCAGTGATCAAGAGGGCAAGAAACAGAAATGGACAAAGAGAACCATTCTCAGTAGGATTGCAAAAATCTTTGATCCCATAGGTTTCGCGGCAGCATTTCTCACAAAGGCAAAAATAGGAATGCAACGCCTTTGGGAGTTAGGAGTAGAATGGGATGAGCAATTACCAGATCATGTAGTGTTAGAATGGGAAAGTTTCTTTCAGGAAATGAGTATGTTGAATGAAGTCAAGTTCCCTAGAAGTATTTCGCCACCAAAACCTGAAGGAGATCTACTAGTTTGTGTGTTTTGTGATGCCTCAGAAATGGCATTTGGTACATGCATATTCTTCAGGTGGCAGATAGGAGTAGATGAGTATGATGTTAGGTTTGTTGCAGCTAAGGCAAGGGTGGCTCCGCTCAAGAAGCTCACTCTCCCCCGTCTTGAGCTGCAAGCAGCAGTAATGGCTGCTAGACTGTACACAGCCATTAAAGAGGAGTCAATGCTAGATCTGAATAGAGTAGTCTTTATGACAGATAGTATGATTTCACTAGGTTGGATACACAGTCAGGCTAGGGCTTTCAAGCCATTTGTATCTGCTAGGGTGGGTGAAATTCAAACCAAAACTGACCCAGCTTCATGGAGGCACATTCCTGGAGATCTTAATCCAGCCGATGACATTTCAAGAGGAATTCCTCCAGGGAAGCTGATGGGTAGATGGAAAACCGGCCCAGAGTTCCTATATCAGCCAGAGGAACTGTGGCCAGATCAAAATGTCAAACTTGATGAAGAGAAACTGAGTCAAGAAAAGCGTAAAGTTCAGGTGTCACTAGGGAAGATCAAAGAGCAAATCATAGATTGCAAAAGGTTCTCTAAGTGGAGAAAGTTAGTGCGTGTGACAGCATACGTACTGAAATTTGTTAGAATTCTGAAGGCTAGGATAGCTAGTAAGCATAATCAGAACACAAGCAGTGATAGAAATGAGTCCGTATCTGAAAACTCACCACTGTCACCATCAGAGTTAGATGGTGCTGAAATGTATTGGGTTCAGAAAGCTCAAGCTGAATTGCATGATAGAGTCAGAAAGGGGGAGTTCAAGACCCTCAGTCCATTTGTTAAAGATGGAATAATCAGAGTTGGTAGTAGGATAGGGGGAGATTCCATTTCCTATGATCAGAGTCATCCAGTGTTATTGCCCAGTGATCATTACATATCGTCACTCATAGTCCGTCACATTCATGAACAAGGGCATGAAGGTGTGGCAACTACTGCCGCAAAAGTGCGACAAAGGTTTTGGATAATAGGTGTCCATAGACTTGCAAAATCTGTAAAGCATAAATGTGTTGTATGTAAACGCTTGGAACACAAAGTAGAGTCTCAACTCATGGCTGATTTACCAGATGATAGGGCAGTGCCATTCACACCGCCATTTTACATTACAGCAGTTGATTATTTTGGCCCATATTATGTAAAAGTTGGTAGAAACAAAACAGCAAAGCATTATGGTGTCATTTTCACATGCATGAATACTCGAGCAGTACATTTAGACTTGGCTGTAGACTGCTCAACTATGGAATTCATTCAAGTTTTGCGTAGGTTTCTATCATTGAGAGGTCAGCCATCAGTCATGTATAGTGATAACGGTACTCAATTTGTAGGAGCGGAAAAGGAGCTCAGAGCTATGGTAGAAGGTTGGGATGAACAGAAGTTGACAGAATTTTGTGCAGAAAAGGGAATCAAATGGAAATTTGTAACGCCATCCGCACCACATCAGAATGGTTGTGCAGAGTCGTTAGTCAAGAGTTGTAAGATGGCACTAAAGAAAGCCATTGGGGAGCAGGTTCTTACCCCATTTGAACTGTTGACATGTTTCACAGAAGTAGCTAACCTAGTCAATCAACGTCCTATTGGTCGTATCCCAAATGATCCAGATGATGGTGGATATCTGAGTCCAAATGACATGTTACTAGGCAGATCATCTACAAATATTCCACAAGGACCATTCAGAGAAACAAGAAACCCTAGACATAGAGTAGAGTTTGTTCAAAAGATTGTAGATTCATTTTGGAAAGTCTGGAATCGAGATGTATTTCCACTACTAGTTCCACGTAGAAAATGGAACGTGGAAAGACGCAATGTGCGTATAGACGATATAGTCATGTTGTCTGATCCAAATTCAGTGAGAGGAAAATGGACTCTTGGTAGGATAATTCATGTATATCCAGGGCCAGATGCAAAGATTAGAAACGTTCTGGTTAAGACAAAGGACAGTCAGTACAGAAGACCAGTTACCAAAATAGCAGTAATTTACCCTGCTGAAGGTTATGATGATTAGAGGACATGTACTAGGAATCAATATGTTTTGTATGCAAGACTAAAAAGTTGATTTATTGGTTAAAGTAGTTAGTAGTCAAAGGTCACTTGTTATAATTAATGAGCAAAATTAATATAATACTTTTTTGTTTGCAAAATATTATGTTAAGAAATAGGAACAAAGTCCCTATTGGGGGGGTGGATGTTTCGTTGAAGAGTGTTTTTCCGCTAGGAATCGCAGAACTAGGTTCCCCGCCCCCGGAAGTAGCGCCCCCGGAAGTAGTTTTCGTTTATTGCGCAATAGTTAGAACGCCAATAATACAAGCCAAGAAAGGTGTTTCTCAACGCTAGCATGACAGAAAACGTCAAAGATTCAGAGTTCTGAGGGAATCCTGACTTAAGCTGCAAAGTTATAATATTGGGCAAGAAGTGAGTGTTAAATTCATGTAATTTGTTGAAGAAAATATAAATTCATAGTTAAGATGTTTAATGATGAAATTCATACGCAAAATCTGCGAACGCTGTAGAAATGGTAATTTGTGATAACATACTAGTATTATAACGCCGTACTCGGTACATGTATTACTGTAGGGCTATTGTGTGGAATGTAACGTATGTGTGTTTGCACAAAAACCAAAGTTGTGAGAATTAAAGGTCCTTAAGACAATTATTCAGAAGCTTGAATAATAATTATAAGTGCAGTGAAGTCTTGTTATAACAGACCTTTTGGGTATTTTTGTATCAGGGATTTATGTCAAGATTTAAAGACAGAAAAAAGAGGAAATTTCAGCCAGTCATATGGCCATGTTATAAGAGATGTTTTGTAACTGGCTTTGGTATAACAAGATTCCACTGAAGGATAATTTACCTATCAAAGTTTACCTAAAGTCTATAAATGTGTGGAGAGTTGAGCGCATTGATATTGCTGGTTTTTAGCAAGATTTATAATCCCCAGAGTGTAAATAGAAATTAGATGATTTTAGAGACAAAATAAGGTGTAAGATAAACACCAGGTATCAAGTTGATACTTATAGCCTGTGTTTGGTGCACAAGGAATATTTTAGTGCAGATGATACATTTGCGTGCAGAATAAAGCACAATTGAGTCATGCTGAATCAGTCAATGATATTTGACAATTTTATGGATTTAATTTAAATTAGAAAATACTGAGAAGAAATTCTATAGGTTATGAATTATCAAAGTAAGATAATTTATGCATAAAGTAATGCAATTCTGTGGGGATTATAAAAGCTGCTTTAATGATTGAGATGACAATAATGACACAAGCAAACATTGTTATTTAACTGTCACATGATGATTATTGACTTATAGAAATTGCAGAATAACAATTAACACACAGTGTATTGTCAAAACAGGTTGCTTGTAATAATGTTGCTACATATTTACACAATGTAAACAGTGCATGTAGAATTTAGACTAAGGATTTTTTCCTTTGTTTTTTTGCTCTCTGCAGACTGAACAAATACGTGACGATGGTCCTGCATCTCGTCGCTATATCCAAACCAATATTATCTGGCCTGAGTACTATTCTGGGATGTCTTCTTGGGTGAACCAGTATTTAATAATTGTGCAAGATACTCAGTTGTCTCTCAGGTATCTCCTTCATATCCAGTTACATGCACATGTGTAGAAATTGACCCCATTAGTACAGGTTACTCCATTTTGACAGGGTGAAGAGGCACATTCGTAAATGTCTGTTAAAGGTTAGTATCAAACAAGGACAACAGCCAGGTGAAGAACTGTATTAGTGGGAATGGAGAACTTGTAACACACATGTACAATGTTCATAGAGCACAACTGGGTTCAGAGTATTTTTGCGAGCAGTCATCTTAATTATAATGAATTTAGTAAATAAACGTAGATGCAATTCGTAAACAAGGAACTCGTCTATCATTCTAAATTTTAATCTCATATTAAATAATACTCACCTGTCTCGCAGTTATCTCCTTCATATCCAGCCACACATGCACATGTGTAAGAATTGACCCCATCAGTACAGGTTCCTCCATTTTGACAGAGTGTAGAGTTACATTCGTCAATGTCTGTTAAAGGATAGTAAGAAACAAGGAAACAGCAAGGTGAATTATTTTTGAATGTGGATAGATCGATAACTTGTAAACAATTTATATATGTGCTCTTCCTGTAACATGGACATGTACATTTTTCATAGGGCGAAGCTGGATTCAGAGTATTTTCGCAAGCAGACCTCTTAAATGTAATGTAGGAAATTAATAAAGGTAGAAGCCGTTTGTTAAGAAGGAATTAATCTATCATTCTTATATATTTCAATATTGTATTTAATAATTGTGCAAGATACTCAGTTGTCTATCAGGTATCTCCTTCATATCCAGTTACACATGCACATGTGTAGGAATTGACCCCATTAGTTCAGGTTCCTCCATTTTGACAGGGTGAAGAGGCACATTCGTAAATGTCTGTTAAAGGTTAGTATCAAACAAGGACAACAGCCAGGTGAAGAACTTTATTAGTGTGAATGGAGAACTTGTAACACACATGTACAATGTTCATAGAGCACAACTGGGTTCAGAGTATTTTTGCGAGCAGTCATCTTAATTATAATGAATTTAGTAAATAAACGTAGATGCAATTCGTAAACAAGGAACTCGTCTATCATTCTAAATTTTAATCTCATATTAAATAATACTCACCTGTCTCGCAGTTATCTCCTTCATATCCAGCCACACATGCACATGTGTAAGAATTGACCCCATCAGTACAGGTTCCTCCATTTTGACAGAGTGTAGAGTTACATTCGTCAATGTCTGTTAAAGGATAGTAAGAAACAAGGAAACAGAAAGGTGAATTAATTTTGAATATGGATAGATCGATAACTTGTAAACAATTTATATATGTGCTCTTCCTGTAACATGGACATGTACATTTTTCATAGGGCGAAGCTGGATTCAGAGTATTTTCGCAAGCAGACCTCTTAAATGTAATGTAGGAAATTAATAAAGGTAGAAGCCGTTTGTTAAGAAGGAATTTATCTATCATTCTTATATATTTCAATATTGTATTTAATAATTGTGCAAGATACTCAGTTGTCTCTCAGGTATCTCCTTCATATCCAGTTACACATGCACATGTGTAGGAATTGACCCCATTAGTACAGGTTACTCCATTTTGACAGGGTGAAGAGGCACATTCGTAAATGTCTGTTAAAGGTTAGTATCAAACAAGGACAACAGCCAGGTGAAGAACTGTATTAGTGGGAATGGAGAACTTGTAACACACATGTACAATGTTCATAGAGCACAACTGGGTTCAGAGTATTTTTGCGAGCAGTCATCTTAATTATAATGAATTTAGTAAATAAACGTAGATGCAATTCGTAAACAAGGAACTCGTCTATCATTCTAAATTTTAATCTCATATTAAATAATACTCACCTGTCTCGCAGTTATCTCCTTCATATCCAGCCACACATGCACATGTGTAAGAATTGACCCCATCAGTACAGGTTCCTCCATTTTGACAGAGTGTAGAGTTACATTCGTCAATGTCTGTTAAAGGATAGAAAGAAACAAGGAAACAGCGAGGTGAATTATTTTTGAATGTGGATAGATCGATAACTTGTAAACAATTTAAATATGTGCTCTTCCTGTAACATGGACATGTACATTTTTCATAGGGCGAAGCTGGATTCAGAGTATTTTCGCAAGCAGACCTCTTAAATGTAATGTAGGAAATTAATAAAGGTAGAAGCCGTTTGTTAAGAAGGAATTAATCTATCATTCTTATATATTTCAATATTGTATTTAATAATTGTGCAAGATACTCAGTTGTCTATCAGGTATCTCCTTCATATCCAGTTACACATGCACATGTGTAGGAATTGACCCCATTAGTACAGGTTCCTCCATTTTGACAGGGTGAAGAGGCACATTCGTAAATGTCTGTTAAAGGTTAGTATCAAACAAGGACAACAGCCAGGTGAAGAACTTTATTAGTGTGAATGGAGAACTTGTAACACACATGTACAATGTTCATAGAGCACAACTGGGTTCAGAGTATTTTTGCGAGCAGTCATCTTAATTATAATGAATTTAGTAAATAAACGTAGATGCAATTCGTAAACAAGGAACTCGTCTATCATTCTAAATTTTAATATCATATTAAATAATACTCACCTGTCTCGCAGTTATCTCCTTCATATCCAGCCACACATGCACATGTGTAAGAATTGACCCCATCAGTACAGGTTCCTCCATTTTGACAGAGTGTAGAGTTACATTCGTCAATGTCTGTTAAAGGATAGTAAGAAACAAGGAAACAGCAAGGTGAATTAATTTTGAATATGGATAGATCGATAACTTGTAAACAATTTATATATGTGCTCTTCCTGTAACATGGACATGTACATTTTTCATAGGGCGAAGCTGGATTCAGAGTATTTTCGCAAGCAGACCTCTTAAATGTAATGTAGGAAATTAATAAAGGTAGAAGCCGTTTGTTAAGAAGGAATTTATCTATCATTCTTATATATTTCAATATTGTATTTAATAATTGTGCAAGATACTCAGTTGTCTCTCAGGTATCTCCTTCATATCCAGTTACACATGCACATGTGTAGGAATTGACCCCATTAGTACAGGTTCCTCCATTTTGACAGGGTGAAGTGGCACATTCCTAAATGTCTGTTAAAGGTTAGTATCAAACAAGGACAACAGCCAGGTGAAGAACTGTATTAGTGTGAATGGAGAACTTGTAACACACATGTACAATGTTCATAGAGCACAACTGGGTTCAGAGTATTTTTGCGAGCAGTCATCTCAATTATAATGAATTTAGTAAATAAACGTAGATGCAATTCGTAAACAAGGAACTCGTCTATCATTCTAAATTTTAATCTCATATTAAATAATACTCACCTGTCTCGCAGTTATCTCCTTCATATCCAGCCACACATGCACATGTGTAAGAATTGACCCCATCAGTACAGGTTCCTCCATTTTGACAGAGTGTAGAGTTACATTCGTCAATGTCTGTTAAAGGATAGTAAGAAACAAGGAAACAGCAAGGTGAATTAATTTTGAATATGGATAGATCGATAACTTGTAAACAATTTATATATGTGCTCTTCCTGTAACATGGACATGTACATTTTTCATAGGGCGAAGCTGGATTCAGAGTATTTTCGCAAGCAGACCTCTTAAATGTAATGTAGGAAATTAATAAAGGTAGAAGCCGTTTGTTAAGAAGGAATTTATCTATCATTCTTATATATTTCAATATTGTATTTAATAATTGTGCAAGATACTCAGTTGTCTCTCAGGTATCTCCTTCATATCCAGTTACACATGCACATGTGTAGGAATTGACCCCATTAGTACAGGTTACTCCATTTTGACAGGGTGAAGAGGCACATTCGTAAATGTCTGTTAAAGGTTAGTATCAAACAAGGACAACAGCCAGGTGAAGAACTGTATTAGTGGGAATGGAGAACTTGTAACACACATGTACAATGTTCATAGAGCACAACTGGGTTCAGAGTATTTTTGCGAGCAGTCATCTTAATTATAATGAATTTAGTAAATAAACGTAGATGCAATTCGTAAACAAGGAACTCGTCTATCATTCTAAATTTTAATCTCATATTAAATAATACTCACCTGTCTCGCAGTTATCTCCTTCATATCCAGCCACACATGCACATGTGTAAGAATTGACCCCATCAGTACAGGTTCCTCCATTTTGACAGAGTGTAGAGTTACATTCGTCAATGTCTGTTAAAGGATAGAAAGAAACAAGGAAACAGCGAGGTGAATTATTTTTGAATGTGGATAGATCGATAACTTGTAAACAATTTATATATGTGCTCTTCCTGTAACATGGACATGTACATTTTTCATAGGGCGAAGCTGGATTCAGAGTATTTTCGCAAGCAGACCTCTTAAATGTAATGTAGGAAATTAATAAAGGTAGAAGCCGTTTGTTAAGAAGGAATTAATCTATCATTCTTATATATTTCAATATTGTATTTAATAATTGTGCAAGATACTCAGTTGTCTATCAGGTATCTCCTTCATATCCAGTTACACATGCACATGTGTAGGAATTGACCCCATTAGTACAGGTTCCTCCATTTTGACAGGGTGAAGAGGCACATTCGTAAATGTCTGTTAAAGGTTAGTATCAAACAAGGACAACAGCCAGGTGAAGAACTTTATTAGTGTGAATGGAGAACTTGTAACACACATGTACAATGTTCATAGAGCACAACTGGGTTCAGAGTATTTTTGCGAGCAGTCATCTTAATTATAATGAATTTAGTAAATAAACGTAGATGCAATTCGTAAACAAGGAACTCGTCTATCATTCTAAATTTTAATCTCATATTAAATAATACTCACCTGTCTCGCAGTTATCTCCTTCATATCCAGCCACACATGCACATGTGTAAGAATTGACCCCATCAGTACAGGTTCCTCCATTTTGACAGAGTGTAGAGTTACATTCGTCAATGTCTGTTAAAGGATAGTAAGAAACAAGGAAACAGCAAGGTGAATTAATTTTGAATATGGATAGATCGATAACTTGTAAACAATTTATATATGTGCTCTTCCTGTAACATGGACATGTACATTTTTCATAGGGCGAAGCTGGATTCAGAGTATTTTCGCAAGCAGACCTCTTAAATGTAATGTAGGAAATTAATAAAGGTAGAAGCCGTTTGTTAAGAAGGAATTTATCTATCATTCTTATATATTTCAATATTGTATTTAATAATTGTGCAAGATACTCAGTTGTCTCTCAGGTATCTCCTTCATATCCAGTTACACATGCACATGTGTAGGAATTGACCCCATTAGTACAGGTTACTCCATTTTGACAGGGTGAAGAGGCACATTCGTAAATGTCTGTTAAAGGTTAGTATCAAACAAGGACAACAGCCAGGTGAAGAACTGTATTAGTGGGAATGGAGAACTTGTAACACACATGTACAATGTTCATAGAGCACAACTGGGTTCAGAGTATTTTTGCGAGCAGTCATCTTAATTATAATGAATTTAGTAAATACACGTAGATGCAATTCGTAAACAAGGAACTCGTCTATCATTCTAAATTTTAATCTCATATTAAATAATACTCACCTGTCTCGCAGTTATCTCCTTCATATCCAGCCACACATGCACATGTGTAAGAATTGACCCCATCAGTACAGGTTCCTCCATTTTGACAGAGTGTAGAGTTACATTCGTCAATGTCTGTTAAAGGATAGAAAGAAACAAGGAAACAGCGAGGTGAATTATTTTTGAATGTGGATAGATCGATAACTTGTAAACAATTTATATATGTGCTCTTCCTGTAACATGGACATGTACATTTTTCATAGGGCGAAGCTGGATTCAGAGTATTTTCGCAAGCAGACCTCTTAAATGTAATGTAGGAAATTAATAAAGGTAGAAGCCGTTTGTTAAGAAGGAATTAATCTATCATTCTTATATATTTCAATATTGTATTTAATAATTGTGCAAGATACTCAGTTGTCTATCAGGTATCTCCTTCATATCCAGTTACACATGCACATGTGTAGGAATTGACCCCATTAGTACAGGTTCCTCCATTTTGACAGGGTGAAGAGGCACATTCGTAAATTTCTGTTAAAGGTTAGTATCAAACAAGGACAACAGCCAGGTGAAGAACTTTATTAGTGTGAATGGAGAACTTGTAACACACATGTACAATGTTCATAGAGCACAACTGGGTTCAGAGTATTTTTGCGAGCAGTCATCTTAATTATAATGAATTTAGTAAATAAACGTAGATGCAATTCGTAAACAAGGAACTCGTCTATCATTCTAAATTTTAATCTCATATTAAATAATACTCACCTGTCTCGCAGTTATCTCCTTCATATCCAGCCACACATGCACATGTGTAAGAATTGACCCCATCAGTACAGGTTCCTCCATTTTGACAGAGTGTAGAGTTACATTCGTCAATGTCTGTTAAAGGATAGTAAGAAACAAGGAAACAGCAAGGTGAATTAATTTTGAATATGGATAGATCGATAACTTGTAAACAATTTATACATGTGCTCTTTCTGTAACATGGACATGTACATTTTTCATAGGGCGAAGCTGGATTCAGAGTATTTTCGCAAGCAGACCTCTTAAATGTAATGTAGGAAATTAATAAAGGTAGAAGCCGTTTGTTAAGAAGGAATTTATCTATCATTCTTATATATTTCAATATTGTATTCAATAATTGTGCAAGATACTCAGTTGTCTCTCAGGTATCTCCTTTATATCCAGTTACACATGCACATGTGTAGGAATTGACCCCATTAGTACAGGTTCCTCCATTTTGACAGGGTGAAGTGGCACATTCCTAAATGTCTGTTAAAGGTTAGTATCAAACAAGGACAACAGCCAGGTGAAGAACTGTATTAGTGTGAATGGAGAACTTGTAACACACATGTACAATGTTCATAGAGCACAACTGGGTTCAGAGTATTTTTGCGAGCAGTCATCTCAATTATAATGAATTTAGTAAACAAACGTAGATGCAATTCGTAAACAAGGAACTCGTCTATCATTCTAAATTTTAATCTCATATTAAATAATACTCACCTGTCTCGCAGTTATCTCCTTCATATCCAGCCACACATGCACATGTGTAAGAATTTACCCCATCAGTACAGGTTCCTCCATTTTGACAGAGTGTAGAGTTACATTCGTCAATGTCTGTTAAAGGATAGTAAGAAACAAGGAAACAGCAAGGTGAATTAATTTTGAATGTGGATAGATCGATAACTTGTAAACAATTTATATATGTGCTCTTCCTCTAACATGGACATGTACATTTTTCATAGGGCGAAGCTGGATTCAGAGTATTTTCGCAAGCAGACCTCTTAAATGTAATGTAGGAAATTAATAAAGGTAGAAGCCGTTTGTTAAGAAGGAATTTATCTATCATTCTTATATATTTCAATATTGTATTTAATAATTGTGCAAGATACTCAGTTGTCTATCAGGTATCTCCTTCATATCCAGTTACACATGCACATGTGTAGGAATTGACCCCATTAGTACAGGTTCCTCCATTTTGACAGGTTGAAGAGGCACATTCGTAAATGTCTGTTAAAGGTTAGTATCAAACAAGGACAACAGCCAGGTGAAGAACTTTATTAGTGTGAATGGAGAACTTGTAACACACATGTACAATGTTCATAGAGCACAACTGGGTTCAGAGTATTTTTGCGAGCAGTCATCTTAATTATAATGAATTTAGTAAATAAACGTAGATGCAATTCGTAAACGAGGAACTCGTCTATCATTCTAAATTTTAATCTCATATTAAATAATACTCACCTGTCTCGCAGTTATCTCCTTCATATCCAGCCACACATGCACATGTGTAAGAATTGACCCCATCAGTACAGGTTCCTCCATTTTGACAGAGTGTAGAGTTACATTCGTCAATGTCTGTTAAAGGATAGTAAGAAATAAGGAAACAGCAAGGTGAATTATTTTTGAATGTGGATAGATCGATAACTTGTAAACAATTTATATATGTGCTCTTCCTGTAACATGGACATGTACATTTTTCATAGGGCGAAGCTGGATTCAGAGTATTTTCGCAAGCAGACCTCTTAAATGTAATGTAGGAAATTAATAAAGGTAGAAGCCGTTTGTTAAGAAGGAATTTATCTATCATTCTTATATATTTCAATATTGTATTTAATAATTGTGCAAGATACTCAGTTGTCTATCAGGTATCTCCTTCATATCCAGTTACACATGCACATGTGTAGGAATTGACCCCATTAGTACAGGTTCCTCCATTTTGACAGGGTGAAGAGGCACATTCGTAAATGTCTGTTAAAGGTTAGTATCAAACAAGGACAACAGCCAGGTGAAGAACTGTATTAGTGGGAATGGAGAACTTGTAACACACATGTACAATGTTCATAGAGCACAACTGGGTTCAGAGTATTTTTGCGAGCAGTCATCTTAATTATAATGAATTTAGTAAATAAACGTAGATGCAATTCGTAAACAAGGAACTCGTCTATCATTCTAAATTTTAATCTCATATTAAATAATACTCACCTGTCTCGCAGTTATCTCCTTCATATCCAGCCACACATGCACATGTGTAAGAATTGACCCCATCAGTACAGGTTCCTCCATTTTGACAGAGTGTAGAGTTACATTCGTCAATGTCTGTTAAAGGATAGTAAGAAACAAGGAAACAGCAAGGTGAATTAATTTTGAATGTGGATAGATCGATAACTTGTAAACAATTTATATATGTGCTCTTCCTGTAACATGGACATGTACATTTTTCATAGGGCGAAGCTGGATTCAGAGTATTTTCGCAAGCAGACCTCTTAAATGTAATGTAGGAAATTAATAAAGGTAGAAGCCGTTTGTTAAGAAGGAATTTATCTATCATTCTTATATATTTCAATATTGTATTTAATAATTGTGCAAGATACTCAGTTGTCTCTCAGGTATCTCCTTCATATCCAGTTACACATGCACATGTGTAGGAATTGACCCCATTAGTACAGGTTCCTCCATTTTGACAGGGTGAAGTGGCACATTCCTAAATGTCTGTTAAAGGTTAGTATCAAACAAGGACAACAGCCAGGTGAAGAACTGTATTAGTGTGAATGGAGAACTTGTAACACACATGTACAATGTTCATAGAGCACAACTGGGTTCAGAGTATTTTTGCGAGCAGTCATCTCAATTATAATGAATTTAGTAAATAAACGTAGATGCAATTCGTAAACAAGGAACTCGTCTATCATTCTAAATTTTAATCTCATATTAAATAATACTCACCCGTCTCGCAGTTATCTCCTTCATATCCAGCCACACATGCACATGTGTAAGAATTGACCCCATCAGTACAGGTTCCTCCATTTTGACAGAGTGTAGAGTTACATTCGTCAATGTCTGTTAAAGGATAGTAAGAAACAAGGAAACAGCAAGGTGAATTATTTTTGAATGTGGATAGATCGATAACTTGTAAACAATTTATATATGTGCTCTTCCTGTAACATGGACATGTACATTTTTCATAGGGCGAAGCTGGATTCAGAGTATTTTCGCAAGCAGACCTCTTAAATGTAATGTAGGAAATTAATAAAGGTAGAAGCCGTTTGTTAAGAAGGAATTTATCTATCATTCTTATATATTTCAATATTGTATTTAATAATTGTGCAAGATACTCAGTTGTCTATCAGGTATCTCCTTCATATCCAGTTACACATGCACATGTGTAGGAATTGACCCCATTAGTACAGGTTCCTCCATTTTGACAGGGTGAAGTGGCACATTCCTAAATGTCTGTTAAAGGTTAGTATCAAACAAGGACAACAGCCAGGTGAAGAACTGTATTAGTGTGAATGGAGAACTTGTAACACACATGTACAATGTTCATAGAGCACAACTGGGTTCAGAGTATTTTTGCGAGCAGTCATCTCAATTATAATGAATTTAGTAAATAAACGTAGATGCAATTCGTAAACAAGGAACTCGTCTATCATTCTAAATTTTAATCTCATATTAAATAATACTCACCCGTCTCGCAGTTATCTCCTTCATATCCAGCCACACATGCACATGTGTAAGAATTGACCCCATCAGTACAGGTTCCTCCATTTTGACAGAGTGTAGAGTTACATTCGTCAATGTCTGTTAAAGGATAGTAAGAAACAAGGAAACAGCAAGGTGAATTATTTTTGAATGTGGATAGATCGATAACTTGTAAACAATTTATATATGTGCTCTTCCTGTAACATGGACATGTACATTTTTCATAGGGCGAAGCTGGATTCAGAGTATTTTCGCAAGCAGACCTCTTAAATGTAATGTAGGAAATTAATAAAGGTAGAAGCCGTTTGTTAAGAAGGAATTTATCTATCATTCTTATATATTTCAATATTGTATTTAATAATTGTGCAAGATACTCAGTTGTCTATCAGGTATCTCCTTCATATCCAGTTACACATGCACATGTGTAGGAATTGACCCCATTAGTACAGGTTCCTCCAGTTTGACAGGGTCAAGTGGCACATTCCTAAATGTCTGTTAAAGGTTAGTATCAAACAAGGAAAACAGCCAGGTGAAGAACTGTATTAGTGTGAATGGAGAACTTGTAACACACATGTACAATGTTCATAGAGCACAACTGGGTTCAGAGTATTTTTGCGAGCAGTCATCTTAATTATAATGAATTTAGTAAATAAACGTAGATGCAATTCGTAAACAAGGAAATCGTCTATCATTCTAAATTTTCATCTCATATTAAATAGTACTCACCTGTCTCGCAGTTATCTCCTTCATATCCAGCCACACATGCACACGTGTAAGAATTGACCCCATCAGTACAGGTTCCTCCATTTTGACAGAGTGTAGAGGTACATTCGTCAATGTCTGTTAAAGGATAGTAAGAAACAAGGAAACAGCAAGGTGAATTAATTTTGAATGTGGATAGATCGATAACTTGTAAACAACTTATATATGTGCTCTTCCTGTAACATGGACATGTACATTTTTCATAGGGCGAAGCTGGATTCAGAGTATTTTCGCAAGCAGACCTCTTAAATGTAATGTAGGAAATTAATAAAGGTAGAAGCCGTTTGTTAAGAAGGAATTTATCTATCATTCTTATATATTTCAATATTGTATTTAATAATTGTGCAAGATACTCAGTTGTCTCTCAGGTATCTCCTTCATATCCAGTTACACATGCACATGTGTAGGAATTGACCCCATTAGTACAGGTTCCTCCATTTTGACAGGGTGAAGTGGCACATTCCTAAATGTCTGTTAAAGGTTAGTATCAAACAAGGACAACAGCCAGGTGAAGAACTGTATTAGTGTGAATGGAGAACTTGTAACACACATGTACAATGTTCATAGAGCACAACTGGGTTCAGAGTATTTTTGCGAGCAGTCATCTCAATTATAATGAATTTAGTAAATAAACGTAGATGCAATTCGTAAACAAGGAACTCGTCTATCATTCTAAATTTTAATCTCATATTAAATAATACTCACCCGTCTCGCAGTTATCTCCTTCATATCCAGCCACACATGCACATGTGTAAGAATTGACCCCATCAGTACAGGTTCCTCCATTTTGACAGAGTGTAGAGTTACATTCGTCAATGTCTGTTAAAGGATAGTAAGAAACAAGGAAACAGCAAGGTGAATTATTTTTGAATGTGGATAGATCGATAACTTGTAAACAATTTATATATGTGCTCTTCCTGTAACATGGACATGTACATTTTTCATAGGGCGAAGCTGGATTCAGAGTATTTTCGCAAGCAGACCTCTTAAATGTAATGTAGGAAATTAATAAAGGTAGAAGCCGTTTGTTAAGAAGGAATTTATCTATCATTCTTATATATTTCAATATTGTATTTAATAATTGTGCAAGATACTCAGTTGTCTATCAGGTATCTCCTTCATATCCAGTTACACATGCACATGTGTAGGAATTGACCCCATTAGTACAGGTTCCTCCAGTTTGACAGGGTCAAGTGGCACATTCCTAAATGTCTGTTAAAGGTTAGTATCAAACAAGGAAAACAGCCAGGTGAAGAACTTTATTAGTGTGAATGGAGAACTTGTAACACACATGTACAATGTTCATAGAGCACAACTGGGTTCAGAGTATTTTTGCGAGCAGTCATCTTAATTATAATGAATTTAGTAAATAAACGTAGATGCAATTCGTAAACAAGGAACTCGTCTATCATTCTAAATTTTCATCTCATATTAAATAGTACTCACCTGTCTCGCAGTTATCTCCTTCATATCCAGCCACACATGCACACGTGTAAGAATTGACCCCATCAGTACAGGTTCCTCCATTTTGACAGAGTGTAGAGGTACATTCGTCAATGTCTGTTAAAGGATAGTAAGAAAAGAGGAAACAGCAAGGTGAATTAATTTTGAATGTGGATAGATCGATAACTTGTAAACAACTTATATATGTGCTCTTCCTGTAACATGGACATGTACATTTTTCATAGGGCGAAGCTGGATTCAGAGTATTTTCGCAAGCAGACCTCTTAAATGTAATGTAGGAAATTAATAAAGGTATAAGCCGTTTGTTAAGAAGGAACTTATCTATCATTCTTATATATTTCAATATTGTATTTAATAATTGTGCAAGATACTCAGTTGTCTCTCAGGTATCTCCTTCATATCCAGTTACATGCACATGTGTAGGAATTGACCCCATTAGTACAGGTTCCTCCATTTTGACCGGGTGAAGAGGCACATTCGTAAATGTCTGTTAAAGGTTATTATCAAACAAGGACAACAGCCAGGTGAAGAACTGTATTAGTGGGAATGGAGAACTTGTAACACACATGTACAATGTTCATAGAGCACAACTGGGTTCAGAGTATTTTTGCGAGCAGTCATCTTAATTATAATGAATTTAGTAAATAAACGTAGATGCAATTCGTAAACAAGGAACTCGTCTATCATTCTAAATTTTAATCTCATATTAAATAATACTCACCCGTCTCGCAGTTATCTCCTTCATATCCAGCCACACATGCACATGTGTAAGAATTGACCCCATCAGTACAGGTTCCTCCATTTTGACAGAGTGTAGAGTTACATTCGTCAATGTCTGTTAAAGGATAGTAAGAAACAAGGAAACAGCAAGGTGAATTATTTTTGAATGTGGATAGATCGATAACTTGTAAACAATTTATATATGTGCTCTTCCTGTAACATGGACATGTACATTTTTCATAGGGCGAAGCTGGATTCAGAGTATTTTCGCAAGCAGACCTCTTAAATGTAATGTAGGAAATTAATAAAGGTAGAAGCCGTTTGTTAAGAAGGAATTTATCTATCATTCTTATATATTTCAATATTGTATTTAATAATTGTGCAAGATACTCAGTTGTCTATCAGGTATCTCCTTCATATCCAGTTACACATGCACATGTGTAGGAATTGACCCCATTAGTACAGGTTCCTCCAGTTTGACAGGGTCAAGTGGCACATTCCTAAATGTCTGTTAAAGGTTAGTATCAAACAAGGAAAACAGCCAGGTGAAGAACTTTATTAGTGTGAATGGAGAACTTGTAACACACATGTACAATGTTCATAGAGCACAACTGGGTTCAGAGTATTTTTGCGAGCAGTCATCTTAATTATAATGAATTTAGTAAATAAACGTAGATGCAATTCGTAAACAAGGAACTCGTCTATCATTCTAAATTTTCATCTCATATTAAATAGTACTCACCTGTCTCGCAGTTATCTCCTTCATATCCAGCCACACATGCACACGTGTAAGAATTGACCCCATCAGTACAGGTTCCTCCATTTTGACAGAGTGTAGAGGTACATTCGTCAATGTCTGTTAAAGGATAGTAAGAAAAGAGGAAACAGCAAGGTGAATTAATTTTGAATGTGGATAGATCGATAACTTGTAAACAACTTATATATGTGCTCTTCCTGTAACATGGACATGTACATTTTTCATAGGGCGAAGCTGGATTCAGAGTATTTTCGCAAGCAGACCTCTTAAATGTAATGTAGGAAATTAATAAAGGTATAAGCCGTTTGTTAAGAAGGAACTTATCTATCATTCTTATATATTTCAATATTGTATTTAATAATTGTGCAAGATACTCAGTTGTCTCTCAGGTATCTCCTTCATATCCAGTTACATGCACATGTGTAGGAATTGACCCCATTAGTACAGGTTCCTCCATTTTGACCGGGTGAAGAGGCACATTCGTAAATGTCTGTTAAAGGTTATTATCAAACAAGGACAACAGCCAGGTGAAGAACTGTATTAGTGGGAATGGAGAACTTGTAACACACATGTACAATGTTCATAGAGCACAACTGGGTTCAGAGTATTTTTGCGAGCAGTCATCTTAATTATAATGAATTTAGTAAATAAACGTAGATGCAATTCGTAAACAAGGAACTCGTCTATCATTCTAAATTTTAATCTCATATTAAATAATACTCACCTGTCTCGCAGTTATCTCCTTCATATCCAGCCACACATGCACATGTGTAAGAATTGACCCCATCAGTACAGGTTCCTCCATTTTGACAGAGTGTAGAGTTACATTCGTCAATGTCTGTTAAAGGATAGTAAGAAACATATATGTGCTCTTCCTGTAACATGGACATGTACATTTTTCATAGGGCGAAGCTGGATTCAGAGTATTTTCGCAAGCAGACCTCTTAAATGTAATGTAGGAAATTAATAAAGGTAGAAGCCGTTTGTTAAGAAGGAACTTATCTATCATTCTTATATATTTCAATATTGTATTTAATAATTGTGCAAGATACTCAGTTGTCTCTCAGGTATCTCCTTCATATCCAGTTACATGCACATGTGTAGGAATTGACCCCATTAGTACAGGTTACTCCATTTTGACAGGGTGAAGAGGCACATTCGTAAATGTCTGTTAAAGGTTAGTATCAAACAAGGACAACAGCCAGGTGAAGAACTGTATTAGTGGGAATGGAGAACTTGTAACACACATGTACAATGTTCATAGAGCACAACTGGGTTCAGAGTATTTTTGCGAGCAGTCATCTCAATTATAATGAATTTAGTAAATAAACGTAGATGCAATTCGTAAACAAGGAACTCGTCTATCATTCTAAATTTTAATCTCATATTAAATAATACTCACCCGTCTCGCAGTTATCTCCTTCATATCCAGCCACACATGCACATGTGTAAGAATTGACCCCATCAGTACAGGTTCCTCCATTTTGACAGAGTGTAGAGTTACATTCGTCAATGTCTGTTAAAGGATAGTAAGAAACAAGGAAACAGCAAGGTGAATTATTTTTGAATGTGGATAGATCGATAACTTGTAAACAATTTATATATGTGCTCTTCCTGTAACATGGACATGTACATTTTTCATAGGGCGAAGCTGGATTCAGAGTATTTTCGCAAGCAGACCTCTTAAATGTAATGTAGGAAATTAATAAAGGTAGAAGCCGTTTGTTAAGAAGGAATTTATCTATCATTCTTATATATTTCAATATTGTATTTAATAATTGTGCAAGATACTCAGTTGTCTATCAGGTATCTCCTTCATATCCAGTTACACATGCACATGTGTAGGAATTGACCCCATTAGTACAGGTTCCTCCATTTTGACAGGGTGAAGTGGCACATTCCTAAATGTCTGTTAAAGGTTAGTATCAAACAAGGACAACAGCCAGGTGAAGAACTGTATTAGTGTGAATGGAGAACTTGTAACACACATGTACAATGTTCATAGAGCACAACTGGGTTCAGAGTATTTTTGCGAGCAGTCATCTCAATTATAATGAATTTAGTAAATAAACGTAGATGCAATTCGTAAACAAGGAACTCGTCTATCATTCTAAATTTTAATCTCATATTAAATAATACTCACCCGTCTCGCAGTTATCTCCTTCATATCCAGCCACACATGCACATGTGTAAGAATTGACCCCATCAGTACAGGTTCCTCCATTTTGACAGAGTGTAGAGTTACATTCGTCAATGTCTGTTAAAGGATAGTAAGAAACAAGGAAACAGCAAGGTGAATTATTTTTGAATGTGGATAGATCGATAACTTGTAAACAATTTATATATGTGCTCTTCCTGTAACATGGACATGTACATTTTTCATAGGGCGAAGCTGGATTCAGAGTATTTTCGCAAGCAGACCTCTTAAATGTAATGTAGGAAATTAATAAAGGTAGAAGCCGTTTGTTAAGAAGGAATTTATCTATCATTCTTATATATTTCAATATTGTATTTAATAATTGTGCAAGATACTCAGTTGTCTATCAGGTATCTCCTTCATATCCAGTTACACATGCACATGTGTAGGAATTGACCCCATTAGTACAGGTTCCTCCAGTTTGACAGGGTCAAGTGGCACATTCCTAAATGTCTGTTAAAGGTTAGTATCAAACAAGGAAAACAGCCAGGTGAAGAACTGTATTAGTGTGAATGGAGAACTTGTAACACACATGTACAATGTTCATAGAGCACAACTGGGTTCAGAGTATTTTTGCGAGCAGTCATCTTAATTATAATGAATTTAGTAAATAAACGTAGATGCAATTCGTAAACAAGGAAATCGTCTATCATTCTAAATTTTCATCTCATATTAAATAGTACTCACCTGTCTCGCAGTTATCTCCTTCATATCCAGCCACACATGCACACGTGTAAGAATTGACCCCATCAGTACAGGTTCCTCCATTTTGACAGAGTGTAGAGGTACATTCGTCAATGTCTGTTAAAGGATAGTAAGAAACAAGGAAACAGCAAGGTGAATTAATTTTGAATGTGGATAGATCGATAACTTGTAAACAACTTATATATGTGCTCTTCCTGTAACATGGACATGTACATTTTTCATAGGGCGAAGCTGGATTCAGAGTATTTTCGCAAGCAGACCTCTTAAATGTAATGTAGGAAATTAATAAAGGTAGAAGCCGTTTGTTAAGAAGGAATTTATCTATCATTCTTATATATTTCAATATTGTATTTAATAATTGTGCAAGATACTCAGTTGTCTCTCAGGTATCTCCTTCATATCCAGTTACACATGCACATGTGTAGGAATTGACCCCATTAGTACAGGTTCCTCCATTTTGACAGGGTGAAGTGGCACATTCCTAAATGTCTGTTAAAGGTTAGTATCAAACAAGGACAACAGCCAGGTGAAGAACTGTATTAGTGTGAATGGAGAACTTGTAACACACATGTACAATGTTCATAGAGCACAACTGGGTTCAGAGTATTTTTGCGAGCAGTCATCTCAATTATAATGAATTTAGTAAATAAACGTAGATGCAATTCGTAAACAAGGAACTCGTCTATCATTCTAAATTTTAATCTCATATTAAATAATACTCACCCGTCTCGCAGTTATCTCCTTCATATCCAGCCACACATGCACATGTGTAAGAATTGACCCCATCAGTACAGGTTCCTCCATTTTGACAGAGTGTAGAGTTACATTCGTCAATGTCTGTTAAAGGATAGTAAGAAACAAGGAAACAGCAAGGTGAATTATTTTTGAATGTGGATAGATCGATAACTTGTAAACAATTTATATATGTGCTCTTCCTGTAACATGGACATGTACATTTTTCATAGGGCGAAGCTGGATTCAGAGTATTTTCGCAAGCAGACCTCTTAAATGTAATGTAGGAAATTAATAAAGGTAGAAGCCGTTTGTTAAGAAGGAATTTATCTATCATTCTTATATATTTCAATATTGTATTTAATAATTGTGCAAGATACTCAGTTGTCTATCAGGTATCTCCTTCATATCCAGTTACACATGCACATGTGTAGGAATTGACCCCATTAGTACAGGTTCCTCCAGTTTGACAGGGTCAAGTGGCACATTCCTAAATGTCTGTTAAAGGTTAGTATCAAACAAGGAAAACAGCCAGGTGAAGAACTTTATTAGTGTGAATGGAGAACTTGTAACACACATGTACAATGTTCATAGAGCACAACTGGGTTCAGAGTATTTTTGCGAGCAGTCATCTTAATTATAATGAATTTAGTAAATAAACGTAGATGCAATTCGTAAACAAGGAACTCGTCTATCATTCTAAATTTTCATCTCATATTAAATAGTACTCACCTGTCTCGCAGTTATCTCCTTCATATCCAGCCACACATGCACACGTGTAAGAATTGACCCCATCAGTACAGGTTCCTCCATTTTGACAGAGTGTAGAGGTACATTCGTCAATGTCTGTTAAAGGATAGTAAGAAAAGAGGAAACAGCAAGGTGAATTAATTTTGAATGTGGATAGATCGATAACTTGTAAACAACTTATATATGTGCTCTTCCTGTAACATGGACATGTACATTTTTCATAGGGCGAAGCTGGATTCAGAGTATTTTCGCAAGCAGACCTCTTAAATGTAATGTAGGAAATTAATAAAGGTATAAGCCGTTTGTTAAGAAGGAACTTATCTATCATTCTTATATATTTCAATATTGTATTTAATAATTGTGCAAGATACTCAGTTGTCTCTCAGGTATCTCCTTCATATCCAGTTACATGCACATGTGTAGGAATTGACCCCATTAGTACAGGTTCCTCCATTTTGACCGGGTGAAGAGGCACATTCGTAAATGTCTGTTAAAGGTTATTATCAAACAAGGACAACAGCCAGGTGAAGAACTGTATTAGTGGGAATGGAGAACTTGTAACACACATGTACAATGTTCATAGAGCACAACTGGGTTCAGAGTATTTTTGCGAGCAGTCATCTTAATTATAATGAATTTAGTAAATAAACGTAGATGCAATTCGTAAACAAGGAACTCGTCTATCATTCTAAATTTTAATCTCATATTAAATAATACTCACCTGTCTCGCAGTTATCTCCTTCATATCCAGCCACACATGCACATGTGTAAGAATTGACCCCATCAGTACAGGTTCCTCCATTTTGACAGAGTGTAGAGTTACATTCGTCAATGTCTGTTAAAGGATAGTAAGAAACAAGGAAACAGCAAGGTGAATTAATTTTGAATGTGGATAGATCGATAACTTGTAAACAATTTATATATGTGCTCTTCCTGTAACATGGACATGTACATTTTTCATAGGCGAAGCTGGATTCAGAGTATTTTCGCAAGCAGACCTCTTAAATGTAATGTAGGAAATTAATAAAGGTAGAAGCCGTTTGTTAAGAAGGAATTTATCTATCATTCTTATATATTTCAATATTGTATTTAATAATTGTGCAAGATACTCAGTTGTCTCTCAGGTATCTCCTTCATATCCAGTTACACATGCACATGTGTAGGAATTGACCCCATTAGTACAGGTTCCTCCATTTTGACAGGGTGAAGTGGCACATTCCTAAATGTCTGTTAAAGGTTAGTATCAAACAAGGACAACAGCCAGGTGAAGAACTGTATTAGTGTGAATGGAGAACTTGTAACACACATGTACAATGTTCATAGAGCACAACTGGGTTCAGAGTATTTTTGCGAGCAGTCATCTCAATTATAATGAATTTAGTAAATAAACGTAGATGCAATTCGTAAACAAGGAACTCGTCTATCATTCTAAATTTTAATCTCATATTAAATAATACTCACCCGTCTCGCAGTTATCTCCTTCATATCCAGCCACACATGCACATGTGTAAGAATTGACCCCATCAGTACAGGTTCCTCCATTTTGACAGAGTGTAGAGTTACATTCGTCAATGTCTGTTAAAGGATAGTAAGAAACAAGGAAACAGCAAGGTGAATTATTTTTGAATGTGGATAGATCGATAACTTGTAAACAATTTATATATGTGCTCTTCCTGTAACATGGACATGTACATTTTTCATAGGGCGAAGCTGGATTCAGAGTATTTTCGCAAGCAGACCTCTTAAATGTAATGTAGGAAATTAATAAAGGTAGAAGCCGTTTGTTAAGAAGGAATTTATCTATCATTCTTATATATTTCAATATTGTATTTAATAATTGTGCAAGATACTCAGTTGTCTATCAGGTATCTCCTTCATATCCAGTTACACATGCACATGTGTAGGAATTGACCCCATTAGTACAGGTTCCTCCATTTTGACAGGGTGAAGTGGCACATTCCTAAATGTCTGTTAAAGGTTAGTATCAAACAAGGACAACAGCCAGGTGAAGAACTGTATTAGTGTGAATGGAGAACTTGTAACACACATGTACAATGTTCATAGAGCACAACTGGGTTCAGAGTATTTTTGCGAGCAGTCATCTCAATTATAATGAATTTAGTAAATAAACGTAGATGCAATTCGTAAACAAGGAACTCGTCTATCATTCTAAATTTTAATCTCATATTAAATAATACTCACCCGTCTCGCAGTTATCTCCTTCATATCCAGCCACACATGCACATGTGTAAGAATTGACCCCATCAGTACAGGTTCCTCCATTTTGACAGAGTGTAGAGTTACATTCGTCAATGTCTGTTAAAGGATAGTAAGAAACAAGGAAACAGCAAGGTGAATTATTTTTGAATGTGGATAGATCGATAACTTGTAAACAATTTATATATGTGCTCTTCCTGTAACATGGACATGTACATTTTTCATAGGGCGAAGCTGGATTCAGAGTATTTTCGCAAGCAGACCTCTTAAATGTAATGTAGGAAATTAATAAAGGTAGAAGCCGTTTGTTAAGAAGGAATTTATCTATCATTCTTATATATTTCAATATTGTATTTAATAATTGTGCAAGATACTCAGTTGTCTATCAGGTATCTCCTTCATATCCAGTTACACATGCACATGTGTAGGAATTGACCCCATTAGTACAGGTTCCTCCAGTTTGACAGGGTCAAGTGGCACATTCCTAAATGTCTGTTAAAGGTTAGTATCAAACAAGGAAAACAGCCAGGTGAAGAACTGTATTAGTGTGAATGGAGAACTTGTAACACACATGTACAATGTTCATAGAGCACAACTGGGTTCAGAGTATTTTTGCGAGCAGTCATCTTAATTATAATGAATTTAGTAAATAAACGTAGATGCAATTCGTAAACAAGGAAATCGTCTATCATTCTAAATTTTCATCTCATATTAAATAGTACTCACCTGTCTCGCAGTTATCTCCTTCATATCCAGCCACACATGCACACGTGTAAGAATTGACCCCATCAGTACAGGTTCCTCCATTTTGACAGAGTGTAGAGGTACATTCGTCAATGTCTGTTAAAGGATAGTAAGAAACAAGGAAACAGCAAGGTGAATTAATTTTGAATGTGGATAGATCGATAACTTGTAAACAACTTATATATGTGCTCTTCCTGTAACATGGACATGTACATTTTTCATAGGGCGAAGCTGGATTCAGAGTATTTTCGCAAGCAGACCTCTTAAATGTAATGTAGGAAATTAATAAAGGTAGAAGCCGTTTGTTAAGAAGGAATTTATCTATCATTCTTATATATTTCAATATTGTATTTAATAATTGTGCAAGATACTCAGTTGTCTCTCAGGTATCTCCTTCATATCCAGTTACACATGCACATGTGTAGGAATTGACCCCATTAGTACAGGTTCCTCCATTTTGACAGGGTGAAGTGGCACATTCCTAAATGTCTGTTAAAGGTTAGTATCAAACAAGGACAACAGCCAGGTGAAGAACTGTATTAGTGTGAATGGAGAACTTGTAACACACATGTACAATGTTCATAGAGCACAACTGGGTTCAGAGTATTTTTGCGAGCAGTCATCTCAATTATAATGAATTTAGTAAATACACGTAGATGCAATTCGTAAACAAGGAACTCGTCTATCATTCTAAATTTTAATCTCATATTAAATAATACTCACCCGTCTCGCAGTTATCTCCTTCATATCCAGCCACACATGCACATGTGTAAGAATTGACCCCATCAGTACAGGTTCCTCCATTTTGACAGAGTGTAGAGTTACATTCGTCAATGTCTGTTAAAGGATAGTAAGAAACAAGGAAACAGCAAGGTGAATTATTTTTGAATGTGGATAGATCGATAACTTGTAAACAATTTATATATGTGCTCTTCCTGTAACATGGACATGTACATTTTTCATAGGGCGAAGCTGGATTCAGAGTATTTTCGCAAGCAGACCTCTTAAATGTAATGTAGGAAATTAATAAAGGTAGAAGCCGTTTGTTAAGAAGGAATTTATCTATCATTCTTATATATTTCAATATTGTATTTAATAATTGTGCAAGATACTCAGTTGTCTATCAGGTATCTCCTTCATATCCAGTTACACATGCACATGTGTAGGAATTGACCCCATTAGTACAGGTTCCTCCAGTTTGACAGGGTCAAGTGGCACATTCCTAAATGTCTGTTAAAGGTTAGTATCAAACAAGGAAAACAGCCAGGTGAAGAACTTTATTAGTGTGAATGGAGAACTTGTAACACACATGTACAATGTTCATAGAGCACAACTGGGTTCAGAGTATTTTTGCGAGCAGTCATCTTAATTATAATGAATTTAGTAAATAAACGTAGATGCAATTCGTAAACAAGGAACTCGTCTATCATTCTAAATTTTCATCTCATATTAAATAGTACTCACCTGTCTCGCAGTTATCTCCTTCATATCCAGCCACACATGCACACGTGTAAGAATTGACCCCATCAGTACAGGTTCCTCCATTTTGACAGAGTGTAGAGGTACATTCGTCAATGTCTGTTAAAGGATAGTAAGAAAAGAGGAAACAGCAAGGTGAATTAATTTTGAATGTGGATAGATCGATAACTTGTAAACAACTTATATATGTGCTCTTCCTGTAACATGGACATGTACATTTTTCATAGGGCGAAGCTGGATTCAGAGTATTTTCGCAAGCAGACCTCTTAAATGTAATGTAGGAAATTAATAAAGGTATAAGCCGTTTGTTAAGAAGGAACTTATCTATCATTCTTATATATTTCAATATTGTATTTAATAATTGTGCAAGATACTCAGTTGTCTCTCAGGTATCTCCTTCATATCCAGTTACATGCACATGTGTAGGAATTGACCCCATTAGTACAGGTTCCTCCATTTTGACCGGGTGAAGAGGCACATTCGTAAATGTCTGTTAAAGGTTATTATCAAACAAGGACAACAGCCAGGTGAAGAACTGTATTAGTGGGAATGGAGAACTTGTAACACACATGTACAATGTTCATAGAGCACAACTGGGTTCAGAGTATTTTTGCGAGCAGTCATCTTAATTATAATGAATTTAGTAAATAAACGTAGATGCAATTCGTAAACAAGGAACTCGTCTATCATTCTAAATTTTAATCTCATATTAAATAATACTCACCTGTCTCGCAGTTATCTCCTTCATATCCAGCCACACATGCACATGTGTAAGAATTGACCCCATCAGTACAGGTTCCTCCATTTTGACAGAGTGTAGAGTTACATTCGTCAATGTCTGTTAAAGGATAGTAAGAAACATATATGTGCTCTTCCTGTAACATGGACATGTACATTTTTCATAGGGCGAAGCTGGATTCAGAGTATTTTCGCAAGCAGACCTCTTAAATGTAATGTAGGAAATTAATAAAGGTAGAAGCCGTTTGTTAAGAAGGAACTTATCTATCATTCTTATATATTTCAATATTGTATTTAATAATTGTGCAAGATACTCAGTTGTCTCTCAGGTATCTCCTTCATATCCAGTTACATGCACATGTGTAGGAATTGACCCCATTAGTACAGGTTACTCCATTTTGACAGGGTGAAGAGGCACATTCGTAAATGTCTGTTAAAGGTTAGTATCAAACAAGGACAACAGCCAGGTGAAGAACTGTATTAGTGGGAATGGAGAACTTGTAACACACATGTACAATGTTCATAGAGCACAACTGGGTTCAGAGTATTTTTACGAGCAGTCATCTTAATTATAATGAATTTAGTAAATAAACGTAGATGCAATTCGTAAACAAGGAACTCGTCTATCATTCTAAATTTTAATCTCATATTAAATAATACTCACCTGTCTCGCAGTTATCTCCTTCATATCCAGCCACACATGCACATGTGTAAGAATTGACCCCATCAGTACAGGTTCCTCCATTTTGACAGAGTGTAGAGTTACATTCGTCAATGTCTGTTAAAGGATAGTAAGAAACAAGGAAACAGCAAGGTGAATTATTTTTGAATGTGGATAGATCGATAACTTGTAAACAATTTATATATGTGCTCTTCCTGTAACATGGACATGTACATTTTTCATAGGGCGAAGCTGGATTCAGAGTATTTTCGCAAGCAGACCTCTTAAATGTAATGTAGGAAATTAATAAAGGTAGAAGCCGTTTGTTAAGAAGGAATTAATCTATCATTCTTATATATTTCAATATTGTATTTAATAATTGTGCAAGATACTCAGTTGTCTATCAGGTATCTCCTTCATATCCAGTTACACATGCACATGTGTAGGAATTGACCCCATTAGTACAGGTTCCTCCATTTTGACAGGGTGAAGAGGCACATTCGTAAATGTCTGTTAAAGGTTAGTATCAAACAAGGACAACAGCCAGGTGAAGAACTTTATTAGTGTGAATGGAGAACTTGTAACACACATGTACAATGTTCATAGAGCACAACTGGGTTCAGAGTATTTTTGCGAGCAGTCATCTTAATTATAATGAATTTAGTAAATAAACGTAGATGCAATTCGTAAACAAGGAACTCGTCTATCATTCTAAATTTTAATCTCATATTAAATAATACTCACCTGTCTCGCAGTTATCTCCTTCATATCCAGCCACACATGCACATGTGTAAGAATTGACCCCATCAGTACAGGTTCCTCCATTTTGACAGAGTGTAGAGTTACATTCGTCAATGTCTGTTAAAGGATAGTAAGAAACAAGGAAACAGCAAGGTGAATTATTTTTGAATGTGGATAGATCGATAACTTGTAAACAATTTATATATGTGCTCTTCCTGTAACATGGACATGTACATTTTTCATAGGGCGAAGCTGGATTCAGAGTATTTTCGCAAGCAGACCTCTTAAATGTAATGTAGGAAATTAATAAAGGTATAAGCCGTTTGTTAAGAAGGAACTTATCTATCATTCTTATATATTTCAATATTGTATTTAATAATTGTGCAAGATACTCAGTTGTCTCTCAGGTATCTCCTTCATATCCAGTTACATGCACATGTGTAGGAATTGACCCCATTAGTACAGGTTCCTCCATTTTGACCGGGTGAAGAGGCACATTCGTAAATGTCTGTTAAAGGTTATTATCAAACAAGGACAACAGCCAGGTGAAGAACTGTATTAGTGGGAATGGAGAACTTGTAACACACATGTACAATGTTCATAGAGCACAACTGGGTTCAGAGTATTTTTGCGAGCAGTCATCTTAATTATAATGAATTTAGTAAATAAACGTAGATGCAATTCGTAAACAAGGAACTCGTCTATCATTCTAAATTTTAATCTCATATTAAATAATACTCACCTGTCTCGCAGTTATCTCCTTCATATCCAGCCACACATGCACATGTGTAAGAATTGACCCCATCAGTACAGGTTCCTCCATTTTGACAGAGTGTAGAGTTACATTCGTCAATGTCTGTTAAAGGATAGTAAGAAACATATATGTGCTCTTCCTGTAACATGGACATGTACATTTTTCATAGGGCGAAGCTGGATTCAGAGTATTTTCGCAAGCAGACCTCTTAAATGTAATGTAGGAAATTAATAAAGGTAGAAGCCGTTTGTTAAGAAGGAACTTATCTATCATTCTTATATATTTCAATATTGTATTTAATAATTGTGCAAGATACTCAGTTGTCTCTCAGGTATCTCCTTCATATCCAGTTACATGCACATGTGTAGGAATTGACCCCATTAGTACAGGTTACTCCATTTTGACAGGGTGAAGAGGCACATTCGTAAATGTCTGTTAAAGGTTAGTATCAAACAAGGACAACAGCCAGGTGAAGAACTGTATTAGTGGGAATGGAGAACTTGTAACACACATGTACAATGTTCATAGAGCACAACTGGGTTCAGAGTATTTTTACGAGCAGTCATCTTAATTATAATGAATTTAGTAAATAAACGTAGATGCAATTCGTAAACAAGGAACTCGTCTATCATTCTAAATTTTAATCTCATATTAAATAATACTCACCTGTCTCGCAGTTATCTCCTTCATATCCAGCCACACATGCACATGTGTAAGAATTGACCCCATCAGTACAGGTTCCTCCATTTTGACAGAGTGTAGAGTTACATTCGTCAATGTCTGTTAAAGGATAGTAAGAAACAAGGAAACAGCAAGGTGAATTATTTTTGAATGTGGATAGATCGATAACTTGTAAACAATTTATATATGTGCTCTTCCTGTAACATGGACATGTACATTTTTCATAGGGCGAAGCTGGATTCAGAGTATTTTCGCAAGCAGACCTCTTAAATGTAATGTAGGAAATTAATAAAGGTAGAAGCCGTTTGTTAAGAAGGAATTAATCTATCATTCTTATATATTTCAATATTGTATTTAATAATTGTGCAAGATACTCAGTTGTCTATCAGGTATCTCCTTCATATCCAGTTACACATGCACATGTGTAGGAATTGACCCCATTAGTACAGGTTCCTCCATTTTGACAGGGTGAAGAGGCACATTCGTAAATGTCTGTTAAAGGTTAGTATCAAACAAGGACAACAGCCAGGTGAAGAACTTTATTAGTGTGAATGGAGAACTTGTAACACACATGTACAATGTTCATAGAGCACAACTGGGTTCAGAGTATTTTTGCGAGCAGTCATCTTAATTATAATGAATTTAGTAAATAAACGTAGATGCAATTCGTAAACAAGGAACTCGTCTATCATTCTAAATTTTAATCTCATATTAAATAATACTCACCTGTCTCGCAGTTATCTCCTTCATATCCAGCCACACATGCACATGTGTAAGAATTGACCCCATCAGTACAGGTTCCTCCATTTTGACAGAGTGCAGAGTTACATTCGTCAATGTCTGTTAAAGGATAGTAAGAAACAAGGAAACAGCAAGGTGAATTATTTTTGAATGTGGATAGATCGATAACTTGTAAACAATTTATATATGTGCTCTTCCTGTAACATGGACATGTACATTTTTCATAGGGCGAAGCTGGATTCAGAGTATTTTCGCAAGCAGACCTCTTAAATGTAATGTAGGAAATTAATAAAGGTAGAAGCCGTTTGTTAAGAAGGAATTTATCTATCATTCTTATATATTTCAATATTGTATTTAATAATTGTGCAAGATACTCAGTTGTCTCTCAGGTATCTCCTTCATATCCAGTTACACATGCACATGTGTAGGAATTGACCCCATTAATACAGGTTCCTCCATTTTGACAGGGTGAAGTGGCACATTCCTAAATGTCTGTTAAAGGTTAGTATCAAACAACGACAACAGCCAGGTGAAGAACTGTATTAGTGGGAATGGAGAACTTGTAACACACATGTACAATGTTCATAGAGCACAACTGGGTTCAGAGTATTTTTGCGAGCAGTCATCTCAATTATAATGAATTTAGTAAATAAACGTAGATGCAATTCGTAAACAAGGAACTCGTCTATCATTCTAAATTTGCATCTCATATTAAATAATACTCACCTGTCTCGCAGTTATCTCCTTCATATCCAGCCACACATGCACATGTGTAAGAATTGACCCCATCTGTACAGGTTCCTCCATTTTGACAGAGTGTAGAGTTACATTCGTCAATGTCTGTTAAAGGATAGTAAGAAACAAGGAAACAGCAAGGTGAATTATTTTTGAATGTGGATAGATCGATAACTTGTAAACAATTCATATATGTGCTCTTCCTGTAACATGGACATGTACATTTTTCATAGGGCGAAGCTGGATTCAGAGTATTTTCGCAAGCAGACCTCTTAAATGTAATGTAGGAAATTAATAAAGGTAGAAGCCGTTTGTTAAGAAGGAACTTATCTATCATTCTTATATATTTCAATATTGTATTTAATAATTGTGCAAGATACTCAGTTGTCTCTCAGGTATCTCCTTCATATCCAGTTACATGCACATGTGTAGGAATTGACCCCATTAGTACAGGTTCCTCCATTTTGACAGGGTGAAGAGGCACATTCGTAAATGTCTGTTAAAGGTTATTATCAAACAAGGACAACAGCCAGGTGAAGAACTGTATTAGTGGGAATGGAGAACTTGTAACACACATGTACAATGTTCATAGAGCACAACTGGGTTCAGAGTATTTTTGCGAGCAGTCATCTCAATTATAATGAATTTAGTAAATAAACGTAGATGCAATTCGTAAACAAGGAACTCGTCTATCATTCTAAATTTTAATCTCATATTAAATAATACTCACCTGTCTCGCAGTTATCTCCTTCATATCCAGCCACACATGCACATGTGTAAGAATTGACCCCATCAGTACAGGTTCCTCCATTTTGACAGAGTGTAGAGTTACATTCGTCAATGTCTGTTAAAGGATAGTAAGAAACAAGGAAACAGCAAGGTGAATTATTTTTGAATGTGGATAGATCGATAACTTGTAAACAATTTATATATGTGCTCTTCCTGTAACATGGACATGTACATTTTTCATAGGGCGAAGCTGGATTCAGAGTATTTTCGCAAGCAGACCTCTTAAATGTAATGTAGGAAATTAATAAAGGTAGAAGCCGTTTGTTAAGAAGGAACTTATCTATCATTCTTATATATTTCAATATTGTATTTAATAATTGTGCAAGATACTCAGTTGTCTCTCAGGTATCTCCTTCATATCCAGTTACATGCACATGTGTAGGAATTGACCCCATTAGTACAGGTTACTCCATTTTGACAGGGTGAAGAGGCACATTCGTAAATGTCTGTTAAAGGTTAGTATCAAACAAGGACAACAGCCAGGTGAAGAACTGTATTAGTGGGAATGGAGAACTTGTAACACACATGTACAATGTTCATAGAGCACAACTGGGTTCAGAGTATTTTTGCGAGCAGTCATCTTAATTATAATGAATTTAGTAAATAAACGTAGATGCAATTCGTAAACAAGGAACTCGTCTATCATTCTAAATTTTAATCTCATATTAAATAATACTCACCTGTCTCGCAGTTATCTCCTTCATATCCAGCCACACATGCACATGTGTAAGAATTGACCCCATCAGTACAGGTTCCTCCATTTTGACAGAGTGTAGAGTTACATTCGTCAATGTCTGTTAAAGGATAGTAAGAAACAAGGAAACAGCAAGGTGAATTATTTTTGAATGTGGATAGATCGATAACTTGTAAACAATTTATATATGTGCTCTTCCTGTAACATGGACATGTACATTTTTCATAGGGCGAAGCTGGATTCAGAGTATTTTCGCAAGCAGACCTCTTAAATGTAATGTAGGAAATTAATAAAGGTAGAAGCCGTTTGTTAAGAAGGAATTAATCTATCATTCTTATATATTTCAATATTGTATTTAATAATTGTGCAAGATACTCAGTTGTCTATCAGGTATCTCCTTCATATCCAGTTACACATGCACATGTGTAGGAATTTACCCCATTAGTACAGGTTCCTCCATTTTGACAGGGTGAAGAGGCACATTCGTAAATGTCTGTTAAAGGTTAGTATCAAACAAGGACAACAGCCAGGTGAAGAACTGTATTAGTGGGAATGGAGAACTTGTAACACACATGTACAATGTTCATAGAGCACAACTGGGTTCAGAGTATTTTTGCGAGCAGTCATCTCAATTATAATGAATTTAGTAAATAAACGTAGATGCAATTCGTAAACAAGGAACTCGTCTATCATTCTAAATTTTAATCTCATATTAAATAATACTCACCTGTCTCGCAGTTATCTCCTTCATATCCAGCCACACATGCACATGTGTAAGAATTGACCCCATCAGTACAGGTTCCTCCATTTTGACAGAGTGTAGAGTTACATTCGTCAATGTCTGTTAAAGGATAGTAAGAAACAAGGAAACAGCAAGGTGAATTAATTTTGAATGTGGATAGATCGATAACTTGTAAACAATTCATATATGTGCTCTTCCTGTAACATGGACATGTACATTTTTCATAGGGCGAAGCTGGATTCAGAGTATTTTCGCAAGCAGACCTCTTAAATGTAATGTAGGAAATTAATAAAGGTAGAAGCCGTTTGTTAAGAAGGAATTCATCTATCATTCTTATATATTTCAATATTGTATTTAATAATTGTGCAAGATACTCAGTTGTCTCTCAGGTATCTCCTTCATATCCAGTTACACATGCACATGTGTAGGAATTGACCCCATTAGTACAGGTTCCTCCATTTTGACAGGGTGAAGAGGCACATTCGTAAATGTCTGTTGAAGGTTAGTATCAAACAAGGACAACAGCCAGGAGAAGAACTGTATTAGTGTGAATGGAGAACTTGTAACACACATGTACAATGTTCATAGAGCACAACTGGGTTCAGAGTATTTGTGCGAGCAGTCATCTCAATTATAATGAATTTAGTAAATAAACGTAGATGCAATTCGTAAACAAGGAACTCGTCTATCATTCTAAATTTTAATCTCATATTAAATAATACTCACCTGTCTCGCAGTTATCTCCTTCATATCCAGCCACACATGCACATGTGTAAGAATTGACCCCATCAGTACAGGTTCCTCCATTTTGACAGAGTGTAGAGTTACATTCGTCAATGTCTGTTAAAGGATAGTAAGAAACAAGGAAACAGCAAGGTGAATTAATTTTGAATGTGGATAGATCGATAACTTGTAAACAATTCATATATGTGCTCTTCCTGTAACATGGACATGTACATTTTTCATAGGGCGAAGCTGGATTCAGAGTATTTTCGCAAGCAGACCTCTTAAATGTAATGTAGGAAATTAATAAAGGTAGAAGCCGTTTGTTAAGAAGGAATTCATCTATCATTCTTATATATTTCAATATTGTATTTAATAATTGTGCAAGATACTCAGTTGTCTCTCAGGTATCTCCTTCATATCCAGTTACACATGCACATGTGTAGGAATTGACCTCATTAGTACAGGTTCCTCCATTTTGACAGGGTGAAGAGGCACATTCGTAAATGTCTGTTGAAGGTTAGTATCAAACAAGGACAACAGCCAGGAGAAGAACTGTATTAGTGTGAATGGAGAACTTGTAACACACATGTACAATGTTCATAGAGCACAACTGGGTTCAGAGTATTTGTGCGAGCAGTCATCTCAATTATAATGAATTTAGTAAATAAACGTAGATGCAATTCGTAAACAAGGAACTCGTCTATCATTCTAAATTTTAATCTCATATTAAATAATACTCACCTGTCTCGCAGTTATCTCCTTCATATCCAGCCACACATGCACATGTGTAAGAATTGACCCCATCAGTACAGGTTCCTCCATTTTGACAGAGTGTAGAGTTACATTCGTCAATGTCTGTTAAAGGATAGTAAGGAACAAGGAAACAGCAAGGTGAAATATTTTTGAATGTGGATAGATCGATAACTTGTAAACAATTTATATATGTGCTCTTCCTGTAACATGGACATGTACATTTTTCATAGGGCGAAGCTGGATTCAGAGTATTTTCGCAAGCAGACCTCTTAAATGTAATGTAGGAAATTAATAAAGGTAGAAGCCGTTTGTTAAGAAGGAATTCATCTATCATTCTTATATATTTCAATATTGTATTTAATAATTGTGCAAGATACTCAGTTGTCTCTCAGGTATCTCCTTCATATCCAGTTACATGCACATGTGTAGGAATTGACCCCATTAGTACAGGTTCCTCCATTTTGACCGGGTGAAGAGGCACATTCGTAAATGTCTGTTAAAGGTTATTATCAAACAAGGACAACAGCCAGGTGAAGAACTGTATTAGTGGGAATGGAGAACTTGTAACACACATGTACAATGTTCATAGAGCACAACTGGGTTCAGAGTATTTTTGCGAGCAGTCATCTTAATTATAATGAATTTAGTAAATAAACGTAGATGCAATTCGTAAACAAGGAACTCGTCTATCATTCTAAATTTTAATCTCATATTAAATAATACTCACCTGTCTCGCAGTTATCTCCTTCATATCCAGCCACACATGCACATGTGTAAGAATTGACCCCATCAGTACAGGTTCCTCCATTTTGACAGAGTGTAGAGTTACATTCGTCAATGTCTGTTAAAGGATAGTAAGAAACATATATGTGCTCTTCCTGTAACATGGACATGTACATTTTTCATAGGGCGAAGCTGGATTCAGAGTATTTTCGCAAGCAGACCTCTTAAATGTAATGTAGGAAATTAATAAAGGTAGAAGCCGTTTGTTAAGAAGGAACTTATCTATCATTCTTATATATTTCAATATTGTATTTAATAATTGTGCAAGATACTCAGTTGTCTCTCAGGTATCTCCTTCATATCCAGTTACATGCACATGTGTAGGAATTGACCCCATTAGTACAGGTTACTCCATTTTGACAGGGTGAAGAGGCACATTCGTAAATGTCTGTTAAAGGTTAGTATCAAACAAGGACAACAGCCAGGTGAAGAACTGTATTAGTGGGAATGGAGAACTTGTAACACACATGTACAATGTTCATAGAGCACAACTGGGTTCAGAGTATTTTTACGAGCAGTCATCTTAATTATAATGAATTTAGTAAATAAACGTAGATGCAATTCGTAAACAAGGAACTCGTCTATCATTCTAAATTTTAATCTCATATTAAATAATACTCACCTGTCTCGCAGTTATCTCCTTCATATCCAGCCACACATGCACATGTGTAAGAATTGACCCCATCAGTACAGGTTCCTCCATTTTGACAGAGTGTAGAGTTACATTCGTCAATGTCTGTTAAAGGATAGTAAGAAACAAGGAAACAGCAAGGTGAATTATTTTTGAATGTGGATAGATCGATAACTTGTAAACAATTTATATATGTGCTCTTCCTGTAACATGGACATGTACATTTTTCATAGGGCGAAGCTGGATTCAGAGTATTTTCGCAAGCAGACCTCTTAAATGTAATGTAGGAAATTAATAAAGGTAGAAGCCGTTTGTTAAGAAGGAATTAATCTATCATTCTTATATATTTCAATATTGTATTTAATAATTGTGCAAGATACTCAGTTGTCTATCAGGTATCTCCTTCATATCCAGTTACACATGCACATGTGTAGGAATTGACCCCATTAGTACAGGTTCCTCCATTTTGACAGGGTGAAGAGGCACATTCGTAAATGTCTGTTAAAGGTTAGTATCAAACAAGGACAACAGCCAGGTGAAGAACTTTATTAGTGTGAATGGAGAACTTGTAACACACATGTACAATGTTCATAGAGCACAACTGGGTTCAGAGTATTTTTGCGAGCAGTCATCTTAATTATAATGAATTTAGTAAATAAACGTAGATGCAATTCGTAAACAAGGAACTCGTCTATCATTCTAAATTTTAATCTCATATTAAATAATACTCACCTGTCTCGCAGTTATCTCCTTCATATCCAGCCACACATGCACATGTGTAAGAATTGACCCCATCAGTACAGGTTCCTCCATTTTGACAGAGTGCAGAGTTACATTCGTCAATGTCTGTTAAAGGATAGTAAGAAACAAGGAAACAGCAAGGTGAATTATTTTTGAATGTGGATAGATCGATAACTTGTAAACAATTTATATATGTGCTCTTCCTGTAACATGGACATGTACATTTTTCATAGGGCGAAGCTGGATTCAGAGTATTTTCGCAAGCAGACCTCTTAAATGTAATGTAGGAAATTAATAAAGGTAGAAGCCGTTTGTTAAGAAGGAATTTATCTATCATTCTTATATATTTCAATATTGTATTTAATAATTGTGCAAGATACTCAGTTGTCTCTCAGGTATCTCCTTCATATCCAGTTACACATGCACATGTGTAGGAATTGACCCCATTAATACAGGTTCCTCCATTTTGACAGGGTGAAGTGGCACATTCCTAAATGTCTGTTAAAGGTTAGTATCAAACAACGACAACAGCCAGGTGAAGAACTGTATTAGTGGGAATGGAGAACTTGTAACACACATGTACAATGTTCATAGAGCACAACTGGGTTCAGAGTATTTTTGCGAGCAGTCATCTCAATTATAATGAATTTAGTAAATAAACGTAGATGCAATTCGTAAACAAGGAACTCGTCTATCATTCTAAATTTGCATCTCATATTAAATAATACTCACCTGTCTCGCAGTTATCTCCTTCATATCCAGCCACACATGCACATGTGTAAGAATTGACCCCATCTGTACAGGTTCCTCCATTTTGACAGAGTGTAGAGTTACATTCGTCAATGTCTGTTAAAGGATAGTAAGAAACAAGGAAACAGCAAGGTGAATTATTTTTGAATGTGGATAGATCGATAACTTGTAAACAATTCATATATGTGCTCTTCCTGTAACATGGACATGTACATTTTTCATAGGGCGAAGCTGGATTCAGAGTATTTTCGCAAGCAGACCTCTTAAATGTAATGTAGGAAATTAATAAAGGTAGAAGCCGTTTGTTAAGAAGGAACTTATCTATCATTCTTATATATTTCAATATTGTATTTAATAATTGTGCAAGATACTCAGTTGTCTCTCAGGTATCTCCTTCATATCCAGTTACATGCACATGTGTAGGAATTGACCCCATTAGTACAGGTTCCTCCATTTTGACAGGGTGAAGAGGCACATTCGTAAATGTCTGTTAAAGGTTATTATCAAACAAGGACAACAGCCAGGTGAAGAACTGTATTAGTGGGAATGGAGAACTTGTAACACACATGTACAATGTTCATAGAGCACAACTGGGTTCAGAGTATTTTTGCGAGCAGTCATCTCAATTATAATGAATTTAGTAAATAAACGTAGATGCAATTCGTAAACAAGGAACTTGCTATCATTCTAAATTTTAATCTCATATTAAATAATACTCACCTGTCTCGCAGTTATCTCCTTCATATCCAGCCACACATGCACATGTGTAAGAATTGACCCCATCAGTACAGGTTCCTCCATTTTGACAGAGTGTAGAGTTACATTCGTCAATGTCTGTTAAAGGATAGTAAGAAACAAGGAAACAGCAAGGTGAATTATTTTTGAATGTGGATAGATCGATAACTTGTAAACAATTTATATATGTGCTCTTCCTGTAACATGGACATGTACATTTTTCATAGGGCGAAGCTGGATTCAGAGTATTTTCGCAAGCAGACCTCTTAAATGTAATGTAGGAAATTAATAAAGGTAGAAGCCGTTTGTTAAGAAGGAACTTATCTATCATTCTTATATATTTCAATATTGTATTTAATAATTGTGCAAGATACTCAGTTGTCTCTCAGGTATCTCCTTCATATCCAGTTACATGCACATGTGTAGGAATTGACCCCATTAGTACAGGTTACTCCATTTTGACAGGGTGAAGAGGCACATTCGTAAATGTCTGTTAAAGGTTAGTATCAAACAAGGACAACAGCCAGGTGAAGAACTGTATTAGTGGGAATGGAGAACTTGTAACACACATGTACAATGTTCATAGAGCACAACTGGGTTCAGAGTATTTTTGCGAGCAGTCATCTTAATTATAATGAATTTAGTAAATAAACGTAGATGCAATTCGTAAACAAGGAACTCGTCTATCATTCTAAATTTTAATCTCATATTAAATAATACTCACCTGTCTCGCAGTTATCTCCTTCATATCCAGCCACACATGCACATGTGTAAGAATTGACCCCATCAGTACAGGTTCCTCCATTTTGACAGAGTGTAGAGTTACATTCGTCAATGTCTGTTAAAGGATAGTAAGAAACAAGGAAACAGCAAGGTGAATTATTTTTGAATGTGGATAGATCGATAACTTGTAAACAATTTATATATGTGCTCTTCCTGTAACATGGACATGTACATTTTTCATAGGGCGAAGCTGGATTCAGAGTATTTTCGCAAGCAGACCTCTTAAATGTAATGTAGGAAATTAATAAAGGTAGAAGCCGTTTGTTAAGAAGGAATTAATCTATCATTCTTATATATTTCAATATTGTATTTAATAATTGTGCAAGATACTCAGTTGTCTATCAGGTATCTCCTTCATATCCAGTTACACATGCACATGTGTAGGAATTTACCCCATTAGTACAGGTTCCTCCATTTTGACAGGGTGAAGAGGCACATTCGTAAATGTCTGTTAAAGGTTAGTATCAAACAAGGACAACAGCCAGGTGAAGAACTGTATTAGTGGGAATGGAGAACTTGTAACACACATGTACAATGTTCATAGAGCACAACTGGGTTCAGAGTATTTTTGCGAGCAGTCATCTCAATTATAATGAATTTAGTAAATAAACGTAGATGCAATTCGTAAACAAGGAACTCGTCTATCATTCTAAATTTTAATCTCATATTAAATAATACTCACCTGTCTCGCAGTTATCTCCTTCATATCCAGCCACACATGCACATGTGTAAGAATTGACCCCATCAGTACAGGTTCCTCCATTTTGACAGAGTGTAGAGTTACATTCGTCAATGTCTGTTAAAGGATAGTAAGAAACAAGGAAACAGCAAGGTGAATTAATTTTGAATGTGGATAGATCGATAACTTGTAAACAATTCATATATGTGCTCTTCCTGTAACATGGACATGTACATTTTTCATAGGGCGAAGCTGGATTCAGAGTATTTTCGCAAGCAGACCTCTTAAATGTAATGTAGGAAATTAATAAAGGTAGAAGCCGTTTGTTAAGAAGGAATTCATCTATCATTCTTATATATTTCAATATTGTATTTAATAATTGTGCAAGATACTCAGTTGTCTCTCAGGTATCTCCTTCATATCCAGTTACACATGCACATGTGTAGGAATTGACCCCATTAGTACAGGTTCCTCCATTTTGACAGGGTGAAGAGGCACATTCGTAAATGTCTGTTGAAGGTTAGTATCAAACAAGGACAACAGCCAGGAGAAGAACTGTATTAGTGTGAATGGAGAACTTGTAACACACATGTACAATGTTCATAGAGCACAACTGGGTTCAGAGTATTTGTGCGAGCAGTCATCTCAATTATAATGAATTTAGTAAATAAACGTAGATGCAATTCGTAAACAAGGAACTCGTCTATCATTCTAAATTTTAATCTCATATTAAATAATACTCACCTGTCTCGCAGTTATCTCCTTCATATCCAGCCACACATGCACATGTGTAAGAATTGACCCCATCAGTACAGGTTCCTCCATTTTGACAGAGTGTAGAGTTACATTCGTCAATGTCTGTTAAAGGATAGTAAGAAACAAGGAAACAGCAAGGTGAATTAATTTTGAATGTGGATAGATCGATAACTTGTAAACAATTCATATATGTGCTCTTCCTGTAACATGGACATGTACATTTTTCATAGGGCGAAGCTGGATTCAGAGTATTTTCGCAAGCAGACCTCTTAAATGTAATGTAGGAAATTAATAAAGGTAGAAGCCGTTTGTTAAGAAGGAATTCATCTATCATTCTTATATATTTCAATATTGTATTTAATAATTGTGCAAGATACTCAGTTGTCTCTCAGGTATCTCCTTCATATCCAGTTACACATGCACATGTGTAGGAATTGACCCCATTAGTACAGGTTCCTCCATTTTGACAGGGTGAAGAGGCACATTCGTAAATGTCTGTTGAAGGTTAGTATCAAACAAGGACAACAGCCAGGAGAAGAACTGTATTAGTGTGAATGGAGAACTTGTAACACACATGTACAATGTTCATAGAGCACAACTGGGTTCAGAGTATTTGTGCGAGCAGTCATCTCAATTATAATGAATTTAGTAAATAAACGTAGATGCAATTCGTAAACAAGGAACTCGTCTATCATTCTAAATTTTAATCTCATATTAAATAATACTCACCTGTCTCGCAGTTATCTCCTTCATATCCAGCCACACATGCACATGTGTAAGAATTGACCCCATCAGTACAGGTTCCTCCATTTTGACAGAGTGTAGAGTTACATTCGTCAATGTCTGTTAAAGGATAGTAAGGAACAAGGAAACAGCAAGGTGAAATATTTTTGAATGTGGATAGATCGATAACTTGTAAACAATTTATATATGTGCTCTTCCTGTAACATGGACATGTACATTTTTCATAGGGCGAAGCTGGATTCAGAGTATTTTCGCAAGCAGACCTCTTAAATGTAATGTAGGAAATTAATAAAGGTAGAAGCCGTTTGTTAAGAAGGAATTCATCTATCATTCTTATATATTTCAATATTGTATTTAATAATTGTGCAAGATACTCAGTTGTCTCTCAGGTATCTCCTTCATATCCAGTTACACATGCACATGTGTAGGAATTGACCCCATTAGTACAGGTTCCTCCATTTTGACAGGGTGAAGAGGCACATTCGTAAATGTCTGTTGAAGGTTAGTATCAAACAAGGACAACAGCCAGGAGAAGAACTGTATTAGTGTGAATGGAGAACTTGTAACACACATGTACAATGTTCATAGAGCACAACTGGGTTCAGAGTATTTGTGCGAGCAGTCATCTCAATTATAATGAATTTAGTAAATAAACGTAGATGCAATTCGTAAACAAGGAACTCGTCTATCATTCTAAATTTTAATCTCATATTAAATAATACTCACCTGTCTCGCAGTTATCTCCTTCATATCCAGCCACACATGCACATGTGTAAGAATTGACCCCATCAGTACAGGTTCCTCCATTTTGACAGAGTGTAGAGTTACATTCGTCAATGTCTGTTAAAGGATAGTAAGAAACAAGGAAACAGCAAGGTGAATTAATTTTGAATGTGGATAGATCGATAACTTGTAAACAATTCATATATGTGCTCTTCCTGTAACATGGACATGTACATTTTTCATAGGGCGAAGCTGGATTCAGAGTATTTTCGCAAGCAGACCTCTTAAATGTAATGTAGGAAATTAATAAAGGTAGAAGCCGTTTGTTAAGAAGGAATTCATCTATCATTCTTATATATTTCAATATTGTATTTAATAATTGTGCAAGATACTCAGTTGTCTCTCAGGTATCTCCTTCATATCCAGTTACACATGCACATGTGTAGGAATTGACCCCATTAGTACAGGTTCCTCCATTTTGACAGGGTGAAGAGGCACATTCGTAAATGTCTGTTGAAGGTTAGTATCAAACAAGGACAACAGCCAGGAGAAGAACTGTATTAGTGTGAATGGAGAACTTGTAACACACATGTACAATGTTCATAGAGCACAACTGGGTTCAGAGTATTTGTGCGAGCAGTCATCTCAATTATAATGAATTTAGTAAATAAACGTAGATGCAATTCGTAAACAAGGAACTCGTCTATCATTCTAAATTTTAATCTCATATTAAATAATACTCACCTGTCTCGCAGTTATCTCCTTCATATCCAGCCACACATGCACATGTGTAAGAATTGACCCCATCAGTACAGGTTCCTCCATTTTGACAGAGTGTAGAGTTACATTCGTCAATGTCTGTTAAAGGATAGTAAGGAACAAGGAAACAGCAAGGTGAAATATTTTTGAATGTGGATAGATCGATAACTTGTAAACAATTTATATATGTGCTCTTCCTGTAACATGGACATGTACATTTTTCATAGGGCGAAGCTGGATTCAGAGTATTTTCGCAAGCAGACCTCTTAAATGTAATGTAGGAAATTAATAAAGGTAGAAGCCGTTTGTTAAGAAGGAATTCATCTATCATTCTTATATATTTCAATATTGTATTTAATAATTGTGCAAGATACTCAGTTGTCTCTCAGGTATCTCCTTCATATCCAGTTACACATGCACATGTGTAGGAATTGACCCCATTAGTACAGGTTCCTCCATTTTGACAGGGTGAAGAGGCACATTCGTAAATGTCTGTTGAAGGTTAGTATCAAACAAGGACAACAGCCAGGAGAAGAACTGTATTAGTGTGAATGGAGAACTTGTAACACACATGTACAATGTTCATAGAGCACAACTGGGTTCAGAGTATTTGTGCGAGCAGTCATCTCAATTATAATGAATTTAGTAAATAAACGTAGATGCAATTCGTAAACAAGGAACTCGTCTATCATTCTAAATTTTAATCTCATATTAAATAATACTCACCTGTCTCGCAGTTATCTCCTTCATATCCAGCCACACATGCACATGTGTAAGAATTGACCCCATCAGTACAGGTTCCTCCATTTTGACAGAGTGTAGAGTTACATTCGTCAATGTCTGTTAAAGGATAGTAAGAAACAAGGAAACAGCGAGGTGAATTATTTTTGAATGTGGATAGATCGATAACTTGTAAACAATTTATATATGTGCTCTTCCTGTAACATGGACATGTACATTTTTCATAGGGCGAAGCTGGATTCAGAGTATTTTCGCAAGCAGACCTCTTAAATGTAATGTAGGAAATTAATAAAGGTAGAAGCCGTTTGTTAAGAAGGAATTTATCTATCATTCTTATATATTTCAATATTGTATTAAATAATTGTGCAAGATACTCAGTTGTCTCTCAGGTATCTCCTTCATATCCAGTTACACATGCACATGTGTAGGAATTGACCCCATTAGTACAGGTTCCTCCATTTTGACAGGGTGAAGAGGCACATTCGTAAATGTCTGTTCAAGGTTAGTATCAAACAAGGACAACAGCCAGGTGAAGAACTGTATTAGTGGGAATGGAGAACTTGTAACACACATGTACAATGTTCATAGAGCACAACTGGGTTAAGAGTATTTTTACGAGCAGTCATCTCAATTATAATGAATTTAGTAAATAAACGTAGATGCAATTCGTAAACAAGGAACTCGTCTATCATTCTAAATTTTAATCTCATATTAAATAATACTAACCTGTCTCGCAGTTATCTCCTTCATATCCAGCCACACATGCACATGTGTAAGAATTGACCCCATCAGTACAGGTTCCTCCATTTTGACAGAGTGTAGAGTTACATTCGTCAATGTCTGTTAAAGGATAGTAAGAAACAAGGAAACAGCAAGGTGAATTAATTTTGAATGTGGATAGATCGATAACTTGTAAACAATTTATATATGTGCTCTTCCTGTAACATGGACATGTACATTTTTCATAGGGCGAAGCTGGATTCAGAGTATTTTCGCAAGCAGACCTCTTAAATGTAATGTAGGAAATTAATAAAGGTAGAAGCCGTTTGTTAAGAAGGAATTCATCTATCATTCTTATATATTTCAATATTGTATTTAATAATTGTGCAAGATACTCAGTTGTCTCTCAGGTATCTCCTTCATATCCAGTTACACATGCACATGTGTAGGAATTGACCCCATTAGTACAGGTTCCTCCATTTTGACAGGGTGAAGAGGCACATTCGTAAATGTCTGTTGAAGGTTAGTATCAAACAAGGACAACAGCCAGGAGAAGAACTGTATTAGTGTGAATGGAGAACTTGTAACACACATGTACAATGTTCATAGAGCACAACTGGGTTCAGAGTATTTGTGCGAGCAGTCATCTCAATTATAATGAATTTAGTAAATAAACGTAGATGCAATTCGTAAACAAGGAACTCGTCTATCATTCTAAATTTTAATCTCATATTAAATAATACTCACCTGTCTCGCAGTTATCTCCTTCATATCCAGCCACACATGCACATGTGTAAGAATTGACCCCATCAGTACAGGTTCCTCCATTTTGACAGAGTGTAGAGTTACATTCGTCAATGTCTGTTAAAGGATAGTAAGAAACAAGGAAACAGCAAGGTGAATTATTTTTGAATGTGGATAGATCGATAACTTGTAAACAATTTATATATGTGCTCCTCCTGTAACATGCACATGTACATTTTTCATAGGGCGAAGCTGGATTCAGAGTATTTTCGCAAGCAGACCTCTTAAATGTAATGTAGGAAATTAATAAAGGTAGAAGCCGTTTGTTAAGAAGGAATTTATCTATCATTCTTATATATTTCAATATTGTATTTAATAATTGTGCAAGATACTCAGTTGTCTCTCAGGTATCTCCTTCATATCCAGTTACACATGCACATGTGTAGGAATTGACCCTATTAGTACAGGTTCCTCCATTTTGACAGGGTGAAGAGGCACATTCGTAAATGTCTGTTAAAGGTTAGTATCAAACAAGGACAACAGCCAGATGAAGAACTTTATTAGTGTGAATGGAGAACTTGTAACACACATGTACAATGTTCATAGAGCACAACTGGGTTCAGAGTATTTTTGCGAGCAGTCATCTTAATTATAATGAATTTAGTAAATAAACGTAGATGCAATTCGTAAACAAGGAACTCGTCTATCATTCTAAATTTTAATCTCATATTAAATAATACTCACCTGTCTCGCAGTTATCTCCTTCATATCCAGCCACACATGCACATGTGTAAGAATTGACCCCATCAGTACAGGTTCCTCCATTTTGACAGAGTGTAGAGTTACATTCGTCAATGTCTGTTAAAGGATAGTAAGAAACAAGGAAACAGCAAGGTGAAATATTTTTGAATGTGGATAGATCGATAACTTGTAAACAATTTATATATGTGCTCTTCCTGTAACATGGACATGTACATTTTTCATAGGGCGAAGCTGGATTCAGAGTATTTTCGCAAGCAGACCTCTTAAATGTAATGTAGGAAATTAATAAAGGTAGAAGCCGTTTGTTAAGAAGGAATTCATCTATCATTCTTATATATTTCAATATTGTATTTAATAATTGTGCAAGATACTCAGTTGTCTCTCAGGTATCTCCTTCATATCCAGTTACACATGCACATGTGTAGGAATTGACCCCATTAGTACAGGTTCCTCCATTTTGACAGGGTGAAGAGGCACATTCGTAAATGTCTGTTGAAGGTTAGTATCAAACAAGGACAACAGCCAGGAGAAGAACTGTATTAGTGGGAATGGAGAACTTGTAACACACATGTACAATGTTCATAGAGCACAACTGGGTTCAGAGTATTTGTGCGAGCAGTCATCTCAATTATAATGAATTTAGTAAATAAACGTAGATGCAATTCGTAAACAAGGAACTCGTCTATCATTCTAAATTTAAATCTCATATTAAATAATACTCACCTGTCTCGCAGTTATCTCCTTCATATCCAGCCACACATGCACATGTGTAAGAATTGACCCCATCAGTACAGGTTCCTCCATTTTGACAGAGTGTAGAGTTACATTCGTCAATGTCTGTTAAAGGATAGTAAGAAACAAGGAAACAGCGAGGTGAATTATTTTTGAATGTGGATAGATCGATAACTTGTAAACAATTTATATATGTGCTCTTCCTGTAACATGGACATGTACATTTTTCATAGGGCGAAGCTGGATTCAGAGTATTTTCGCAAGCAGACCTCTTAAATGTAATGTAGGAAATTAATAAAGGTAGAAGCCGTTTGTTAAGAAGGAATTTATCTATCATTCTTATATATTTCAATATTGTATTTAATAATTGTGCAAGATACTCAGTTGTCTCTCAGGTATCTCCTTCATATCCAGTTACATGCACATTTGTAGGAATTGACCCCATTAGTACAGGTTCCTCCATTTTGACAGGGTGAAGAGGCACATTCGTAAATGTCTGTTCAAGGTTAGTATCAAACAAGGACAACAGCCAGGTGAAGAACTGTATTAGTGGGAATGGAGAACTTGTAACACACATGTACAATGTTCATAGAGCACAACTGGGTTCAGAATATTTTTGCGAGCAGTCATCTTAATTATAATGAATTTAGTAAATAAACGTAGATGCAATTCGTAAACGAGGAACTCGTCTATCATTCTAAATTTTAATCTCATATTAAATAATACTCACCTGTCTCGCAGTTATCTCCTTCATATCCAGCCACACATGCACATGTGTAAGAATTGACCCCATCAGTACAGGTTCCTCCATTTTGACAGAGTGTAGAGTTACATTCGTCAATGTCTGTTAAAGGATAGTAAGAAACAAGGAAACAGCAAGGTGAATTATTTTTGAATGTGGATAGATCGATAACTTGTAAACAATTTATATATGTGCTCCTCCTGTAACATGGACATGTACATTTTTCATAGGGCGAAGCTGGATTCAGAGTATTTTCGCAAGCAGACCTCTTAAATGTAATGTAGGAAATTAATAAAGGTAGAAGCCGTTTGTTAAGAAGGAATTTATCTATCATTCTTATATATTTCAATATTGTATTTAATAATTGTGCAAGATACTCAGTTGTCTCTCAGGTATCTCCTTCATATCCAGTTACACATGCACATGTGTAGGAATTGACCCTATTAGTACAGGTTCCTCCATTTTGACAGGGTGAAGAGGCACATTCGTAAATGTCTGTTAAAGGTTAGTATCAAACAAGGACAACAGCCAGATGAAGAACTTTATTAGTGTGAATGGAGAACTTGTAACACACATGTACAATGTTCATAGAGCACAACTGGGTTCAGAGTATTTTTGCGAGCAGTCATCTTAATTATAATGAATTTAGTAAATAAACGTAGATGCAATTCGTAAACAAGGAACTCGTCTATCATTCTAAATTTTAATCTCATATTAAATAATACTCAATGTCTCGCAGTTATCTCCTTCATATCCAGCCACACATGCACATGTGTAAGAATTGACCCCATCAGTACAGGTTCCTCCATTTTGACAGAGTGTAGAGTTACATTCGTCAATGTCTGTTGAAGGATAGTAAGAAACAAGGAAACAGCAAGGTGAATTATTTTTGAATGTGGATAGATCGATAACTTGTAAACAATTTATATATGTGCTCTTCCTGTAACATGGACATGTACATTTTTCATAGGGCGAAGCTGGATTCAGAGTATTTTCGCAAGCAGACCTCTTAAATGTAATGTAGGAAATTAATAAAGGTAGAAGCCGTTTGTTAAGAAGGAATTTATCTATCATTCTTATATATTTCAATATTGTATTTAATAATTGTGCAAGATACTCAGTTGTCTCTCAGGTATCTCCTTCATATCCAGTTACACATGCACATGTGTAGGAATTGACCCCATTAGTACAGGTTCCTCCATTTTGACAGGGTGAAGAGGCACATTCGTAAATGTCTGTTCAAGGTTAGTATCAAACAAGGACAACAGCCAGGTGAAGAACTTTATTAGTGTGAATGGAGAACTTGTAACACACATGTACAATGTTCATAGAGCACAACTGGGTTCAGAGTATTTTTGCGAGCAGTCATCTTAATTATAATGAATTTAGTAAATAAACGTAGATGCAATTCGTAAACAAGGAACACATGCACATGTGTAGGAATTGACCCCATTAGTACAGGTTCCTCCATTTTGACAGGGTGAAGTGGCACATTCGTAATTTTGCGTTACGCGTGCAAATACGCGCGCGTCGACGCGCACGGGCGGACATTTTTGAAACGCTTAACATTGTCTGAAACATATAGTAAATTACTCGGGTTAGGGTTTTGAGCATTTTAACATATTTGTTTTAATTGACGGACGCATACGCGCGCGTCTCCTAGTGTAATTGCATGCGCATGAGCTTAAATATGAACATTGACCTGATAAATATTGATGCGAAATTTGAATTGAAATTGATATTTCATGACTGAGATATGATTATTTTAATTTGACAAAATGACGTCTTGATGACGTCATAATGATGTGACGTCACTGAAAAGCTTCGCAGTTCTAATTAAGATCATGATCTATCATCATGTGACGATTCATGACAATTGATTCATGCGATCTTGAGATATGCGACGGACAAAATCGGAAGAATAATAATAATAATACAAATTCGAACGAAATCAATAGGTTATACGTATGATATACGTATAACTTAATAAATGTAGAAGCCATTCGTTAACAAAGAGCTCGTTTATCATTCTAAAAGATTTTAATCTTTTATTTAATAATCTTGCATGATACTCACTTGTCTCACAGTTATCTCCTTCATATCCAGTCAGACATGCACATGTGTAGGAATTGACCCCATCAGTACAGGTTCCTCCATTTTGACAGGGTGAAGAGGCACAATCGTCAATGTCTGTTAATTGTTAGTGTCAAAAAAGGAAGAAAAAAACAGGTGAAGTACTTTATTAGTGTGGATGGAAAACTTGTAAACGAATTCATTATGTAATCTTCCTGTAACACACATGTACATGTTTCATTGATGATAAAAGGATGATTTCAAAAATAACTACTCAATCACCGTATCAATATAGATCCCCCCACCCTGAAAAAAAAAAAAAGCATAAAAAAGGAAGTTAACAAATATTGCCTTGGATTCGAACCCACTACCCTTATATCTTGCGTCACAACTTGTTCCGCGAGACCAACACTACACACTACTCTTTGCTTACAAACTACAAACTTCTAATAGATAACTATAAATAGGTATTTCTGATCTTGCCGCGTGAGGCGCTATTCCACTCAAAATCACGGTGCATTGCTTAATAATTGTAAATGCAAAATATCTAATGTATTTTAATGTTTTAGCTCTGGAAAATGATTCGACTGACCTATGTGGATATTAAAATATGATTTTCAATGACTAATAATCAATCTTAAACAGCATTAAGTGGATAATTATCATCTTCTTTTCCGAACGGGAACATGACATTTGCTAAGTAACTTCTTACAATAACTGCTATAAAAAGGTAATGTTCCAAGCCTGGCATTTGTGATCTTGAGGACTATGCATTGGTAACCTATATTAGGAGAAGTATATGCTTGATGGAAGTGATGGTAAGTGAGACATTAATACCTTTAATGAAACAATGCATGTTGTACTATTTTATCTACTTTGTCCAATGTTGGCTTTCAGGTTTTAATAAGGGCCGTTTGACACACGCATACATGATGAATGGAGCGTTTTCGTGCGTGGGTGTTATGTTATGAAATGGACCTCGAGTCTAAATTGTTCTAAAAGTCTACACAGATTCGTAAAAGTGCAAATAATTAATGGTTAGTTAAATACGAAACAATAAATTATTTGTCCTTTTAACCTAATTTACATATCTTTAACGCCATTTTCATAATCCGACCTTATCTTATAAAATGTTCCTTTCATTGTAACCTACATGTGTGCTTTCATATTGCCTTGGATTCGAACCCACGACCCTTTGATCTTGTGTCACAATTATACCGCGAGACCATCATTAGATCTCTTAAAGAAAATGGGAAATCGGGAAAGATACATCACTGATTGCACACTGCATTTGTCATTGTAACAGTGAATTATTTGACCTTTGAACCTAATTTACATATTCTTTACGCCATTTTCATAATCCGATCAGGGGGGTCATACTGCGCGCTAATCTTGGAAACTTTTATGGACTGGTTAACATGGAATTCTGGGATACGTTTAGTCTAGGATCGAGACTCTCGATCGCATGCTGAACATAGCGCGACCAACGAGAGAGGTCTGCGTAACATCAGTGATCGCTGCTCACGAGGCCTCGGCTGGCAGCCATCATTGATGTTGTGGAGATCTCTCTCGTTGGCGGCTATCTATTATGGGTGGTGGGATTATTTTTAGAATGCGATCGAGGGTCTTAGATCATAGACTACAAAATACCCAGCATTCCATGTTAGCCAGTCCATGAAGTTTCCCTAACCGGCCATGTTTGCTGCGTGTTAAGGCTATGGGAAAATTAGCGCGCAGTGCGTAGATTCTCTTCTAGTTATTTATATCATAGAAGTAGTATATAAATAACTAGAAGAGAATCTACGCACTGTTCGCGCTATGTTCAGCATGCGATCGAGGGTCTCGATCCTAGACTAAACGTATCCCAGAATTCCATGTTAGCCAGTCCATAAAAGTTTCCAAGATTAGCGCGCATTATATCCCTTCTATGACTATTCATGAGTATTCTAGAACCGTGATTGGTCAATTGGGGCTCTCACAATAAAGATTATTTCCACTATAAATCTGAAATCGGGGAATATGTTTCACTATCTTTGCCGATAGCAGAAATAGCAGGAAAATAACGTTATAGATCATATTGCCCGTAGAGATGCGTGTAATAACAGCTTCTCTGCGAGCGGAGGTCTTGTTTTAGCTTGCGAAAGATGCTCGACAAGATTTCCCAAAGAGTAATTTACAAAGAAATACAGAATATTTTCACCCGTGAATATCAACAAGTTCCAGAAAATATTCTAGAGATGCATTTCATGTATAACATTGCTGATTTCGAAGTAAACAATTTCGAAAATGGTGCACATTTTGCATCGTTGTCCTTCCATGGTCGTGACAGTAATTCATTTCATTTCATTTCATTTCATGTAATGTATGTATGATGATACGAATAGCTATTTTCCCATTCAATTACACACGTGTGTATATGTAAAGCGGGTTAATTATTCACTTTGATGCGCGCGTTTTGCATTTGTGTGCGCATTAGTTGTTAATGCGCGTAACCATGAATTGAAAGATAGCGCAATACGCGCTCTGTGCCAGGACTATTGCGCTAAGGGGGCCAGTGTCACAAACAGAACATAGTGCAGTGATGGTTCTATGATCAATGGTTTGTTTTTCCTTTATTATACTTAAGTTTAATTGAAATCATTTATTTGTGCGATGATTATAATCATGCGAAGGATATAGAGCAAACAGAAGGGATATAAAACAAATATACCAAGCTTTTAGTTCAAAAGTATAGTGGAATTATATATCTTCGGAGGGACTGGCATAGTTACTATTTTTGTCCTCGGGGCTTCGCCCCTCGGAAAAAATAGTTCTATGCCAGTCCCTCCTCAGATATATAATTCCACTATACTTTCTCACAGCTTGGTATATTTGTATAGTATGACCCCCCTGATTTATATACTACTTTTATGCCCCTGATTCATGCTTAATGTTACGCGCATTAACAACTAATGCGCACCCAAATGCAAAACGCGCGCATCAAAGTGAAAAATTAATCCGCTTTACATACATACGTGTAATTGTATGGAGAAAATATTTATTCGTACATTACACATACAGCTGGTGCAGTGCACACCGCGGCTGATTGTTAATTGACGAATTAGTGTCACGACCACAGAAGGAAAACGATACGGAATTTTTAAATTCGAATACCGCTACGTTATACATGAAATGCATCCTCTAGAATATTCTTTGGAACTTATTGATATTCACGGGTGAATATATTCTGTATTTCTTTTTTAAATAACTCTTTGGGAAATCTCGTCGAGCATCTTTCGCAAGCTAAAACAAGACCTCTGCTCGCAGGGAAGTTTTATAACACGCATCTCTATGGGCTCAATATGATCACCCGGCGTCTATGACGTCATTCATGGTAAAGCATTTACTATACCATGAATGACGTCACGCATAGCACATTTTCTCCATTGGCAGGAGTTCCACCTTGGGTAGTTGTAGCACCAGTAGTTCCGCTTGGGTCAGTTGTTGCGCCAGAAGTCCCAGCTGGGGTAGTTGTTGCGCCAGGAGTTCCGGTTTGGGCAGTTGTTGCGCCAGGAGTTCCACCTTCGGTAGTTGTAGCACCAGTAGTTCCGCTTGGGTCAGTTGTTACGCCAGAAGTTCCAGTAGTTTGAATGGAGACTTTCGGGGAGAGACAAATTATAAATGTATTAGTGGGAAATAAAAAAATGTAGCATTTAAAAGGTGTTTATTATATCAGAATATGTCAGTAATTAACGACCGATACTAATGTAATAATCTGAACATTGATGGAGCAGTCACACGATGCTTGCGACGACCTGCAACAAGACAATAGAACTTATGAAGGGCCGATCTTGTTCGAAATAACTAGACGTTACATCAGAATGCAAATATCGCAATAAATTCGGTATTATTCCCAATTATAGCCATAAATAGATTGTATGTATTACAATTAGGCTAAAGTAAACCTAACATGTTATTTACCGTTACTTATTTGCGGTA